>VZTU01006509.1:0-17055 GCA_013400835.1 Zapornia atra
GAAATTTCTTGGTAGTATTTTTAACATTATCAGTATGTCTTTCTCAGGTGCCTTAGGGAAGCCAGTGTTTACTTCTTATAAAGCTCTGATATGGTAATCCACAGTCATCTTTCAAATAGCTAGTGGCTTTTGCTGTGCAAAGAAAATGCAGTCTCTTCTATTATGTGAGAAGGTATTTATTGATGTGGTGGTGAGGTCGTCTTTTGGCCAGTGACAGCAGAGAGCTTTTGTGAATTAGGCTCCTGTATGCTTCTAGAAACTCCAGTACCTCTAGATAAATACCTCTCTGCATATTTAAGTGTATAAATACCTTTAAAATTAAACTTCAGAAAAATATACTTCAGCTCATACCATCAGATTTATATCACTATATTCCTGTATTTTTACACAGTCCAGTTATTAAAAATACTTAAAAATATTTGGAAACAAAGATATTAAATATCTCCTTTAAAGTTAAATCATGTCTGAAGATGTATTAACTAGTTGAGCTTCCCCAGCTCCATACTTGCAATGGAAGTGCCTGAATTTGTATATTGACTTTTCTACAGAGACAGCAGAATTTCTGGGGAGCTGTTCAGACTATTTAGGTACAAATATTTTTAATTCAGTCACCTAAGTGAGTTTAACTTTTAAGGTTGGATATTGAAAAATAGGGGTGGGGGAAGAGCTTTTTATGATACCTGGACTACACAGGTGACAGTATTTGAAATTGTTTCTGTATAGTACAATTTCTAACACTATGCCTGTCTACCAGCAAAAAGAAAGCTTGGCATGTTTTTTTTTCCCCTCAATATATGACTATTTAGCTACTATGATAGTCCTGCTATTAAAAATTGCACAGTAATAGACTGCTGCGGTTGAGTTGAAGATTGAATAGCCTACTGGAGCCTAAAGTGTTGTAATTTCTGAGATTTTTTTGAAGAGAGTTTACTTTTCCTGTCATAGATTACTCAGGGATAGAACAGAATTTACCTTCATGCTCTAGCTGATCAGCCAGGAGACAGAAAACATTAATATGGTGCATCACATGCTTTCTGCCATGCCAGAGAAATGCAGCCAAGTGAAATGTGCTAGCTTGTGGTTTTGTTGGTGGTTTGTTTGTTTTTAATTCTGGTTTTCTTGCACGTGGCTGAGCTGCTTCAGTTCTGAGAGTTTTAATGATGTTACAGCCTTGGAGATTTTCCAGGAGTAGATTTTTCATCTTTGGTATAGTCTTTTCTAAGTCATGGTTTTCCATTCAAATGCTTTATCCAGATAGATTTAGAAGCTTCCAGAAGAATCAAGGTTCATATGCAAGAGCTGCAAAAATTGTGTTGTGAGCATCTGGTGTGACTTCAAGATGTCACATAGGCTGTGCATATGCTGATCAATGGTCAGTGTTCCTGGTGAGCTTGATGTCCACTGTCCATGTACCACATGCTCACACATTTCTGTTTGGGAGATTGCAGACAGAAATGTCAAAAAAACCCCCACCTTGTATTAACACCACACTAAAATTAAGATGCACTGAAAAAATTCAGTAGGGTATAGTGCTGCTTGGTGTTACTCAGTGAGTCCATTTCAGCAACCTGTAATGACATCTGTAATAAGCTTGGTAATTGCAAATGCTTCCAAAAACAGTGTTTACACAAGTGGTTAAATTTCTTTAAAAGGAGCTACTAACACACCTTTTGAAATGTGTTGGAATTATTAAAAAATATTTCTTTTGGCAAACGTGGCTTAGTTGAGCACTTGTAAGATGTTAGTCTTACATTTTTCACTGACATGCTCTACTATGAGATTAGCAAACTAATTTGCATTTTTATTCTGGTTGTTCCTGTAAGTTAGACTTTTCACAAGGCACCTATCATACTGATAAAAGCAAATGAAAAGGTAGTGTTTCACAGACAGGTGCTTGTAAAATGTCAGCCTAAAATTTTCGGACAGTTCGTGTATTTTGATTTGTGTACACAGCAGCAATATGTTATGTACTTTTTGTTGCCTGGGGAAGACTTAATACTGAACAGTTAACATCTTAGTAGGTCATTAGGTAATTCATACACACATCAAGAAACTGTGTAAAAAAACCCAGCAATGTTACAAAATCAAGTTTTGAAAAATTGGTCTGTCAAAGCTAAAAGGTCAGTTCAACTTTAACTCACCCATGTTAGTTTAATATGTTGTCTTTATTTCTATGAACAAATGCATATTTTCCCAGAGGACCGTACTCCATTAACAGGTTTTACTTACTTGGTATTACTTTATCAGGGACATGTACTCATACTGTTTGTTGTTCAAACCAAGCACGAAAAAGAAAACACATCTAGATGTTTTTGTAAATACTTGCATTGTTGCAGATGTAAACTTCATAAAAGTTAATTTGATGTCACTGTACTCCTGTGAATTAGTTCATATTATTATATGCGTTCTACAGCTGAGGAACTTAAAGCTGAAAAGGTATAAGGGCTGAAATACTGTGTTGATTTAAAGTGTCCAATACGAGATTCTACTGACTTCAAAATTATTTTAAGTAATTTTAAATTTTAGCATTTTCTTGTAGTGCTTTGAACCACAGTTTAGCTTTGAACCTGACTTAAACTGGAGTCATAGTAGCTCATCACTTTTGCAGCCTCTTTTTGGATTATTTTATTTGCTACTGCTCATGAAAAATTGGATTTTGTGGTTAGCCTGCTATCGCACAGGAGCTCAGTGATGGAGTAAAGGAAAGAATCAATTTCTTCTGGTAGGCGTGCTCTTTCTTTAAAAGTGAGATTTACCATTCCCTTCGAGTGTTCTTTGCTGCACTGTCTTTACATCTTCAGGTGTCTGCAAAGATGTGAAGTGCTAGAAATTACAAAATCCTTATTCTGTCCCAGTTTGTATCTGACCTCTGGTTTTAGAGGCAGGTATTTGTTTAGATATAAGTGAGGTTATTTGATAAAAATGTATACAGTAATGTACACAGACATAATGGAATGGATTAAAGCTATTAATGCAGTTTTGATCCTAGTCCTTCCTATTCTCTTAACACTTCCTTTAATTTAACATTAAAATGTATTAAAAAAATGAGAATTGGAAATTTTGTCCTGTGTGATATACAATGGGACTTGGACTTTTACATTGCTGTCATGGTTTAACCTGGCTGGCAGCTAAACAACCACACAGCCATATCTCCCCTCCCAGTGGGATATGGGAGAGAATTGTAAAGAAAAAACAAAGTAAAACTTGTGGGTTGAGATAAAGGCAGTTTAATAGGACAGAAAGGGAAGAAGGTAATAACAAAAATTATGATGATACAAGAACATGTAATGATACAAGAACTGTGAACAATGCACAGCACAATTTCTCTCCACTGAAGCTGATGCTTAGCTAAATCTTGAGCTGTGCTGCCTGCTGGCCAAACACCAGTTGGCTAGTTTGGGTCGGCTGTCCGGGCTGTGTCCGCTGCCCCTGCCCTCTACTTAGCAGGGCAGTATGAGATGCTGAAAAGACCTTGACTGCTTAGTAATAACTAAACCATCAGTGTGTTAGGTTTCTCATCCTAATGCCCAAACACAGCACCACACCAGCTGCTAGAAAGGATGTTAATTCTGTCCCTGCTGAAATCAGGACAATCATCACATGTACATATCACAGAATCACAACTGAGCTAATTCACTGATTGGTAGCTGTTGCAGCTTTTGTTCTTGGTGTTAATCAATAGTGGAAGGGATTGCCTTTGCATTAAGGTGTTTATTTTTCTTTTTTCTGGAAAAGTAAGGGTGTAGATCCTGGATGTTCTTTTCTGAGGTCTGGATAAGACAGTATTCTAATGGTTGCAAACTTCTCTGTCACTGGCCTCTTCTCTGTGTTTGCTGTTCACCATCCTGCCTCAGCTACCCAGCCACATCTCTTTCCTTACCCACATCTTTCTCTGTTCTAGCTCTGACTCCTGGTTTTCCTGGGTTTTTTTTTCTTCTGTTTCCCTGCCTGTTCTTCCAGTGCACGCTTTTCCACCTTCTCTCTGCAGTTACCCAAATTTCGTTTCCACTTGATTCCCCATCCTTCTGGCTTTTGTAACTCTTGTGCAGCTGCATGCTTCTTTTCCCTCTCTGCTCTTTTGTCCCCTCCAACTCTGTGTTCTGTCCAGGTAGCTTAGCCCTCCTCAGCTGTGCTGTCTGAAAGCGTACAGCCACTTCATTCCGTGTGAATCTTGAGGAGGAATACTATGCAACACACCAGTGTTGTTAACAAGTGGACTGTACACGCTCTGTTGGTAAGAGAAATCTTGAAGCAGTAGAAAATAGTTACATTAAAAAGATGAGGAATATGGGAAAAAAATTAGTAGAAGTAATGAAAATTTGAACTTTCTGCAGATGACATTTCTTCTTGAGTCTTTTAAAAAATAATAGGACTACTTATCCTTGTATTGGATTTTACCAGAATGTTGTAGCTACATCATTCTACCTGAACAGTTAATTTCACAGAGGTCTTGTATTAGGCTGTGATTGGCTATTTTGTTTTCCTTTGTGGCAGTTCCCACAATCCCGTTGTGGCACCAACTTCTGCAAGATTTCCCCTCCTGTAAAAATCCTTCCTATTAGGATTGTGCTAAGACCTTTTCAAACAGAGTTAGGATAGTACTCCCTTTGGAGCCAGTTACAGTAGTACTGAGAGCTGTATATGTTGTAGGAGTTGATTTCAAACAGCCTGTGTGCATCCCCAGTGCACAGCTTGCTGTGACTAATTATACTTTCTGGGGCACTTTTCTCCACTCTAGTACATTGAGGAGTGAAAGACTAAATTTGAAACCCATGTCCTTTAGCTGATTTTTTGCTTTGTCTAGAAAAAAAGGTTAGTGGTGCTTCAAGCACAGAACAAAATAGCTGCTTTACTTTAGCTTTGTTTTGATACTCTTTGGTAAGCCTGGGTTTAAGATATCACTAGACCCGAGAGATGAATTCAACCAGACTTTGCTGACAGTTATTCTAAACAGAATCCAGGAAAACTGAAAACCCAGAAATTAACTGGAAATGCCAAGTGTCACATGGCCTCTTCTACGTATGTGTAGTGCTACGATGATCCTTTTCAGCACTCATAGCAAAAGATGTTAAGTAATTGTGTTTCATACTCCTCTTGATAGAAAAACTTGGTGCAAGGCTCTGAAGGAGGGGAAAGTGACTTTTAAAAATTCAAAACACAATTGTTTTCATTCACAAGCATTTCTTTGTAGATTTCTCTAACTCACTTTGTCTGATGTTGACATACTCATCTTTCCTGAGGTGTCCTAACAGTCTGGCTAGGATTTGTTGCTGCGGTTTGTCAGACAAAGAAAACTTGATTTTTTGATTTCTTGACCACTGACGACTCTCTGTGATTTCTGCAGACTGCATTCCCAGGCCAGGTCCAGTCTTGTGGTGCCATTGCTGCTTCTGTGCTGTCACCTTAGATGCGGTCTGACCTGGATGAGTCAGCGCTACCTGTCTCTTGCCTCGTCAGGTTTCTTTCTTGGGATTTACAGCTGCTTTAGTTGTTATGGCTTGCCCCACATGTGCCATTCCCTTAAAGCCTCGGCTGCCGGCTCATCTGATGACTTTGTATGCACATGCTGTCATTTGCACTGCGTGCATAACGGTTTAGTATTACCTTTACTTAGCTCGTTGCGGTGTCCAGAATAGGAGGCAGCATATCAAATAAGGCGACGGCAGTTACAGAAATACGTGCTGAGACCTGGGAAGTAAGACATACTTAGTGTTTATAATGTAAGAAAAGTATGTATCCTAAAACACAAGTCAAGGAAACTCCAAAGATTTTTTTCAAGAAAGGATAGCTTTTAATAAAGACACTTCTTAGTGCACTTCCTGAAAATGGATGAGTGATTTCCTGTAGTTTGTCAAGTTACTATATGAGTAACAGACCTTCGGCTTACTGAGAACTGACTGAGGAACCTGAAGGGGAAAGACTTGTATTTCATTGCCTATGTGTATGCTTATAATTGCATTTTGTTATGTCAGAAGTATTTGTTTGTTTATTGCTCTCTCTCATTACACAACTCCTCAAACAGCAATATTTTAATGAAGCCTGAGTCATTTCACCATGTCTGCCTCGACCAGGTTTCTGTCTGAATTACATTAAAAATCCTGGATGTGCCTGTGGTGTCCATATGCTGACATCAGAAGCATTACATTTGTTAGGCACTGGAACTGTGGGAGGGTGTTTAACATCTACACAGGGTATCTTTAATGTAGCATCAGAGACAGAGTTTAATTTTGAATGTTGACTGCTGTATTTTGCTTATAAAAAGCCTATTTACTGCTGCAATTTTAAAACATGATTAACATTTACTTTAATGTTACAGGATAGATCTCAATGTTGGTGGTACCAGAAAAATGTCTTTTCTATGTATCTTAAAAACTGCCTTCACCTTGTATGGCAAGATAATACATTTAGGCAATAGGCAGTACTATATCCTTCTGTACAGCAAGTCCCTTTTTCTCTAAGCAGCCCCACTGATCAATTTAAAATAACATTGCCAGAATCACATTGTAACTTCAGTAGTCGTTAAAAAAATAATAGCTTAACATAAGTATTAAAAATAGTTTCTGATCAAAAATAAGGCTATGAAGTAAATAATTGCGTATGAATTTATTATACAGATATTAAATATTTATTAAAAATACAGATCTGGGTTTTGTGAAATTCCTGACTTTATTAAAAACGTCTTGTGGATGTCTCTGACATTTTCAGTCACAGTTATCGCACAACCGTATTACCCTGACAGAGCGTTGTGGCTGAGAATGAAAAGATGGTGATCAGCCAGCCAGAGATTGACGAATTAAAATCGCGCAGTTTAAAATATGGGTATGGAAGTTCTTTCTGCTGCGATGAAATACTGCAGGGTTAAACATCAGCACAAATAATTGTTAAGTAAATGTATGAAATAGCCACATAGCTAAATTAGAAGTCAGTGATTAGTTTAGTATTTTAAGTTCAGAGTCTTGTGGGAATGTTAAACCAAGGCACGTAGGAGCTCATACGTTTTTATGATGTGATAAGGCCTTCAAGAAGTTACAGTAAGCTGAAGTTCCTAATGTCATGAAACTTTCACTAAGCAGGTTGTATGGTGTTGCAAAACTACTATGCCTTAAAAATGAGCTTATAAGCTTTTGTTAGTGAAATGTTAAAAGAACTTCTGAAATTTTCCCTACTTATCAGCATACATCTTAAAAAGCAGCATTTGTAAGCATTGTTTTCCTCCTGCTGCAGAAGGTTATGAGGATTTATGTTGCGCTAATGGTATCAGCGTGCCATTGAGGATCACACGAAGGAGTATAAAACCTGTTCTTGCAGAGCCTTTGGTTAGGAAGTCAGATATTTAATGCAAGTATTTGTCTAACAAGAAAGATTGCTTGTCTAGCACTTTTAGAAGGACACCTAATCAAAACAAAAGTTGAAACCTTTTCACATCTAAGAGGAGGTTAGGGAGAGGGTGCTTTTTGGCCATTCTGCAAAGCAGGTATTGCTGTATACAACATTGACAGTGGATAGGCTGTGTGAAAATCAAAATTCCAATTTCAGTAGTGAGTTTCAGGGAAATACGGTATGTCTTGCATAGTGCTCTTGAAAAGTGACATCAGCTTTTCACTAGAACATTTTAAAATGCTCCAATTGTGTGATTTTCCTGTCTGTCATTAAACTGCATTTTTTTAAAACGGCGTAACACCCGCTGAACTTTTTGGATATTGCTTTGTCAGTGATGTCACTGTTGTAGAGATCAACAGTACTTAAAAATTATTTTGCCACGTGAGCCTTCCCTGACAACAAGCAAAACTCTAAAATTTAGCAGTTTTTATACACTCAGCAATTTTAGAGGTATGCTATAAAAATTCTTCATCACTAGAGTTTTGTATTGGTATATGTGTTAATCTGCATCCCTGAATCAAGAAGATTCATAGTATAACATGGATCTAGTCAATAAAATAATACATCATATTCACAGCAAATACAATTTCTGTGCATAAATAGAAATTGTCTTATGCAGGGTAAATAGATTCCAAGATGTAAAATTGACCCAGTAACTTAATGGTATTAGCAAACAAAGCCTGCTGTAGACTGAGATAAAGGCCATAAGTAATTTTTCCCCACCCCCCCACCAGCTTCTCTCTTGCAGCGTTTCATTACGGATACGTTATACCTGTGCCATGAGTAAACCCCAGTGTTTTTCTCCTATAGAAGAACAACTCTTAATTACTCCACTGTGTGATAGGGCTCATTATAAGATATGAGAACTGGCTGGATAAGAGAGGATTTCTTCAGCCTGTGTTGGGACTTACACCCACTGGAGACAAATTTATACTGTATGGCTATGTTTGCTTTTAGAAAATGAGACAATCGTAATCGTGGTTGTAAACACAGTAGCTCAGCTGGGGCTTACTTCTGAAAATCATTTCTAGGTCAGCTGCTTAGTTCAGGCAGCCTTTAAATATCTGTTTCTAAATAATAAGTTTTAAAAAGTTTAAAAACACATTTCCTACAGCTAAGAAAAAACCACTTTTTAAAAACTTTATTTACTTTTTAAAAAAAACTTGAGAGCTTGTTTTTTTTAAACTCATTTGAATTATGGTTCCATTACTTTTCTGTTTTGATCCCCACTCACAACAAGGTGACCTTCCTACAGTTTGCACATTCTTCTGTTACATGCTTCCTGAAAAAAAAGTGGGGTAAAATGTTTCTATTTTTAAGAGCAGAAATACAAAAAGAAGAGATTAGAAACTTTCACATTTGCATAGTAGGCCTTGAACTTCATATTGCTTGTATTTGTTTACAGGTCTCCAGGTATTGTTCTCTTTCCTCTCAAGAATTTAGGCTGCTTAAATACAGAGATTGTTTCAGACTAGTCCTGGAAAGGAAGGGATTGGGATTTCATCAGAGCTACCTCTGAGACATCAGCTGTCCAATTGAGGGAGAAGGGTTTGTTCAGCCTGGAGAAGAGAAGGCTGCGGGGGGGACCTCACTGCAGCTTTCTAGTACCTGAAGGGAGCTGATAAGCAGGAGGGGATTCAACTTTTTAAAAGGGTAGACAATGGCAGGACAAAGGGGAATGGATTAAAACTAAAGGAAGGAAGGTTTAAATTAGATATGAGGGGGAAGTTTTTTTACAGAGAGAGTGGTGAGGTGCTGGAACAGGCTGCCCAGAGAGGTGGTCCCTGGAGGTGTTCAAGGCCAGGCTGGATGGGGCCCTGGGCAACCTTGTGTAGATCCAGGCCTGAGGTTGGTGGCCCTGCCTGTGGCAGGGGGGTTGGAGCTCTATGATCCTTGGGGTCCCTTCCAACCCATGCCATTCTATGATTCTATGATGATTATTGAGACCTGATTGCAATTTGTGCCTGACAGTGCTATCTCCTTCCACCCCCCATCCTCCCTCCAGGCAAGAGTGCTCTAAGCTGTTCCCTTGTTCTCCTTTTTGTTCTTAGAAATTTTTAATTTTAGTGCAGCCTGTGAAAGGCTGGAAGGTGAACTTAAAATACATACTTTGACTTCAAGACCATGTGTCATGTCAAGAGGAGGATGAGATGTACTCCATGAAGCTAAGCTGTTAGAAATGTACAGTAGAATCTGGTTATGTTGTAGAGAAATGCACTGGGAAGGTGTCCTCTACCATGGCCACCAGGAAGACGATGAGTAACCATGCATCTGTAGGTGCTTGGATTTCTCTGTCAGCATCCCTCATGTTGCCCTCTTGAATATGGATGTTGTAGAAGTCCTTTCCAGCATTCCAGGTAACTTCAGTGTCTTTCATGGATGCCATACCTCCATGGAAAATTCTTCCTGGTTTCAGAGTTCATACTTGTTTTCTTCTCTTAAAAGGGGAAGGAGTGACTCAGGGCAGAATATTTATCATGTTAAAACTTTTGACAATTGTTCTCTGTGGCAGTCTCTTTAAAGTAAATGTTGTAATGGATCCTTTCTTGTAAGACATTGACATAATGTATGTGGAGAGAAAATGTCTACTCTGAGTTTTTATGTATTCAGAACATAAGGTTTTAAAGCTTTTCATTAACTCCAGATTCTTGTCTTTCATTGTCATGTTAACCTGAGATACTTCCCTCTGCATTGATAGAGCATTTTCCTGTGTAGAGATTAGACTTATATAAATGAACTTTGAAGACTCCATTGACTTTGTTTCAGGATTGTGTTTACATTTTCGTTTGCTGTCTTGTTTGGGTTTTTTTTTATCTTGGTGGGTTTTTTGAATTTTTTTGGGGTTTTTTGTTCAGCACTATAAAGCATCATAACAGTGATACGGTCAAGCACTACAAAACAAAGCATTATCTAGGGTTTTGGGCTTTTTTTGAGTTTTTCTGATTAACAGCGTAGGATACTTAAACTCAGATCTGATGCTGCATACTGCCAAACAATACCTAACCTATTTAACCATTTTTTGAAATGCAGTTGTAGTGCAGTTTAAGATGCTAGTAGTAGGGCTATTTATAGTCCTACTGCTGTTTGTGGATAATAAAGTGGTATATTTTCTGTTGACTGTGAATTTGGTTTATTTGTTACTGTCAGACAATCTTTGAAGTGGCTGCCAGGCAATCTTTCTTTTGCCTTATTTTAATGTTACCATTCTAAAATATAGCTGTAACCTTTTAAATGTCTTCAAGTTACTCTTAAACAATGCACTTTTAATTACTAAAAAGTTTGTTGAAGGAAACGATTAAAGCAAATGTAATTTCACATTTATTATCCACATGGCAATTAATGACAGAAATGTTACTATTCACACACAAAGCATTAACGAGATTTATTTTGTTTGCTTTTTGCTTTCTGTTATATAAATGGGGAAATGGGAGGAGGGGTTGGGTTTGGTTTTTTTTTTCCTCTACTGCATTTATTTATGTAGCTCCTATTTTTGAAGGGTTGCATTTACATATCTGAGGTAAAACAATCAAACAAGATCTTTTAAACGGGATCTTGCCAGTGCTCATGTATACTTTTTGTGGCATTGTCGTTGCTAATAACAAGCTTCTATCAAGTAAACTAGTATTCAGCTTCTTTTCCCCTCCCTACCCCAAAATAAGGTAAAACCTTTGTCTATCTCTGTGGATAAGCTCATCTAATGGAAAACTAAGATGCGGCTGTTTATGTGTTCTCCTATAAAAACATGCTTCTGTCAGTGTTTACATAGAACTTACAAAAAGACATGGGTCTTGAGGAAGTGGTCTTTGAAGACATATTTATCTATGAACACAGTTCGAGCTCAAATATCTCAGTGCACTGAGAAGCTCAAAAGGAGCATGAAGGCATTCAGCACCTTCTGGAGTTGCTGAGAATTTAGCTGGATCAAACTCTAATTGCACTTTAATGTTCTTTCTCTAACGGTCTTATACATCACTGTTGGATGTTCCAGCAATGTGATCTGAAAATCAAATGGTTGTCTTTAAGCTTACACAAGCTGCTTTATAAGCTACTAAAACTAAACTACTATGAAAGTAATTTAAACTAGTTATTGAAGCTGAACTCTATCTTGGAAGGTGTTTACGTTAATAACTTGGACTTCTTCACACACTTACTTGAAAACAGTAGTTAAAATGGTGTATGTATTGAAAAAAATGAAACGCAAATAGTTTTAAGTAGTGTTGTGACTCATACCTAGAGCTTCAGATTTTTTTCCCTCTTATATTCAATGAACAAATTCCTGCCAAATCCCATAGGCTTCAGTGTTAGTGCTATCCTTAAGCTGTGAGATTGCTGGAGGCAATCTATGGAGGATATAATGGAGGATATAATATATATAGGTGACAGACAATGGAGTTTTTTAAGAGTTTGGAATGATGCAGCAAGGAAAGCTGCAGAAGGGATATATTCTTAAATTCTCTCTAACCAGTTTTGAATTTCCTTTCTCTAAACAGTTCTGTAGATAAAACTATACCATCATAATAACTGTTCCCAAGCTTTCTTTGTTTTCCTTAGTTTTGAAAACATCCTTAAAACTTTTTTTCACCCGAATTAGCTCAATTTTTAGATAGAAAAGTTGATAAATTCTGAGGATGTAATGCTACACACACACTGTTAAAATGTATCCATTATTAAAATCAAGTTAATGGATCCTGAAACTCCTGTGCTTCATCCCACTTTCTCATGACAAAAGAAAGGCTGGGAGTCTTCACAAGCTAAAGATTATTTTACATAAAGGAATCCTTGGATGTTGTGTAGCCACTGCAGTTAGATGGATGATGCTGTGTTTCATCCTCAGTAAGACAGGTGTGGCAAGGGACCAGAGACTTTCCATTTTGGAGGTTCCAGTGGGTCAGCAGCTCTCCGAAGCTGTGTTAAAACACAAAGAAAAACAGCCAGAGGGGTACAGCATTTTTTTATTATTCTGCAACTCACCTCCAGTTAGAGGGAAAGGGAAATGCACAGGAAATAGTGTGATAATTGGAAACCACTTAATCTCCTGATTTCCTCTGAATCATTCAAGCACAGGGTAGAATCTAATTTAGCACTAGTTTATATTTATCTCCTTAAAAGTTCATAATGATCTGATTTTTATTTTTTTTTCAACTTACTGCTTTAAAGCTATAACATATAAAGAATATACCTTTTGCATCTTTCTGGACAGAATGCCAAATGATCTTGTCCCAGCTTTATTGTGAGGATGCAGGAATTGTAGGAGTTGTAAGCGAATTATGATGGAAACCTATTGCCATGGTTAGAAGATAAAGTAGGCTTTATTATAAGGAAAAGATACTTAAACATGCATTTAGTGAGCTACTCTGCCAGAAGAATATTCTTTGGTTGCAAAGGAAACATTTAAAATTAGGATATACCAGGTATCCTTTTTACGTTTATCAGTACTAAGGCTCCTGCCTTATTGCATTACAGGGGAAAGTGAGCTGTAGGTCTAATACCGTTACGTGGTATCTGAAGGCGCTGTGGTTTTTGTAGCAGTAGCTTGACTATTGTTCCCCAAAATAATACTATTTTCTCAGCTTTTTTGCTCTACTCTTCGATTTCTGCTCTGGAATTAGGTGATCTCCTTCCCGCACTGGGGTCCGGTTATGATTAACCCCAGCCAGCAGCCAGAAAAAACCACACAGACACTTTCTCACTCACCCACACCAGCTGGGTGGGGGAGAGAATTGAGAAAAGGTAGAACTCATGGGTTGAGATAAACAGTTTAACAGGACACAAAATAATAATAATAATAACAACAACAACAGCAACAACATAATATTTAAAACAAGTGATGCACAGCACAATCGCTCACCACCTGCTGGCTGATGCCTAGCTATTTCCTGAGCCATGGCCCACCCCAGCCAACTCCCCCAGTTACATACTGAGCATGATGTCATATGGTATGGAGTATCTCTTTGGCCAGTTTGGGTCAGCTGTCCTTGTTGTGCCCCCTCCCAGCTTCTAGGGCACCTCCTGGGGAAGAATCATGCCTTTTTGCTGGCAGGGTCTGGGAAGCTGTAAAACCCTTAACTTCATTGCAAACACTGTTTAGCAATAACTAAGACCATGAGTGTGTTATCAACATTCCTCCCATACTAAATCCCAAACACAGCAGTATACCTGCTACTAGGAAGAGTATTTAACTCTATCCCAGCCAAAACCAGGACAAGTCTTAAAGGAAGAGAGTGCTAAAGACAAGCATTTCTACTCATTGGCTGTCAGAGGAAGTCTGTTCTTATTTAGAGCTGCCAAAATTTTCCTGAGGAAAAGGTAGGAAGGCTGGACAGAATTTTCTGGGTTGAAGGATTAGGAGTACCCTAGTTTTCAAGTCTTTACAAATACAATGGTATTGCCATCAGCACAGTTTTGTTTGGGTGTTTTTCTTAGTGAAGAGAACATTCCAAACTGGGTACCACTGGCTGCACTTCTGAGCTTGTAAGAAGAAATACTTTTTTTGTATAAACAAAACATCCTATGTATTTGCTTTTGCATGCTTAGTCTGAAAACAATGTCTCTGCCACCCCAGCTGCTTTATCATGGCATAACATAATTGAAAGTTTGACATTTTCTGACATTTTCCAAAATACACTATTTTTTTATGTGTTTACTGTACACAGCTGGTATTAAACTTACTGCTTTTGTTAAAGAAAATTTAGAGCTTACCAGAAATTCTTCTCTACTTACCCATATTGTTGATATTGTTTGAATAATGAAAATTTTCACCTTTCTGCTGAACTCCTAACATCTTGTATTAACAAGTGTTAGTGTGGAAAACATGGGAGCTGGCTATTTCGTCTGAAGCTGATGAAGCTTCATTTTGCAGAACTCTCTCCCATTTGGCTAGAACGCATACAGGAAGTATTAATATGGAAAAGAGAGAGTAGCGGGCAGTAAGAATTGCATGATTAATTAAATAATTTGATTTGAAAAAGTGAAGTCTGAGGCATGGGACCACAAGGCTTTCAAAAGAAAGACTTTTTTTTCTTTTTAAGGAGGAGGTTAGTCTTTCTCTATGTCTAGGCAAAATGATAAAGGTATGAGAGGGTATACTTCAGTTGCATGGAGGATTTACCTTACCTTTTAGAAAAACATTTGCTTACTGGAAGGCTATTTAATCATGTAATATCCACTATTAGTTATTTTTCAGAACTTTTTTCATACTTAGGACAGCACTGACTGATATTTCTCAAGTCAGTAAAAACAGAATCTGAAGTGTCCCGACTGCAATATGTTTACTACTGTGTGCAGGCTACTTCTGTGTGACACCTTTACTCAAGCAGATGCAAATAACATCCAAACACATTGTATCTATCTGTGATTTGGAGAGAGTAAATAATACGGGATTTATGTGTCCTTCAAAAATTTGTTTCAGGTATTCTGAAAGACTCCCTTGCAAGTGTTGGATTATCTTTAGTGTCTTGGAGTGCCAGTCAGCTTTCTCTTCCCTTTGCTAGTGTTTGCTGCAGTTAGTTTTCTAAGATCTGTGTAAGTTGCAAAATTTCTGAATTTCTGAAGAGTGTTCGTGGGAAATTATGGATTTGGAAAACTGTTGATGGCAAAGTTTGTAAAACTTTTCAGTTCAATATGAAGTGTTTCCGAGAGTGTCAGAATCCTCTTAAATCACGGGAGATTTACGAGATTTTGTTTTTTGAACACTTGAAGAATTTAATATCTATTTTTGCTTGAATTCATCTTTTATTTTCTTTCAGGCATTAAAACTCAACAAGATCTCCCAGTAATCATATATCAGAGTTTTCCATTTTGGCTGAAAACTTGTTAAAGTTGCAAATTGTGATTAATATTCTTCTGTTGCCTCATCTTCACCAACTTGGGTAAATCATCTTATGTGTGATAACACAAAACTTTGCCAGCTACCCTTTTATGTCAGTTATAAAGATGAAAAGATAGAAACTGGAGGATACAAGAAATGACCTAAAAGTGAGTTAAGCACAGAAAGAAAATGTAAACCCTAACTGTATCTGTTTCTATGCTAAGGAGGACAAGTTACCTTTTGTGAATTAGTGAAGAGCAGCCACGTATGCTGAGTCAAACTCAGCTCTGATTTAAATTGGAATACAGGGAAGTCAAGGGGTACAGTTGTGAGAAGGTTGTCTGTGCTCATTTTTTGCAGTGCCAGAGAAGAACCTTCTATTCTTTCAGTAGATAGGATTAATTGGTGTCTTTAAATTCTATGTAATCTAAAAAAACCACAAACCCTTAACAAACTTTCCTTTAAGTAGCTCAAGCTGTGGTTTTAGTCAGCAGTTTTTGAGGAGAGAATGCTTATCTGTTGTGATTTATATTTAAAACCTCTTTTTCACTGAAAGAAGAAAATGGGAGTTTGTCAGCTCAGTTTGATGATGTTCGCATCTCTGTTTATTTCTTTTTGCTTATTAAGTAATACTGAATATGGGCAATATAAATTATTTCTTGATGCTGAAAATGTTGTAATTAAAACATTGTGGACTGGATTAGTCTCTCTTATTACCTTATTAATGGATTAATGCAGTGATTTTCTTTCAATACCAAGAGGAGCATTTGCAATACTTATTCAATCCATCCATTGTTCTAAAATTTTAATTCTATGCTTTGGATGTTAATAGATTTGTCTTTATTAAACCATTAAAAAAAAATAAAATTCCACTTTGGTATCTTTGTTTGAAAAAAAAGAAGTGTATTGCTGCATGGTATTGCAGAGGTAATAGGGAACTGGATTTGTTGCTACAAAATCTTGTTTCTATCCCCAGTTTGACAATGAAAATAGTATTTTAAATGTACAGTGTGGGTTCCGATGATACGCATCAACACATACAATATTTAGCAAATTGAAGACGGAGAAAATCCAGAATATTCTGATCTAGTCAAACCTTGTTAATTGATTACACTAACATCCTCTAATGTTGGTACAAGGCAAGCTTACCATCTTTCCTTCTTCTGTGCTTTACTTCTCTAGTTTTGTGCATTCCTGTCATGTGACACAAGCATCTAAGACTGTGCTTGTGAGAAATCCTCAGATTTCTCATTTCCTGAAATCTGTGTTTCAAGCCTTCATGATTCATATTTTATTTTATGTTCCCTCTATGAGCTTTTTTCTCGTCATTCTGGGTTTTTAGGTGTTTATTGTTCTAGGACTTCAGTGTTTTGACTGGTTAATGCTGAATCACAGAATCACAGAATCTTAGGGGTTGGAAGGGACCTCAAGAGATCATTGGGTCCAACCCCCCTGCCAAAGCAGCTCCCTAGCTCATATTACACAGACAGGCGTCCAGAAGAGACTTGAGTATCTCCAGAGAAGGAGACTCCACCACCTCCCTGGGCAGCCTGTCCCAGGGCTCTGTCACACTCACTGTGAAAAAGTTCTTCCGCATGTTGGAGCGGAACTTCCTGTGCTCCAATTTACAGCCATTGCCCCTTGTCCTGTCCCCACAGACCACCGGAAAGGGGCTGGCCAATTCCCCCTGCATCCCATGTCTAAGATATTTATAAACATTAATAAGGTCCCTCCTTAGTCTTCTTTTCTCCAGGCTGAACAGTCCCAGCTCACTCAGCCTGTCCTCATACGGGAGATGTTCCAGGCCCTTAATCATCTTCGTAGCTCTTCTCTGGACTCTCTCCAGGAGGTCCCTGTCTTTTTTATAC
>VZTU01006509.1:17159-29635 GCA_013400835.1 Zapornia atra
CTGGATGACAGCGCAGTGTTCCTGCGTGTCAGCCACTCCTCCCAGCTTTGTATCATCGGCGTACTTGCTGAGGGTGGATGCTATTCCCTCATCAAGGTCATTGATGAAGATATTAAACAGGACTGGACCCAACACCAAGCCCTGGGGAACACCACTAGTCACAGGCCTCCATTCAGATTCTGCACCACTGATCACCACCCTCTGAGCCGGGTCTAACAGCCAGTTCTCAACCCACTTCACTGTCAACTCATCCATCCTATGCTTTCTCAGCTTTGCTATCAGGATATCATGGGAGACAGTATCGAAAGCCAGCTGGGCTGAGTTTAGCCATCCTTGGTGTGTACAGCTGAGCTAGTCACCATAGAGTCTTGTAATGTCAGCAGAAACAGGCATTTGCAGATCATAGTGGCTTTAAGAAAGAGACCTTAGGCATATGTTTAATCAAGAGTTGGATTGTGTACTGAATTGCATTGACTATACTGACAAGTTTGCCATTGGCTAGAGATAACGTTTCTGTTGACTATACTCAACACAGGAGTTTACATTTACTTTAGAGGTTGCTATTTGATGAGTTTTATGACTCTTTGTGAAATGCCATGGAGTACACATGCCTTACTGTTTGTTTTGATACTGTGAAAGAAAAAAGAAATGTTAACTTGTTTGTCATCAGCAAACATTTTTGGCAGGATTGTTACAGTTACGTATCTAAACATCTTTTAGGACACTTTTTAGAAATCAACAGATTTTTGTCTTCTGTCTGTATATTAAGGCTTTTTTTCACACCTCATGCACTAATGTAAACATTCCTGGTTTTCTCTACAGTATGTCTTACCTCTGATATACTTGTTAAAGCTTTTTTTCAGGTGTTGCTCAGTGTTAGGTTCTAGTTTCTAATAGTACTTCTGTGTGTGCATTAGAAATTGTGATTGGCTGTGCATTCAAGTTCTTTGTTCCATACTCAGACTTCTGTGGTCTTTAAGACTGTTGCACACTTGCTGAGAATCCAGCTTGGCTTTCATTGTTGCAGAAAGACCAGGCAAATTGGACTGTGAAAATAATGTGTTACAGCACATTTTCTAACCGGGATTCTTGAAAGAGACTGGTGCACAGCAAATGTCAACATTGATTTAAAACTTTCTTTAGTGTGTTTTAAGAAACCCACATATGTTCTTTTCGTTTTTTAATTTTTTTTTTTAACATAGTAGATAGAAAGCAGATTCCCATCTGTTTCTGTTTGTCATGGCCAAATGTACAAAAATCTGTTTGGACTGATGGTACTTGCTCATCCGAACTAAAAAGAGTGAAACGTTCCATTTATGAATTACAAGGTATAAGATGGTATCATTTCCCAATATTGTTCAGGAGGCTCATTGTAAGGTACAGTTGGTAAGTGCTAAAAGGCTACCTACTTGTTGCATACATTTTATTAGGCAAATTACTGTTAGGTGGTAATTATTAGTGAAATCATGTTTTTTAGAACCAAGCTGGTCTGCTTCTTTACCCTTTCATCTCTCAGCAGCAATGATTTGCATGAGCAGTAGCTGTGTGTGCCTGATACTCTTTAGCTCAGGCGTTTTAGGGGAGAGAGGATAATGACTTTGGCACTTACTCTTTATTCACAATGCTTTGAAAACATATGTGTGAAAGCTGCCTGGCACATAGTTCCTTAGGACCTACCTAATGCATTCAGGAGTTTCCTCGTGGATACGACTACAGAAGTATTGCCGCTCTTTATGGTACATCCAGCCTCTACTAGGTTTTCTTTTTTTATTTATCTTATTATTTTGCCAAAAGCTCATTTCATGTTTTCCCTTTGGAGCCTTCTCTGCGCGAGCGTGTTTACTCTGAAATTTCCAACCAGCGTTATCACTGGTTCAGCTGTACAGCTGGCAGGAGCAGTGAGAGCTGCAGCATACACAAGGTGCTGAAAGCTCTTGGCAACTTTGCCTTTTTGCTTTCTAAATCCGCTACGGGCAAAGTTTGTACAACGGAAATTTGCCTCAGTGGCTGCTTACATCACCGCGTGTTCTGGTGCGGATAGGCTAGTAGCAGTAAGAATGGGGAACTGCTTTAATAAACATTCGGTGCAAAAATAGCATGGGTTTGCTGTGTAGCTGTTGGAGCTCAGTGATAATCCTTCTGTGGCCTTTGTCATGGTTGCCTGGGAGATTGGATATGCCTTCTTCCGTAGCTTTCAGCAGTGCTTAATTGGATAAGGAGGT
This sequence comes from Zapornia atra, assembly GCA_013400835.1. Lineage (NCBI taxonomy): Eukaryota > Metazoa > Chordata > Aves > Gruiformes > Rallidae > Zapornia > Zapornia atra. The sequence goes on from VZTU01006509.1 coordinate 19,382, forward strand.
AGTTGTAGGGGCAAATGAGGCAGTGGTCTCAAAAAGGTTGTGAGCTAAGTTTCCTTGAACTCTATTATGTTGAAGAAAAAGAAGATCGTCAGGTTTTTGGGTTTTTTGGGTTCTTTTGTTTTTTAAAGGCGAGGAGCTGTGAAAGCCCTGTGCTATGCTTAAATAAAAAGCCACCTCATGGGAGAGGAGAGCTTGTAGAATTATCACAAATTGAATGGTCGTTAGAGAACCACTGATTTTACAAAAACAAAAAGCAAATAAACTACTGTGGCTTTTTAGGATGTGCAATTGATTGTAGCTGCGGAAAACTACAGTTGGAACTTGACTCTCAAGCAAAAAAAAAGGCAGCTCTGCTTAAGATGAAGATATCATACAAATTTAAAGCAAAGAATCCGAATAACCAAATGAGAAATAATAATAAAGGGCTAAAGGATTTTATAGTGGAACAACAGTATTAAAAACACAGACAGTGCAAATGACCAAATTTCCTTGCAATTTAAGTATATCCCAAAACACTTGATTTATGGGTTTATTAAGAATAAATCATTTTGCCTTAGGCCAGTTGCGTACAGACTTTACTATCTCTTTTACCAGTGAAACACAGAATTCTACATGACATGTTTTGTCTTCATTAAATGTATTATCATATAACAGAAGACATCGTGTGAGCTATAGGTCAATTTGTTTTTGAAAAGCCAACCAAAAAACCAAATGCCCACCCAGCCATTTGCTTGCTTCCCTTCCTGAGAGATGTCACTCAGCAGCAGCCATGGGCAAAACACCCAACTTATGAAAAAGTAATTCAAAGCATTGGCAAGTAAAATAGGTTTGGGTAGTGAGAAACAGACTAACACTGAAGCAACACTTCTCCTCCCCTCTTTCTGAGGCTCATTGTCACTATCTAATTCCCACTCTTTCACCCTTTACTTCTTGCAGTAGCATAGAGTGAGAGGAAGGGGTGTGGTCAGTATATAGAGATTTTCTCTCTGCCACTCCTTCCTTCTCTCACTTTCCCCCTGCTCCAGTGTGGACCGTGTCCCCCACAGGAGACATCCAACTGCTCCAGCATGGTCTCTTCATGGGCTGAAGGGAAGTGCCTGCGCCACCACAATGCACCTCCTCCCCTCCTCCTTCTCTGACCTAGGTGTTCTCTCTCCGATTTCTCACTTTTTTTTTTTTGATTGTTCTTTCTTCCTCTGTCTGTTAGTTTTGCCCTTTCTTAAACATGTGTTCACAGAGGTGAACCACTACCCTGGCTGTGGGGCACAGATGTGCAGTGCCATGGGTCCGCATGGGGCAGCCTTCCCACATGGAGGTCACCCCTGCAGCGCCATCCTACCACCACTTTACCATGGGCACCTGATACAGGCATTTATCCTATTTATACAGTTCAGTTTAGACTTTTATTCTTTCTGCTTCTACTCTTAAAAGAAAGGTTTGTCATCCAGGAATTGTTAAGAAATTACATTTTCATGAAGATGATTTATTTAGAGGTATATATCCAGTTGCTGTAGTGCTTCAAACTCCCTGCATCTGTGATTTGGACTTTTGCTGTATTATGCTGCTGCTGAGACTCAGATAAGCCTGAACCCTTGGAGAATTCACTGTTATTTGAATCGTAGTGGCTTTGCTAATCTCTCTGCTATATTTCATTTTGGAATCTGTCTTTTCTTAAATGCCTCAGTCACATTTACATTGAAAAATGTTATATTACATCTATGCTGCTTTTGGCTTTGGGTCTTATTATACTGGTGATTCAAGATACGTCTTTCTGTCCATAGGGACGAATGCAGTATAACTGCAATTCTCTGGATACCATAGCTGATTATTAAGGTACAGCATATTCTGTGGGAAAAGCAGTCCTGCTTTATGGACTGACTTGTTCTGTAGTGAGGTTTGAGTTGTGGAGTGCATTAAATTTGGCCAGCATTGGCTTGTAGCACGTGTCAAACTGCAAAATGAAGTATATCATAACTGTGCTAGCATGTGTGTATTTTGAAATGTCTAAGAAATGAGATTATTTGTTTTCTGGTAACTGCATAGCCATGCTGTTTTCCACCTAGTGTTAAATTTTAGGGTACACTGTCGTTTCTTCCCTCCATCCCTTCTTTTTTCCACTTGTGCTTGTGCACGAAGGTTCGTACAGGCATTTACTAGCATAAGCTGCCATTGTGCCTTCTTTTTCCTTTCCAAAACATGAAACTATTTTTTGCTTATGTTTTTAAAAAATCTTTTAGAGGAAAATAGTGTTTTGATATTAACTACAATCTTAGGGATCAACATTTGTATATTATTTCCAAGTTAGCACTCTTCAGATTCAGTGGTGAGGGAAGGAGCAGTTATATATATATATATTCTATTTTCCCCCTTGTATGTTTTCTAATTATTACTCTGTTCTCCAAGTTTGTGGTTTGGTTTTCAAAATCATTGTGCACTGAAAAAGCTCATGAATGCTGTGCATAAAATTGCTGCTACTGAGGTCATTGTGCCATGGGAAGAACATTAAATGTAACTTTTTGATGTCTTTTGCTGCTCAACATTGTTTATGGGTGTCTAGGATTTCCATGTAAAATATCCCTGACTGCATAGGACACGCAGATGCAGACCCCACGTGTCACAGACAGATACAGTGAATTGTTAGGTGTGAGAACTCTGGTTTATAATAGTTCTTATTCTCCAGAAGCCCATTCTGGAGGTGCCAGAATGGGCTCCACCATTGCCAGGGTGGAGCAAAAAGTTGGTTAACTGTGCAAAGATTATACTGGGTGGAAAGGTCTGGTTGGTTGTGGTGTGGTTTCTTGTCTGTTTTGTTTGGTATAGACCCCGTCACCCCCTCCACCTCCCCACCCGCCTTTTGACATGTGGTTTCTTGCTCCTCATTTTCAGGTAAAACAAACTTCTGGTTCAAACCATTGTAAGAAAAGGCTCTTTGGGCCTTGTGTCGTCATCACAGGGCCACAGAATACATTCAGCACATCCCCATTGTTCTCGGTTTGCATCTGTAGCTGGGGTTAAAATGGTACTGCTTCGGTTCAGTCATGCTGATAGGAAGCCTACACATGAATAAATGTACTCAGGTTAGTTGGGCCATCATGGAGGATTGCAAGTTGCCTGTGGTAGGTGTGCTGTCTTGGGGCACCTTGAGCCCAGCAGATTACAGAGAGAGATGCAGAGTTTTGTACTGCGTCTTTTTGCTAAGTCCCACTGTATTACCACTCTGTTTCCTTCTGCCATGGTCTCATTGCCTTACTCCAAATTCTTTCTTCCCCTTTACAGACTAGTCTGTTTGCACAGCTTCTGCCTGGGCAGCGGGGGCAGAAGGGCACCTGCCGTGCCGCCTCCGCCAGCCCGCTGCTGCCTTATTGCCGAGGCCTAACAGTAGGTCAGACGTACAGCGTGCCATGCAGCCAGTCACCAGCTGCCAGGATTCGTTCGAGTGTCTGTCAGAGAGGGGATGCAACCTTACTGGAAGTTGCACATAATAAATCATTGAATTACGAACCCTTTTGTGGAATTTGGTATCTGAATGTGGACACTATTAATGATATCTCTTTTCTTCAGACGGTCTGTTTTTTATTTAAAACTGTTAGCTCTTAAGTAGCAAGGGCTGCATTTTTCTGAATAGTCATGAAGTCTAATGAGGAATAATAAAGCTTAAATATATCAGGGAAAAGTACTTTATTGATAGGCAGCCTGCTTATGGTGATATGACTAAAGATTTAATTTGAATACAAAATATCAGACTAAATAGTCATTAAAAATGTAAGCAAGTTGTAATTGCACTAATACTGCATATAAAAAATGAAGACATGAGCATAATAAGTATTCCATATAGGATTGTATGTCCTTCCACTCTGGTTTACCATAATGTCACTCAAATGCATGTTAACCAGTACATTTAAGCAGTTGAAATTTCCTTATGTTTAGCACTGATAGATTTTAAATTAGTTCAGGAGAAATCCTCAGTCCTGTTGCTCTAAGGTTGAGTGACATGTTTTTACTAGGCCTGCTGAGCTATCTTGTGGTTGTTTTGTTTTGTGGTTTGTTTTTTTTTCTTTGTTGGGGTTTTTTTTTTTGGTGTTGTGGATTCTTTTTTTGGTGATTTAACACTTTATCAGTATTAAGGGAAAAACATTTCCTATTTTTCCATCCCAAAAGAATGTGCAAGTCTTTAAATTTCTTAACTGTTCTTGGATTTTACCCCTGAATACAACCATGTCTTTATTTGTCCTCTCTTGCTTATGACTGGCACGTTTAAAATTAAATATATATCGCAACTAAAGGGTTTCAAAACACACTATTCATAATCACTGATGGGGAAAATTTACTGGGTTTTAAATCTTGTGGAAGTTACCCTTTCCAGTGTATGGTTATTGTGTTCAGGCACTGGTATGAGCCTGGCATGCAAAGAGCTGTAGATGGAGTTGTCAGCTATCTTTTGTGTTTCATAGGTTCATAGAATAATTCAGGGCCTTGGCTCCACTGCTGGGCTGTCTTCACAGAGACAAAGATTTCCTCTTAGTTCCAGTCTGCACCTCTTGTATTTGCGATAATGCCCCCTGTCTCCCTCCCCAGTGGAGGCTGCTCTGGCTGTGTTCTCTTGGTAACCTCATAGGTACTGGGTGGTTGCTGTTGGTTTCCACCTCAGCCCTCTCCAGGCTAAATAAACTCACCTCAGCCTCTTGTCCCTGACTGCCTTGATGAACCTCTGCTGAACTCCCTTTTTTTAATCTGTGTTTTTCAGAAGGGGAGGGAACTGGACACAGTATCTAGGTGCTGTCTGGTGAGTGATGAGCAGGAGGCAACAGTCACTTCTGTTAAACTGCTGGCTACCCTACTGTTTGTGGAACTCAAGATGCTGTTGGCCTTTGTAGAAGGCTGGCATGTACCCTGATTGCTGCTTGCACCGTCTCCCAGGGTCTTGTCTACTGAGTTGCTCCCCAGCCCATTCTGCCTTCCAGGGACAGGTTTTCGAGCTTGTGAGGGCAAAATAAGTTTCATGAGGCTCCTGTCTTCGTGTTTCTGAAACATCAGACCTGCCCTTACATATCAACTCATCCCCCAACATCATGCCATCTGCAAACTTGTCAGCTTACTCCATCACCTCCTTCAGGCCACTGGAGGAGTACTAGTCATGTCCTGGGACTGACCCTTGCAGTGCTCTCTTTGTTTCTGGTTTCCAGGTAGACCGCAAACCACTAACTACAACTCTTCTTTCCACACAATGAGTATTTTACCCATCTAATTATCTGTGCATCCAGGCTGTAAGGTCTAAACTTTGAAGCAAATGTGTTGTGGAAGGCAGTATTGAAAACCTTGAGGTGAAGCCCATCTACTGACAACCCCAAATCTGAGTATTTTATCAGAGAAGGTAATCAAGTTGTGCAGGCATGATTTGCCCTTGGTGCCCAGAAGTTTATTTCAAGTTGACTCATTTAATGATTTTTCTCTGAGACCTAAGAAGGCCATACGGTCTGCGGTTGCTGAACTACCCTTTTGTGCTGATTTTGAAGACGTGTCCAGTGTTTGCTATTGTCCAGCTACCAGTTCTTTCCCCTGTCATCTCGAGAAACTGTGTCATTGTTGTACACTGATATTAGGAGAAATGGCATTTTTTATTATGTTTGAGTAGCTGATCATCTTTTATTATACATTCAAGAGTATCTGTTTATTTTACCTTATTAGAGATGACAAAGTTACAAATATGATTAGGAGTGATTAAAAAAAGAATCGCTGTATTCTCTGAGCAGCAGTATTCGTTTCCACCGCTTAAGTAAGATGACACATTTCTCGGTCAAACTGAAGAGGAACTGAAGAGTTTGTCATTTGTGTGTGTTTAGGCTCCTTTGGGTGATAGCCTGATAAGCACTGATGATTTCCTGAAACAGAAAATATTACCTGGAAATTTCTAAGTGACTTTAAGCCGGAGCATTCAAGGGTGGAAGGAAGTAGAGAGGTCTTTGCTGTATGCTTTTTAATTAGTCTTCTATGTATCTGTCTACCTTTTTCTAAGACCACTTTTACTGCTGAAGTTTAATTGAGTTCCTAGCAATACTTTCTGTCAACCTAGGTACCTTTGGAGATAGCAGTGATTAACAGAAGATTCTGCTGGCAGTTGTGACCAAGCCACAGTTACATTCAACTATTTTCTGAGTCTTTTAATAGCTGCAAAACTGGAGCATGAAAGCCAAAGGAAATAAAAATCTCTGTAATGGAATTTGGCTGCGGGGTGGTAGTGTTTTCTTTTGCAGTTGTTTCTGAGCTACTGTAAAAAAAGGCTAAATTGAATATGACTTCTAAAAACACTGAATTGTAGTTTCCCTTTTATGTTGTGTTCTGTTTCAGTACAAATTACGTAGTGTCAATTTTTTCTATTTTGTATTTACTAGTCCAATTCACAGTGATACGCTGTAATGTTGTACCTCCTGGTGCAGGTTACCCCAGTTCTGTCACCTTTTAAGTAAGACCTTGGATTAAAGCAACGTGATATCGTAGGTGAGTTGTTAAGACCATATATTGACTCTAGTATGTTAGAAGGCATTGCCGTTTTTCAATAAATTAACAGTTAAGAACTATGAACTAGAAAAAAAACTTCTTCAGGAAGTATTCTTGACATTGTTGGGAATGTAATGGATTTAAATACGCATTAACTTTACTCCCTGTTTTCAAAGCTTGATTTAGTGTTGGAACCGTCAAAGGTCTGCGGAGACAATTATTTAATCTCTGGAGAGGTCACCATTTTATAATAAAATTATGGAAACACCAATTAGTTGTTGAAGAGCATGTTGCAAAGCCTCGGAGTGCCTTTACTTTGTGTGTGTTTGACCTGAGGCCTGTAAAACAGGCAGAGCAGCCTGGTACCAGCATAACCTGGCTTGAAGCAAGGGACAGGTTGTGCTGTGACTCTGCTGAAAGTGTGCTGCATACACAATATTGTAACTCAGTAGCAGGTCTGTTAAAGAAGCTACCATGAGGCTATTGTTATGGTTAAATAGCTAAATCTCCCAGTTGTCTGGATAAAAAACAATGCCCACTTTTTTAACTGAGGAAGCATTTCTTCCAAGCCTAGCTCATGATGATGTATTTGGTTGCAGTGGCTTGGAGAGGCTAAGTCAGACAATTGAAATGGTTAAAAAAAAGGTACTGTTGTCTGCAAAATGCGGGTTTTTTGCAGAAAACATTCCTTTAAGATTAAAACCTTCTTCAGTTTGAAAGAGCTGGGAAAGGCTATATTAATTACTGGTCACAGATTCTAAAACAGTCTCGCAAACAAGAGGACTGGTTTGAGCCCAGTTACAGTTTTAAGCATTGTCTCCTCTGTTGACTAAGTGGCCTGTGAGAATCATGAACTTTCAGAGAAAGAGAACAGCAGAGAAAGAGTGCTGTTAGTTGAAGTAGAAAAATCTGAGACAGATTCCTTTGCTCCTAATTATTACAACTCAGCTCTTTGTTCCTCATTTTATTCAGATGTAGTTGCCACTCGTCCAAGTTTGGAGAAACTTCTGTATCCCAGAAACCTAAAAATGCTACTTGAGCAAATACAGTTTTTTTGAGTAACAGGATTGCAGACGAAGTCAGCTGCAAGGGTAGGAAATCCTGAGTCCAAGTATTCAAACTATAAATTAAATCTGGCTCTAAGAAGGTGTGGAGCGGTGGTAGTGGCACTGCTGCAGTGGTAAATTTTTGCTGTGGGATATCATGGATATTTAAAAATTATTATTGTGCTTTGATTGTTTTAAAATGCTGGAACCATTGCCTTTTACTAAGTTCTCATGCAGCTGTGCAGTCCTATCACACTGCCTAGTGTGTGTTATCTTCTCAAATGTGGAGAAAAACATCTCTTAGGACTAAGAGACATTGTTGCTGAAATCGGAGAGTGCTGTGGCACAGCTTCTGGTGGACATACATTAGCCACCACAGAGTCAAATACTGCAATGTACTTTGCATGTTTAGTGATTTAAAAAGATGGTCCCCTTGAGCACAACTAACAGGGATGGTTCCTAGCAGCTGGGACCTCATCACTTAGAAATGAAGAAGTACCACCAGGATATTTGGTCTGCTTTAGCTGATAACTGTGAGAGTCCTACAGAATGTTAAGGGGTAAAAGAAATGCAATCGTAGATAGTAATAATTTTTCTGTTTTGTACTACTGATAGGAAAGTATCACTGCCATTCTCATCTGAAAGGCTATGCAATTCTGATGACTTATGTTCAGGAAAAAATAGTTCAAAAAGCTGTAGAAAAGGGAGGATTTCTCATTTGAAAGCAAGTGAAGAAAACCTTGCTTTACTGACTGGACCAAAGTTGAATAGGTAGTACAGGCACAGAAGTTGGAAATAATCCTCACGATCCAGACCTTAGGTATCTAGCAAAAAAAGGTTAGTTCTGGAAATTCCTCTGGTAATTGCAGGGCTTTTGTTAAGTGACCTGTTTCATTCCACTTGATGCTACAGCAATAATGTGAAATTTTGGTAGAGCTTTTTAGCCCTTCTGTTTATGGCAGTTGACATCTTCCTTCAGAATGTTATCCTTGAAAAAGCAGGCACAGCATACCACAAATCTGTTGCAATGCTTTCTGTATTTGTTTGTGTGCATTAGTGAATTGGATGTGGTCATCTTGTCTTTTGAGAACATGCAGGGTGGATGATGTGGTATTTGATGAGTAAATGTTTCACCAAAAACAGGATTTTAAGAGGATGCACATCTTGTTATGGAATAATTGTCTTGGTAGTGTTCTCTCCTGTAACACAAGCATTTCCCATAAGCTTGTCATGAATTGGGATAAAACCCCAATGTTTGTAACCCAGATTGCAATCTTTATTTATAATATCATTTAACTTAAATTTTCTTTTGTTTGTGTCTCTCTTAAAGCCAGTTTTACTTTCCCCTTAAGCTACTGGTTCTGCAAGTCATGTTTCATCCTCCCCTTCCATTGAAGCCAACAGAATCTGAAGAAACTTTACTTTTTCTCAGAAGATAGACAGTGTTAGAGGGAAATTATCGAAGAATATAATTTGCAGTCCATCTATCTTCCCTGTTGTGATTTTGTGCTTGGACATGCCTTGAGTTTAAATTACTAGTTCTTTTCCAATAGGGTTGGCTACAGTTGAGAAGGATATCAAGTAATGTTCCCCTTTTTGTGTCATGTCCTTCCCAGCGGCAGGTTCAGTGTTCGCTGCGTGTCTATTAAGCATTAATTCTTTAACTGTATTTTAGTGAGAGAGCACAATATGGTATGTTCCAGTGCAAGAATCTTAATTTCTGCGCAAACATATGGCATAGAATTATCTACTTAAAGATGGAACAATCTGATAATAATTTGGTAGAGTGACATCTGCACCATAAAATAAGATGCTGATCACACTGGAAAAGTAAACACAAAAGTTTTATACTAACTATTCTGACATCATCAGAAAGCCATTATCATTCCTCCATGGAATGTTAAAATTTAATGATCTAATTTGGTCTTATCACATGCAATATAAATAAAAAATAACCCTATTAAGTATTCAGAGACCCATGCTAAACAGAAAACTTTTAAGTGCTATTTTCTAGAATTTGGACTTAAAGAACTTACATGTGTTTAACAGGCAGGGACTAAGAAAAAAAAGCAGAAAAATAAAAATCTGGTGATCATTTTCATCCTTTACTGAAGAAGGTTGTATATTTAGTTCTATTTCTATGTAGTTTAATTTCTTCTGTTTGTTGTGCCATCAAGACATGTAGCTTAAGATCAGTCTTGACTTTGGGGAAAAAGCATGTTAACACAGACACAATTACAGCTTTTCCATGCATCAGGTAAGAGTGATTATCTTTGGGTCATGAAATGTTGGAGTAGCAGACCTGAACTTAGAAAGCTCAGAATGCAGAGTTTTATTACCAAAGCTCATGAAAGTCTGTAAGGAAGCATCACTTATTTTTGGATGCACATGACTGAACAGCAAGATGGTAGGTCTTCTATTTTAGGCTTTGTGACTGGGGATTTCATTTACGTCATCAGTTTTTCAAAATGGAATGGAAATACCCAGAGATTTGGACACTGTTGAAATTGAGCTCAATTCTGTTTGTAGTGTTGGGATTCTTAATTAGAAATATTAAAGAATGTAAGGTGGTTTTTCTTTAATTGAAATATTGCTTGCTTTTTAGCTGTGCAGCAAGCAAGGAGAAGATCTATTAAAAATAATGGAAATATGTAACAAATTTTGCTGCTTCTGCTTCAGGTTGGGTACTATATTAAGCTAGCTCTCTTTGATA
>VZTU01006510.1:353-15793 GCA_013400835.1 Zapornia atra
AATTCATACCAGATAAAAATCTGGATCAAGAGCAAACTGTAAACAGAAATCCCAACTGTAATGCTCATAGGCTATACCAGTAGCAAGCAAAATGTGTAGTGTTGTAAAGCTGGTGACTCTAAGCGTTCTTCCCCATGACTTGCTAGGTTGTAATGCTACTGTTTAGAAATGCCAGCACATAGTTTTTGCTCCAGCCTTTTAACTTCATTCTTCATGTTCTTTAACAATGCAAGTTTAGTGGTAACCAGTAATGGTAACAGTAGATCATCATCATATGGAAAGCTAGCAAGTAAACACACATCTTTTTTGGCTAAAGAAAATTTTCTGTCCAGTCAACTGTGTGCTCTTTTGATAGTAAAGTGAAAAAATTTGAAACAATAAAGGGTAGTAGATAATAAAAATTTTGTTAAAGGCAGAAAAAAAGATTCTTATGGATGTTTCTGAGTTCATACAATAAAGGGCTTAAATTGTACTACAAACTCATAATACAAAACAGTATATAAACTGAATAGGAATAATTATGTCAACAATCTAAAACCAAAATGTTGCTGTCATAACATTATAACTTATGTACACATAGACATAAGTCATGACATATTTCACGACATTATCAGCTAAGTGGTGGATTTTCTAGTAATTATGGCAGCAGATTTTTGATTTTTGAAAATCTGAATAATTTCATGGCAATTTGATGATCTAAGTGAAACAAACCTTCTGTCTTCAAATGTGTCTACATTCTGTGTTACAGGAAAAATTGGCCTTCTTCTGTCAATACTTCTGACTTCATGGGAAGCTGAACAGAAGTACTAATATCACCCTGAGCTTGACCTCCACACTGATGCAGATACTGAGAGACTGCAGAACCCCACCCTGCACACTCTGAACAAACTCAAGCTTTCCCACTGCCTGTCACTCAGCCAAACTTTTGCCAACTAGTTTAAGTATCATCTTAAACTGACATTTACTGACTTCTTTGTTTCACCAGGCAGAATTCCTATAGAACCTGACTTAAAAGACTTCCTCACCACCAACCCTTGAAATACTATAGTCTATATCCTTTTAACATCTATCTTACAAAAAGAAGGAATTAAAATTAATATCTGTCTGAAAAATTTCAGTATTTTAAAAGAAAAGAAACAGCCTTGCAGTGACAATGTGATTCTGAGCTTTGGAGAAAGCAGCATAAAAAGAAACTTTCTTTTGCAGAACTGGAGTTCCAACACATGAAACACGTTGTCGTTTGGCCGTCATTTCAGCCCTGTTTTACTGTAGTATCAAGCAACAGATCTTTCTATAATGAAGAACATTTCCCCAACTAACTTTAAGCACAGAGACATAAAGATAAATATCCTTTCCTTGAGTTCTTTGCTGTAGAGATTTTACATAAAAATTATTTCTCTTCTACAGTTCATGCTCTGATGCTTTTCTCTACTGTACTGCTTGGCAAAATTTTCACCATTGGAAGCATCCAATGAATTGATATAAAGCAGAGTGATTTGGCAAAAGAAGTCATATAGCATCAATAAGGTATTTTTTACAGTATTTTTTTTTTCCCCCAAGTATAAAAGGTATTAAAAAGTATAAGATGGAGAGGCAGGGTGGGAGAGGATATGTACACAAAACAAGTAAGAAAGAAGGTTAGAGTTTACTGTCCTGGATTACTAATATTCCTGAAACTAGACAGAGAGGTTTTATCCTTCCTCCCCAACACAGTCATTTTCACTTTGTCCCTGGACAGTTTTACATCAACTGTATTTGGTAACAGTTAGATTAAAAGTACTTACACTTTTTATACAAAGAAAACTTTCTTTTATCTTGGATTTTGAAGAAATGAATAATCAATCAATAAATATTCTGTAACCTTGGAATTCTGAAAAAACATCTGTTTGTCCTCTTTCCCTAAGAGAGGAATGATCTGGACATTTATCAGAAATTTTCTGTTTTAATTTCTAGAACCTTCAATGTGAACCTTACTTGATTTTCCTAAGTCATCTAACATTAAACAAAAGTACACACTTCTGTCATCATACTTTTTGATGAAAATGCTTAGCAAGTCCAGACATGAGACAAATTAGAATATAACACTAAAACTTCATCAACTGTTCAGAAAATAGTTTTCCAACCAGCTGTAATCTGATTCATACCAGCTTCATCGTTCATGATTCCCTAGCTTTCTTAGGAGAATATAACAGAACAGTCAAAAGCCTTCAAGAAATAAAAATCTATCATGCTCATCAACATACTTTTACACTTCTCAAGTCACTTGGTGGATGTTCAAACAATGCTAAAGGTAGTGGATCTCTGAATAATTTAGTTATCTAACTAAAAATCAAACTGGAGGGCGGGAAGAACTGAAAGGGACAAAATAGATCCTTTAATGTTTCTGAAGGTCTCTAAAGTCCTGATACCAGCTGAACTGCTGATTGCACAGATGTGATCAATCTTTGATGATAAAGAGTTAGTTTCCACATTTCAGTTTTCAAATAAAGAAAGAAGGTAGAAAAGAGCAATTGTGTAAACAAACAACTCTTTTACTCTCATGAGTTAGAGCTACCCTCTGCCTTTTGCAATAATTCCTTGAATATGGAAGTAGAATCATTTTCACAGCTTTACTGTCTGTCAAAGGTCAGCTAGCTCAGGAAATGGAGATTTGAAAGTGATAAAAATCTCTGGTTTTATTCAGGCTGAAAGGTCACATACCACAGCTCAGAGGCAACTCGGGATTGGATCCCCCAAAACCTAGCAATAATAATAATATGCTTGTATAATAACTGTCAAAAATCCAACATGTTAATTTAGAGATTGGTTGTAAAGTCCTTCAGAGATCCAACACAATTTAAATACAGTTCAATTGCACCAATAAAGTAATTTGCTCTCTAAAATTCAGTGAACAGCTTTTTGCTTCTATCTTAATGCTTCCCTACTCTGTTGTGATATGGTTTCCAAAAAAGACTGCTATCCCTGCTGTTTGGGGAAATGTATCTATAATGTCTTGATCCAAGCATTTCATATTCAACAGATGGTAATCTTGGCTGTACATTCATTCTGGTTTCTCTGAGCCTGAGTGCTTAATACCTCTTTCTCTGCCAATCACTTCCTACTTGCAAACGAATCCCAATCAGACATGTACTCTCCTTTGCATTCTCACCTTTAGTGAATACTGACACCTTCAGACATTACTCTGAGACATTACTTTTGATCTGCCAGGTGAAGGAGGAAGTCTGTAACTCCATTCTTTAATCCGACATATGGGTAGGGAGGAATAGAGGTCTATGTTTCTACAGAGTTAATATTTATTTCTTCACCAGAAAATGTTCAACATACCTATACTTCTATAGGGTGAAAAGCTGACCCTTCAACCAGCTGACATTTTAAAACTAAAGACCAAATCATATCTGTACAGGTGATGGTTTTTCCTTCATTTTCCAAACCTGATGAACACAGAGGAATGAAGCTATGGGCTTCCTGTACAGTATTTACAATATTTTTTTTTAACTTTTTCACTTCTCATTCAACAAACTTCTACATGGATGGAGAAAGAAAAGACAAAATGGTTATGGGATTTTTTTGTGGGGGGTTGTTTTGGGTTGTTTTTTTCTTCTTCCCTGCCCCCACGCACACAGTACTGATATGGTTTATCTAGAAATTTCTCAAAATGCAAGATGTATTTCTATGTGACAAAGTTTGTCATTTACTGTTTGTTTTGATGCCTGCCTTTTCTTTTAGAACCTTGAGCAAAGTCATTTTTAAATAAAGTGGGAATGACACCAACAGTCATAGTTCCCTTCTTTCTATGTGTTCAGAGGAAGTAGTGAGGCAAAGCATTATCTGCTCATGTTGATGATGACATCAAGATGGTCTTTCTTTTTCGTATTCTGGGTTTTTTTCTTGTTTTTGTTGTTTTATGAGTTGCTTTTTTGTTTCTGAGTTTTGGTTTGTAGTTCTTTGGGTTTCTTTAAATTCATGCAAGAACTAGAATCAATCTAGAAAGCTGAAGATAGCAAAGATAAACCCTATGTCTAAACTATACGCTAGAAACAAAGTTGTTCGGTTAACATTTCCAGATCCATATTTATAAGTAATGGCAATGCATGCACATCTTTTAAGTTTATTGGTAACACAAGGGCACCCCAAAATACCCAGAAGGAAACTTCTGTTCACTTAAAGAAATGGTTCCAGAATTGTCCTAATATATGTATACACAAGACATAACAATTTGAGAAGACACTTATTCAAAGCATGGTTTCCTGCCATCATAACCAATTTTTACAGCTTCGTGAAATCATAGATTCATAGAACAGTTTGAGTTGGAAGGGACATTTAAAGGTCTTCTAGTCCAACTCCCCTGCAATGAGCAGAGACATATTCAACTAGATCAGGTTGCTTAAAGCCCAGTCCCACCTGACCTTCAAAGTTTCCAGGTATGGGGCATTTACCACCTCTCTAGGCAACCTGTTGCGATTTCTCTCCATCCTCATCTAATCCTAGCAATGAATTTGCATTCTGAGAACTGTGCAAAATAAGTCTGCTCCAAATGGTTTATACAATCTGCTTAAAGATCTAAACAGGGCACATTTAGAGTTTTTGAAGCTACTGATTTTTTGATAGGCTGTATCAGTATGTACTACAGACCCTAATATGAAATATGAAGCATTATCAGCCAGATGGGTAAAAAAACTGTTTGGAGGACAGTGCAAAGAGGGTAGTGGTTAGTAAGTTGTACTCTACCTGCACTCCAACAATGAGTGGAGTACCACAATTGTCTCTCCTGAGACCTGTCCTGTTTAGCGTTTTTATCAGTAACCTGGAGGAGGTGAATGGAGTGCACTCTAATCAAGCTTGAAGATGAAATCAAACTGGGGCCAATTCATAGGCCTGAGGCAGCATGGCCATTCAGAGGGATCCAGACAGACTGGCAGAAATGGCCAACAGAAAACTTACAAAATTCAAGACAAACAAATGCTAATTACTACAGCTGGGAAGGAAGAATTCCTGAGGGGATACAGGCTGGGACCTGACCTGCTTTAGAGCAGGTTTGCTAATAAGGTCCCGCAGGTGCTCATAGATGGCAAGCTAGGCACTGACCAGCAGTGTATCCTGACAGCAAAGAAGGGCAAGAGCATCCTGGGCTGTACTAGCAGAATCACAGCTTGGAGGTCAGCAGGAGTGATTACTACCTCTCAATACTTTTGGCATTGGAGTTAAGCATCTAGTTTTGGACCTCCTGCTTAATGCAAGAGACACTGACAACGTGGGCTGTGTTCAAGCTTGGGGCACATTCCCTGTGAGAAGAGGCTGAGGGAGCTCAAAAGAGACACAAAAAACATCTTCAGGGAGGCCTAACAGCACCACACATGTACATATGAGAACATCCTGAAAATAGTAGAGTCAGGCTGCTCATAGGCATGGAACAAGGATGAGCTAATGGCCAGAATTTAAAACAAGACAGAATCCACCTGGATGTGAGTAGAAACTTTTTCACCTAAGGAGAGTCAAGCAGTTGGGCAGACGGTACAGAGAGGTTATCCTGCCTCCATCCTTGTGAATTTTCAAGATCAGACTGCATAAAGCTCTAAGTTACATGATCTGACCTCATAGCTGACTCTGAGCAGGAGGTTGAACTGGAGACGTCCTGAGGTTCCTGACAATCTGAATTATTGTATGATCTTAGGAAAAAGGATGAAGAACACAGATACTCATACATGACCTTCAGCTGCTTAACAACCATCTCACTTGATCAAGGAGACAGAAATAATTGACTGAATAGAGATCTTTTGTATCTTTTGATTAGGTAGTTTGCAGTATCATTGCATTTGAGAATATTAATGTGTATACAAAAAAAACCCAAAAAACACCTCATTATTGTATATATAAAGCCCCTGTATAATGAAGAAGCTAATTTCCCTTTCCATTACTTTTTGTTCATTTCTCTCTATCCTTAGAATTACTGAGGTAATTTGGGTTGCTTTAACAAAGGGAAGATTAGACTCATTCTAGAAACAAGTGTCAATGAAACTTGCTGAGATAATGCACTGATTTATTGTACTTGGTTTCCTAGAAAATATTAACCTAAATGATTAGTTGTACTATGACATTCTGCAGTATTAGGACTCAGGGCACAGTGAATAACAGCAGAAACCGTAGATCTAATTTATGTTAAACATATTTTAAAAAAATAAATTTAAAAAATTTTGTTTCCCCTTTCAGCAAACGTTAAGTCCAGAGACCACAGTTTGGTTTTTGGTTCTCCTATGGAATAAGCTTTGATTTGGCATGACTTGCCAGCCCAGTAACTGGATTCTTTAATTTATGAAACAATTTTTTTAATTCATCATGTCGAACAGCTATTGTAGTAGGAAGTAGTTTATAAAATGTTATTCTAAGAATAATTTTTTAAATTCTATTCCATTCTAACATAACTAAGATTGTTCTATCACTATCATAAATATTTGGAATGCAGAGTATTACATAATGTTTTTACCATGAAGAACAGGTATATTATCAGTGTTTACATATTTATATTTTCTTTCTCTTTTTTTTTATTGTCACAAAAGAAATTTTCCTATTTTCAACGCACAACATATTCTCCATTCATCTGTTCCCTTTCCTTACACTGACAAGTAAAAAAAGCTTGTTAAAATGAGGATTAAAATAAAGTCTCTAGGGGAATAATTTTCCCACAAGAGGTTAATATCCAGTATTCTGGACACATGGTTAATTATTGTAATTTAACACATTGAGAGAACTTACAATAGAGAGATATTTAAAAGACTTCTTAGGTTGTCAGAAAACTAGTATATTTCATTAATATTTTCCAGCTAGGTATCATTAAAAGCAAATAAACATGTTAATATCTGTTCACTTTGGTTCTTCTGACTGAATTGTTTGACAAGCTGGGCTCATCAAATAAATATCACAAGGTTTAAAATACTATTTTATGCAACTAAAAAGCAAAAGGAGGCTCAAAGTTGAAATCGGTACCTAACAACTTCTTATGTATCTGTGCTGAAAATTTAGGTTTTCACTTTAAATTCTCCCATCTGCTGTATTAGCATTTGTACACACACACACATATATGAAATAATCACATCACTACTGGGGCCTTTTACATTCTTTCTGCTTTAAAGGTTTTAATGAACCATCTGAGAGCTTTCTAGAAAGGTAACTCATATAAATAAATGCACATTCTGGCGAGAAAAGCACGGTAGTAAATATGGGGGATGGGACAAGTTTCATAATATAAGACTATTGAAGTAAATAAAGCATACAAAAAACCAAACCAAAACAAAAACCCTCTGGTTGTCGTATATACACACACCCACATTTTTAAAAACTCAGCTTTAAAACAAAAAACTCTAAAAAACCTCTTCCTTGGCCTAAGAAGTCAGTAAGTACTCTAGTCAAGAATATAATTTCCATAATTGTTTTAGAATCTTCTTTTCATAAATACACAGGCCTCTGGGTAATTGGCTTGAAGTCAACCTGAGTATTAATCCATACATTTCATATCTTACCTATAGCAATGACAATACATAACTGACATGCTTTCAGTGCACATCTGCAGCTAAAGATGGAGCCATGCACATTTCACTTCACAGTTCATTCTTTTTAATGCTTATTAATAACATGAGAAAACTGCATTCTGTTACATCCTCTGCTCCAAATAAAACTCTAATTTTCAGCCTTCAGCTGTTCTGAACTTCGTGTATTGTGTTCATACTTGTGTTCCTATCTGATTAGCATTCTCTATTATATAAAATAACACTGTTTTCTTCTCCCTGGTCCTTGTGAGAAGGAATGTATGTCTTATACAACTTACTAGTGAAGACATTCTTAGCCTTATGAAAAATAATAAAGTACATATTGAAACTAGGTTTGAAGCCCAAGCCTTTTTTTCTCCCCCACAGCACACATCCTGGGCTACAGTGATATAGCTCTACAGCAACACATGATACAGCTTTAGTTCTCAACCACATGAATTAATTTTACTCTGTAACCAGCCTGTTAGTGATGCCCCCAAGGATGAAGAACTATTTAAAAGTTACAAAGACAGAAAAAGCCAAAACCTCACACCATCAATATTCTGGATGTGATAATAGGAGATAGAAACTATTTCTTCTTTGACTGTATTTTAAAAATAAAAACAATGAACTTAAAGAAGGTACTCAAGCCTGTGAACACTTACTGGTGAAATGTATCTTGATCCCGTGACTCTCTTAGTAATTCAAGCACAGTTTCTGCTTCTAGTGTTTGAATTATAGTGACCCCCTTTTGGGAAACTTCAAGGTACCTACTTAATGTACACTGAGCTTCCTCTGCAACAAGCTACATAAAAGCTAAAGAACTATACTATTGCCTAAATTTCAATTTGTGTATTCCTATAAATTTAATGAGACACTGAACCTTTTCATGCAAAGGTAAGACTTTAGTGCACACAGATCTGAAGAATATTCTTACTGTTCTTTTGGGATTGCAGAAAATAAGAAAATTCAACATCAATAGATACGTAAAACAGCTAAGTTCATACGACTTGCACTAGCTGGAAAATAAGAATGAAAGAAAAAAACAGATGACAAAGACTGACTACAAATCATTAATAATTTGGGAGTCATAATGAATAGTGAGTTCAGTAACAGGAACAGAGAGTTGTTTTACACCCTTCTACTAACTGAGGAGCTGGAGTAGGGCAAAGTCATTCCCAATTAAATGTGTGACAATTATTTGAACAATTTGAAGTGGTTTGAAGGAGGAATTTTTCCCGTGACCTTGCCACAAGATCAAGTCTCTTCAAAAAAGACAGTTGTGAAGCTGGAAGGATCCTCCCCTCAATTTCATCTGAATTAAGACCCTTCTATGACATTGATTTTCAGTCTGAAAAGGTTTTGTTGGTAAAACATTAGCATAGCTTTTTATATGCTACCTCTTTCAATTTCTTGTTGCAATTCAAGTCAGGAAGAGAAGTAAATCATAGAATCACAGAATATACTGAGTTGGAAGGGACCCATAAAGATCATCAAGTCTAACTCCTGGCTGCACACGGGGCCAGCCAAGTCAGAGAATAAGTGCATTGTCCAGATGCTTCTTGAACTCAGTCAAGCTCAGTGCTGTGACCACTTCCCTGGAGGGCCTGTTCTAGTACCCAACCACGCTCTCAGTAAGGACATCTTCCTAATAGCCAACATAAACCTCCCCTGTCACAGTTTCATACCATTCCCTGTTTCTATCACTGGTCACCAAAGAGAGAAGATTGGCCTCTTCACTTCGCCCTCATCAAGAAGTGATAGACCACCAGGAGGTCTCCCTTCAGCCTCCTCTTCTCCAGGCTGTACAAATCAAGGGATTTCAGCCTCTCGCCATAAGACTTCCATCCCAGACCCCTCATTATCCTCATTGCCCTCATGTAGTGCCCTCACTCTCCAATATTTTTATGTCCCTCTTGTACTGTGACACCCAAAACTGCACACAGTACTGAAGGTGAGGCCGCACCAGTACAGTGCAGAGTGGGACAATCACCTTCCTGGATTGGCTGGCAACGTTGTCCTTGATGCACCCCAGGATACAGGATACTCCTGGCTACCTGGGCACACTGCTGGCTTGTGTTTAACTCACTATTGACCATGACCCCCAAATTTCTCTCAGCATGGCTAGCCTCCAGCATATGATCCCCCAGTCTGTATGCATAGCCAGGGTTGCCCCTTCCCCGGCACTTGCCCTTGTTAAACTTCATGCTGTTGGTGATTGCCCAGCTCTCTAATCTGTCCAGGTCCCTCTGCAAGGCTTCTCCACCCTCAACAGAGTCAACAGATCCCAATTTGGTGTCATCTGCAAGTGTACTTAAGACACCTCTGTCCTGTGTCCAGGTCATTTATGAAAACATTAAAGAGAACTGGCCCTAAAGGGTTTAAATTATGTTACAGGTATAAGATTTTTTTAATTGACATAAATACTGTAACTAACACCCCATATAAAATAAATTTGCTACATAGTAGCTATTATATTAATTCTGCAAAAAGTTTTAGATGGAGGGGAAAATAAAGTAAGACTCTATAACTCATTTGTGCACAATACTACTATATAATTATGCTTCCCTTTCCACTTCATTGGAGGTACAGATAACTTTAATAAAAGACACCAGTAAAAAAATCCTAAAATACAACCAAAAGCATGGACACAGAAACATTGTCTAAATACCAGCATGTCACTGAATTTGTATCCAAGTAGTATGTGAGCCAAAATTTTTCACAGGCATCTTTCATCCTCACTGAATGTGGCAGACAGTTACAGTAACACTCATGATGGGCATCTAGCTTGTTAAATTACTGCATTTCTAAAAAAAATTAGAATAATGTTATGAATTGAAAGACATGGTTTTCTATCAAATTGGCTCACTTTTTTCTTTTCCTTTCCTCCACCCCCCCCAGCTGTTTATAGAAAAGTGTAAGACAAAATTACTTTAACTTGAGTTTGTAGTCACACAGTCTGGAGATATCTTTTAGAGATCTTATCATTTAGTATGCCACTGTAGCAATACATATTTTTCTGTAGTACAGCTACACATGCCTAAGTCATTAGGTTAAGCCAAAAGCTTTCTTGACAGGGTCAGTTTTGTCAGATACTGCTATCAAAGTAAGATAAACTTGAAGGTAACTTGTTTAAATTGTGCAATTTAGGTTGCCAAATGCTTCTAATAAATGTAGTTTACAGCTGCACATTTTATTATTTAAAGTGGTATTTGTGCATTCTGGACCAAAGTTTGATGTATCTATACTTTGCCAAAAGACTTTCTGCAAATTCATGTTAAACAAATTCCACCCAATAAATATGGGTCCTCTAATTATAATAGGACCTTCGAGGAAATTGACTGGTTTAACTTGCATGCTACTCAGTTGTTTGGGAGGGTCATCTGGTGAACAGTTTGGCACCTTCAAAGATTCTGCATTAAAATCCGTCATGAAATAGAGGTCCTTTTCTACAGTATCTAGGCAGTTGTTCATTTATTGGATACAGTTGTTCATTTTGTTTATAGCTGCTTTGTTAAAGTAAGAAAACAGTATAAACTAAGCAAAATTAGCTAAAATGTACAGAATCATCTTAGTAGATTTCAGTGATATTTTAATCTCTGATTAAAGTTTTCAGTGGCAGACCGAATTTTTAGATTTAAACAAAAAAACAAACATAAAAACAAGTGTTTATCAAGTTATTTAAGAACATTGTTTCTATTTTTATCACATCTATGAATAGCCTGATTTCAGAATAAGTATTAATGATTAAATTTATCATGATTAACTATTATGCATTGTCTCACATATTGAAAATGTAAAAATATTTAAACTCTATACAAGTTAAAATTTATATAATTTATTTCAGCAATGAAACATTTATTGAAGTTTATATCTACTTTTAAAAATTATCAAGAAAGAAGTGTGTTTCACCACTCAGAATTTTTTTTAACTGAAAGACACAAGAAGAAATTGCAGGTTGCATGATCAGAAACAATAGTACAAATTATTCTTCTACAAAAGAATATAAAATTAATTGTACTGAAGTTTTTAATTAAAACTTGCCAAAAAATGCGTGCTTTTCCTCAGGGACAAGTTGTCCATTATCATGTTCCCCAAAATAATTTTTCCACCCCATTTACTGTATCTAAACTGGTATACTCTAATGAAAGAGAGACTATAGAAATATTTCTAAGTACCAGCAAGTTTATAATCTCTTTAGTAACAAAGGTTTACTTCTCTTAGTATTTGAGGCACAGATTTAAATTCAAACAAGAAGCGTGCATGTCACTTACTACTTAGAAAACAGATACTCTTATGCTTTTTCCCCAGGAGTAGTTTCACAGACTATGGAATATAGTTGAGACTCCATTATTCTTATCCGGATCTCTCATCATGTTTGATATTGTACATATGAGGGTCTAGTATTCTAACTTCTAAGTTAGGAATTTTAAAGAGATGTCAGTGTCTGAAATACCTTCTTCAGACACCTGTGATCAAAGAAAGGCCAGTGTCAAAGTCTCTATCTCAGAGACCATGAAAATCAAACTGAGAATGAACTCAGTATGGCATTTTTTCAGTAAAATAAAACCGGCAAAGGATGACACTTACTCTCGGCAGGTGTTTTATACTCATTGGGGACTGAAATGGTGCTTGTTCTGATCCCACACATGCAAAAATTTCTGCTTGTTTTCATTGGTTACATATTGTCATCTTCTTCACCCTACTAAGAATTATTTCAAACAGGAAAGCATCAAGAAGGTAATAGGAAAGCAGGAGTTGAGAGGAAGGATAAAAGTTTATAAGACACATCAAAATATATACATATTGGAGTAGAGTTATAGGAGATGGAATAAGAAAGAGGAAGACAAAAAGTAGTTATCCAATGTTCTTAGTGCTAGAAAATAAAGAAGAATGGGCATCACCAAAAAACTAGTTTTCTTGCAAGTAATTACTTGTGTTGGGTTTGAAAATAAAAAAATAAAAATAAACCACCACCAAGAACAGCAACAAAAAAACCACACCAAAAAAACCACACAAAAAACACCCGCACCACAGCCCACCAATTTTTTTTTCTAGATTAATAGAATAATAATTCAGATCCTTATAGATTTTCCATTTGAGAAATAATGCTGAAGAAAGCATTTCTACTTTTGTAAAGAAATTCTGGATGAGAAAAGCGTTTTATTTCTTGTTTCAGTATATTTTCCTTAAGTTTCCAATCACTGTATACCAATACAGTGCTGAATATGAGTCAGCAGTGTGCCCAGGTGGCCAGGAAGGCCAATGGCATCCTGGCTTGTATCAAAAACAGTGTGGCCAGTAGGTCTAGGGAGGTGATTGTGCCCCTGTACTCGGCATTGGTGAGGCCACACCTCGAGTGCTGTGTCCAGTTCTGGGCTCCTCACCATAAGAAGGACATTGAGGTCCTTGAGCAAGTCCAGAGAAGGACAACCAGGCTGGTGTAGGGGCTGGAGGGAAATCTATTAATTATTATGTATTAACATTACTTTATTCAACATAATGTTAAAACCTGGTATGCTCATCCTAAAACAATTATATTTTTTCATTAAGGCTTTACTGTTAAAGAGTTCTACTTTCAACTCTGCATCATTCTTTCTCATTTACCAATAAGGGCTCTGGAGCTATGGTTACAGACTATTTGCGCACTTACACTGCAAAGTATGAAGTACTAAGATTTACCTGCAGATTCCTGGAATGTCTGGGCTATTTTCCGTGTCTGCAAAAGTAATTTTAGAGTGATATTGACATGAATGTGGATGTGACCAGTTTCATAACTAATCAATGATTGCCAGCATATACTGTGCAATAGCTTTTTCCATAAAGCTTGTCCCTTACCACACCAAATAATAATGATTTTCCTTCACCTCTATGCAAATTTTGCTTCAGATAATCAATATGTCATCCTGTTTGTAAAGAAACAAAACCCACTACCACCTACTTAATGCCACTAAACATATTTTCAGTGAGAACTGACAGTCCTCTTAAAGCTGGATTGATAACTTGCTCCAAGTAGATTAATGCTAACCTTTCTTAATGTTTTTCTATAAAGAAAATGGAGGGATGTTTTCTCCCTGTAAGAATCTAAAACAAAACTACCTGTGAAAGGGCTTTGAATTACTTTTCTTCTGTCAAATCCATTTACCATCCCAACAGAACAAGCCTCTAAAAGCAAATACAGAGAAGAAAGCCTTCTGAACTCACTTCAATAGAACTAGGTTTTGCTCTGAGACAAAAGGTGAGATTGAACACATCTATAGCACTTAATACAAGCTCAGCTAAACACTGCATAATTCACTTTGTTCAAGCTTCTTTTTTCTTTCATTTTGAACCTGCAATAATAGGAACTCAGTTTGGGATCACTGACTTGGGGCGGGGGGGAGAGAGTGTCTACTGACTAGCACCTAGAGCAATTCCAATTTCAAGACATAAAGACATGAAAAGTATTTGCATATTTTTTCAGTAGTTTTCATTCCTTAAACTATATTAAAATGTTAATATTGTGGCTAAGAACAAACAAAAAATATTTTCTATAGTAGCATCTGTATCTAATATGATTTATATCTTAGTTTATCGCAGAAGCTCTATCCCCATGTAATAGCTATCACAGCTACATTAAGTGCATTTCTATAAGTATTTCTAGGTTCGCAATGTTCTTTAAAACATCAGTCTAAACTGCTAAAAATTCCCTTCTACTAATGGAGTGGCAAATTCTGCAGTGACTCCTAATTTAAATAGGAATCCACTCCGTGCATTGCATCGTATAAGATCTATGAATATAATGAATATTTCCCAAATTTTCTGAAAACATTAATCATCAAATGTGTGTCTAAATACTTAATGCTATTTCACTTTGATAAAAGAGGTCAAATATTTTGTTGCTGACGGATTTTGTTAGTGTGATAGATCAATAACTCACCCTGCCAAACAAATACATGCTGAAGCATATCTGGAACTAGAAAAGCATACTGGACCCTAGAAAGAGTTGTAGTTAATTTGTTCAGTACTTAAAATAAAAGCTTTCAACTGTGTCTTGGTTAATTTACCAGGAAACTGCAAAACAGATGTAAATAAATCAGCCTTTGTCCTTCATAGCCATGGTGTCTTTGTAACCTTCATAAACTATACAGAAATCCTACAGAATTTCCAATTTTAAAAATAAGTCATTAAGCATGACACTCAATTCTGCACTTTTCCAGTGGTACTTTATATTTATATTGAATTTATATTTTTATTTATAAAATATAAACTATAACAATAATTTATCATTTTAAAACCCATTCCTACTTTTTTTTTTTTTTTAATGACAGAAATGATGGGCTGGGGNCCCCTTCCCTTTTTTTTTTTTTTTTTTTAATGACAGAAATGATGGGCTGGTGATGGGTTTGCAGAGTATAGAGCAGGAAAACGAACAACAATATTGCTCATAAGCTAAGTGAGCAGCACATCTTGAGCCTTGAGCTGGAGGCTACTTCTTCTTTATGCAATCTGACCTGCACAGAAGTTGTTTGAGTTATGGTTACTTGAAAGCATGTTACAGTTGACTCACAATCTAGCATATTAGAATGCTGCCATCAGCAGCATGTAATAACAGCATCAGTAGCAGGAAGGACCAACCCCCCTGCCAAAGCAGGCTCCCTATCTCATATTACACAGATAGGCGTCCAGACGAGTCTTGCATATCTCCAGAGAAGGAGATTCCACCACCTCCCTGGGCAGCCTATTCCACTGCTCTGTCACCCTCACTGTGAAAAAGTTCTTCCACATGTTGGTGCGGAACTTCCTGTGCTCCAACTTGCATCCATTGCCTCTAGTCCTGTCCCCACAGACCACTGAAAAGGGGCTGGCCAAATCCCCCAGCATCCCCTGCCTAAGATATTTATAAACATTAATTAGGTCCCCCCTAAGTCTTCTTTTCTC
>VZTU01006510.1:15871-26838 GCA_013400835.1 Zapornia atra
CTCCTAGCCACCAGTGCACACTGCTGGCTCATGGCCAACCTGTCATCAACCAGGACCTCCAGGTCCTTCTCCACAGAGTTCCTCTCCAGCAGGTCAGCCCCCAGCCTGTACGGATACAGACAGTTATTCCTCTTCAGGTGCAAGACTTTACACTTGCTCTTGTTGAATTTCATTAGGTTTCTCCCTGCCCAGCTCTCCAGCCTGTCCAGGTCTCACTGGATGGCAGCGCAGTGTTCCTGCATGTCAGCCACTCCTCCCAGCTTTGTATCATCGGCGTACTTGCTGAGGGTGGATGCTATTCCCTCATCAAGGTCGTCAGTGAAGATGACAGGACTGGACCCAACACTGAACCCTGGGGAACACCGCTAGTCACAGGACTCCATTCAGATTCTACTCCACTGATCACGACCTTCTGAGCTCGGTCCAACAGCCAGTTCTCAACCCACCTCACTGTCCACTCATCTATCCCATGCTCCATCACTATCTGTTTAGAAAGTTTGTTTCTCATATTATTTCATTTTTGTTTTATGATAACATTTTGTTATCTGAAAAGCCAAAACACTTTCAATTAGGCAGCACAAAAATAAAACATAAACCCCAGTGTTTGGGCACCTTTAGGAATGAGTAAGCGGTAGAGTAAATTCTATGGAAATCCTTAACCCTAAAACCAACCTATGTGAAAACTGCATCTTTAATGTTTTGCCACTCCCACCAAAGAATCTAATTGTTTGTAATAGAGCAATTATGCTTAAGAATCGTCATGGGAACTATAAATCTGTGTTTCTTGATTTATTTCAGCAGACAAATTATAAAAAAGAGAACAAAACATGGATGTCTGTGCACAAAGGCTTAACTTCATGAAAGGAAGGAATTTTAAATAGCAAACATCTCATTAATGAGCATAGCATCTACAGCTTTGCATGTCTTTAAATCATTTAGAGTTGCATAAAGCTTAGTTTCTTACCCCCTACTGTGTCTGTTTTGCAATGTTCCACTAAGATGCAGATCCAGCAGCTCAAGGATTGCCCCATGGAGTAAAAACAATGCTTCATTAACTCCCTATGGCATGACCTGAGTCCCTCTGCCAAGTCTTCTTCCTTCCTTTCTCCATAAATAGTATCTGCATATCTCAAAAGTAACACAAAATGCAAAAAGGTGCCAGCAACTTTCAGCATTCAGACTTCTCTCCTCAAATGCAAACGCAGGATATAAAGCTTTTTCTGCTTTAAACAGCCTATAAAGGAGATGAAGTACATTATAGGGTATGGGGGGAGGGAGAGAAAGAAAAAAAACCCAGCAGTATACAACAAAAATGGAACACCAGCGGAATTATGGAAGGCAGGAAAAAAAGGAGAAAGCACACAGTGGTCTGTCTTCGTGCAGATGTTGTCCCATCATCTTTTCCCCACCTCATCATCTGTATCTTCCTGCCTACAGAGCAAGTCCTTTATCAATACAGTAATAAATTCATATGTGCAACCATCTGCCTAGCAGATGGGGCAGGTGCTGAGTATCGTCAGTCACCAGTTTCCACTTGTGCTTGTCATTATCAGGCATTAATAGACTCTAGGGCAGGAGGTGAGCCATGTACACCACAGGAACAGCAGCATGGTGTGCCATGTTTGTTTACCCAAGGTCTCCAGAGAGATAGGGGGCAGTGAAGGAAGAAGGCAAAAGAAATAGGAAGTTTTTTCATCTAACATATCGTTATGTAGCAGACAGTGTTACCTCAACTTGGTAACAGATGTTACCTTTCCTGTGCAGCACAACCCTTCTATTTGAGAGGCAGACCTTTGTATGCTGAACTCACACACCACTATTCCCAAACTGTTAGCATGTGAACTTCTGTGCCATCTTTTTTCGTTGTTGTTGTTGTAGTTTGTTTGGGTTTTTTTTTCAAATGTGACCAAGAAAAAAATACAAAGGTAAATTGTCAGAAAAAGGGAGTGGTAGAAACCCCACCTGATTGTAATGGGCAGCTGCAGACATAGGCATTTGTTTGTGGTAAATATGCAAAAGGACTACATAAGGGAAGAAAATATTCTTCCCTCTCTTCAAGCTGAATTCCAATACTCATTTCTTATCCAGACTAGGTAACACAGTTTCAAGAATAGTCTTATTTTTTCCTCTGTAGGTTTACACTTCTATTATACACTTGATGTGAGTGTCAATAAAAAGTTGACACTTACTGTAAAGAATCCCCACAGAAATCTGGGAAACTTCATACTCTGTGCAATGTTTCTCACTGGGGTGTCAACAAAATCTGCTTGTGACTTACTGTCCCCACAGTACACTGCCAGAGGATGTGAACTATGTTATTTAGCGCTCTTTCTATAACTAGAAACTGTGGTGCTCATAATCTGAGGCAATTATTTTCTCTGTGTATTTACCTGATTGATTACAGAGAGAACTTTCCATCTTGAAAGATACTGAAATAAGCACAGAAAATACACCCAAAGCAAAAGCCTGAACTATAAAGTTATTTCTTCTTGCTGTTCCCAAGTTTTTTTCTTGTTGAAACCAGTTTCAACTGCTGGGTTTTTTATATTAGAATAATTTTTAAATGTTATTTTAGTGTTTTTGCTAATATAATTTTCACCACATCAGTAAAATTTTATAATGGGCAGAAAACCTCTTAACAAAACATGTTTTCTTTACCTAAATTTAGGTGTCTTACTATCATTTAAGTTTATAGCAAATAGTACCACCTGAGTTTACTCCCCCAAGTACGTGCTCTGTAACTTCTACCTTTGATACCAGTTAGTTATTTTGAATTCTTCTGCCCTATTTAGCAATCCCATGTTACAGAAAACACACCTCCTCCAATGGGCATCAGGATGAACCTACCTGAACACAGGGTAGGTTCCTTCCCATTAGAGTGAAAGACTATTCTTCCAGATTTTTGCGACTGTCATTACTAAGCTTAATTCTCCAAACCACATCTTTGCCGGATAGCATGATGACTGACCAAAAAATAGTGAGTTGAAACTTGTATAAATAAATTTAAAAAAAAAAAGCCAATGAGGTGAAAACTGATTTTAGTGTTTAAACACAAGACAACTGAACATAGTAAACCAATAATATATTTCTAGCCTTCCTCACACCCTGATAGCTTGGTAGGAAGCTACAGTTGATTCAGCATGTGGGCAGTCTTCTTCTAATTCCAGATATCTACAAGTAAATACAATTTATAACTATATATAAACATAGATGCACACACATCTTGCTCCTTCAAGACATTTTGCAGGTTTGTTGTGGTTTGGGTTTTTTTTTGTAATTAAATACATTGATTTCAGAAAGTCTAGAACCTCCAAGGAAAGGTATATATACAAACACCAATTGGCAATTGATGCAAAGATATAAAAGCCAGGGGGGGAAAAAATCTTTTTAGATCAGGCTTCCAAAAGTATATAATAAATAATAATAAATGCAGAAAGATTTTAAACCATGCAAAATACTTAATAGGATTTTAGGAATTTTCCTACAAGCAGGTCCAGTCAATGTATTTTCAAGCTTTTTCAAGCTTTTTCTGTTAGCTCATAAACATCTGCAGCTAATGCAGATTCTTGCATCTATTTGTCATAATAGCATATTTATCTCTCTTCAGAATCACACAAATGTACTCTAAACCTCATAAGTATGCAGGCCCTGACTTAACCTCATTTTGTTGACTCCTATGACCCAGAGCTCAAAAGCTTGAAATCTATACCAAAAAAGATGAGCACCAGCTGTTGACATCCTGAGTCTCTTAGCCCATGAAGGATTATATATATTTTTTTCTTTATATTGCATGCTCAAAGTGACACAAAGACATTTAAACTTAAAGACAGAAATTGGGTGCCATGAATTCTGACAGAGGGGAAAAATGAATAAAGTTTCACTTTGTCTGGGGCTTGTGGCATTTTTATAAAGTAGATCCAGAAAATAAGAAGGAAAAAACAGTGAAGAGGGGGTCATGAATGGAGATGGAAATTCTTTCTATTGATTTTCACTAGCAGTGGAGCTCATAGCACATGGATTACATTTATAAAAAGCAGACTTTGTTTCATCAAGAAGCTCTACACACAGCCCAGACAAAGTTTGTTTCTCATCTTTTAATTACTAGCATTTTTATGGTGTCTAACCTTACAGCAAAAGAAAATGGAGAAGAAATTTAAAAAAATAAATAAAAATCACATCAAACATGCACATTAAAGGAAATGAGAAAAAAACTCTTAAGACTAGGGATATAAACTTGCATATAGTGCTAATAGTAGTACCAGTGCTATCCCTATGTAATATACAGGGCTAAGACTAGTGTATTATTGTGCTTTCAGGTAGAATTAGAATCCTACTGTGTTAAGTGTTACACAAATCATACAGTAAAAAGCCTTCATGTGCAGTCTTTTTGAGCAAGTAAACTATGTAATAGTTACTCTTATAACCATTGCTTTTTAAAATAAAAGTCTTCGCAGGACAGGCCAGCAAAATCTTTCATTGTTTATTTTATGTAACCATTTTATTCTCTAGCTTGCTAGAACAGTTTGAACTGGGATCATGCTGATAGATTGCAGTAACTGCTGTGCCTTTAGGTTTATCAGAGTATAGTGCAATGACTATTTGATCCTTTCCTATTTAAACCTGAGACATTACAAAACTGCAGCCATAATAGATAATTATTATTCTCCCTGTGTTCTTGAGTTTGCAGATAGCTTCAGTCTGAAAGACCAAGACTCAGTCACAAGGCCTGATTGTATCCTCATTTACATTTATGTACATTGAGAATAATTCCACAAAGGCCAGTGGAAACCTGCTGAGGTAAAATTGGTGTGAAGTGGCTTGTGAAGTGAGACATGAATTCATGGGTTTTGTGTAATGAATTGCCTCACCCAAAAGAAAGTGTGTGGAATTGGAACAATTCATAATGCATAATAATAATGCACTATGTATAATTCATTTTGTTATAAAGCAGTGTTTTTTCAGGGCTGTTCAGGGCTGTTTCCTTGTCTTCTGACTCCATTACTTTATTTCTATTTCGCTTCTACTTCATTATTGAATGGTTGTAGTTCCACTCTTTTCCCTAAAAACAGGATACAAAACTGTAAGATTGAGGAGGGGGGACAGGGGAAATAAAAAAAAAAAAACCAACCACCCACCCCACAAGTGCCAGAAAAAGAAACAGTATATTATCTTTAACACTTCCTAACCACAAGCAAATGTAATAAAAGATGACTTCAGGTAAAGTTTTACCTGAAACCGAAGCTAGTTTTACTTTTAACATAGTTTTCCCTAATAGTAAGTCAACATTATCAGAAAGTGAATATTCTTCATTGCCACACAAAAGCTATGATGTCTCCTAGTTCTTTGATGGATATTCCTTGAACATCAGCGACCATCATGGTGAATCAAGAATGAATGAAGTCAAGTGTTGCAATCTGTGCCTCATAAGTAAGGATAAAAAAGCCTGAAAATATTTCTAGATTACATGGTGTGTTAAATATTTATTTCATCTAGGACAAAGGCAGAGAGACCAAAAAAAAATAGAAAAAGAATGGATTGTTAGAACATGCTGCTGCCCTCCAAGCAGATGAGATTCCCTTTGCCAATCATATAATTTCCCTTCAATAATGCTCAGCATCAGGTCATCCAACTATTAGCGTTCTACTTCCCAAAAGGAAGAGATGACATACTGCACTCCCACACACAGTGCTTGGGAAAAAAGAACAAACAACAAACAAAACCCTCACCCAAAATGACTGAAAGATTTAAAAAAATAAGTGTCTGGACGTGAATTTCAAGGCCATTATCAAAACAAATTCATATATGTAAAACAATGAAAAGAAAGCAGAGGCAGATGTGTTTGAAAGTCCATTCCTCTATGGGAGTGATCCCTTTGCTTTCGCAGTGACATAATGTAAAGCAAAAGTTACTACTGCTGGGGACTGATCTAGCTGTCACAGCCAGGTCGACGATGTGCTGTATCATATTGTAAGTGTGATTGTTTCCAAAGATATGATCAGGTCACAACCAAAAGTTTTACTGAGAGTTTTGCTAAAAACATACTAGCTGCTATTAACATCTAGATTTTTAGCATTTAGGAATCTTCTCTTTTCCTTCTCATATCATCATAGAATCATAGAATGGTCTGGATTGGAAGGGCCCCCAAGGATCATAGAGCTTCACCCCCCCTGCCACAGGCAGGGCCACCAACCTCCAGGCCTGGATCTACACAAGGTTGCCCAGGGCCCCATCCAACCTGGCCTTGAACACTTCCAGGGATGGGGCATCCACTACTTCTCTGGGCAGCCTGTTCCAGCATCTCACCACTCTTTCTGTAAAAAACTTCCCCCTAATATCTAATCTAAACCTTCCTTCCTTATGAAATTATACAGAGTATCACAACACAAATATAAACTCAAAATGGATAATAATCAGAATACTTTCACCACTCAGTAAGACATATGGGTGGTATGAAGAAGTATTCTGATATTCTACCATTTAGTAGTGATCAAAGACCTGCAAGCAAAAATCACAGAAACACAGAATGGCTGAGGTTGGCAGGATTCTCTACAGATCAACTTGTCCTATCCCTCTGTTCAACCAAGGCCATCTAGAGCTGGTTGCCCAGGAACATGTCCAGATGGCTATGTAGTATCTCCAAGGAGGGTTACACCACAACCTCTCTGAGAAAAATGCCTCATTTGTTTCACTCTGAAAGCATTTGGACAATTTTAACTCAATTTTCCCTGCATAGTTTATCATTCCTATGATTCTGCTTTTATAAAAAGCTCATTTTCATTTGAAGAGGGGAAAAAAACCCCCACATTTTGACTAGCTTAAATATGCTAATAGAGAAAAAAAGCCCGTGATTTGTAAATCGTGATTGCTTTACCCTTAAAGACAAACTGAGGAGCAACAAAACAGGAAGGAAACTGAGAGTAAAATGTTTGTTGCACACATTCTACCAAAATAATGCTAAACGTTAAATCAGCCTACAGCAAGCTAGATACTAATTTCCAAATCATCTAACCATAACCATCTTTCAAAGGACATAGTTTACACTAGAATTTGAGGGGGAAATATAGTTTATAAGTCTATTATTGTTGCATGAACGCAATTTATTATGTGGGGCAGATCAAACACTGAAGATATTCAAAGCAAGAATCAGACTAGATAAGGTAAGACTGAAGCTGAGAAGAAATATTAGATCAACCATGTCACATTCTGGAAATTAAGCAGTTCATAGAGAACAGACAGTGTGTGCATAAGTTATTTCTGAACATATTCTGGGAGAACATAACCCCTTAATTTCAGAACCAGCTGGTGTAACAACGACAACCTCATTCCAGTTAAAAACTTAAGGTATCCTCAAAATACTTAGATTAGCAGCAGTAAAAATCAATAATGGACAACCCTATTAGAAGAAGGGAAAACAAAAATCAGGGAATTTAAATAACTAATAATATTAGCATGGGTAGTTATAAAAATTATGTTTTTGTAAACTCATGTATAAAAAAGATGGTACACAACATGGTTTTGCTCTGTTGACAGTGCCATTGTTTTTTTCATGTATTTTCCCTGGCTGTTCAGCACGAACTATATTGTTAATAGTTTTAAACAAATTATTTGACTGTTTCTTTTTCCAGACTACTCATTCCATAAGACATATATTTAGTAGTACACATCTAATAATAACAACCAGTGTGTTTTTTCTTGCTTTGTTTTTTTTCTTTTTTTCAAACAGGCAGCATGACAAAGGTTATAATTTTCAGCTAGAGTTTTGAACCCAGTCTGGTGGTTCTACTTTTATTGAACATTTTCTTTGGAGCTGGACATTACACATGTAATAGAAAAGGCTGTTATATAGCCCAAGAAGCTTGCTGTTTCCATATCCTCTCTTACAGAGACAGAAAGCCTGCTTTGCTCTTTTCAATGTGTTTCAAGATACACAGAGAACATCATGCAGCTGAGTTTCCTGTGATAGAAACATCTTAAGAGATTGATTTGTCTTTGTTACAGCATAGAAATAAACATTTCAGCTTCACATCTCGGATTCAAACTGTAGATCAGAAAGCAGTATTCTGAGTTAAGTTAGGACTCCGAAAACCTTCACAAGAATGAGAACGTGTATAACATATGCTCCTGCACTTCACAAGCAATTGAATTGA
This sequence comes from Zapornia atra, assembly GCA_013400835.1. Classification (NCBI taxonomy): domain Eukaryota; kingdom Metazoa; phylum Chordata; class Aves; order Gruiformes; family Rallidae; genus Zapornia; species Zapornia atra. Next base: position 24,019 of record VZTU01006510.1, read on the forward strand.
TAAAACAAATGAGCAAAAAGTATAAACTGCTTAAGGGTAGAGGAAGGGGAGGGAAGTAGAAATTCAGAGCAAACCAAATAAGATTCATAAAATCAGACAAGAGTTAAATCACAGAATAAAGAGAACATTAGTAGGCTGTGTCTTCCACAAGACTGATATAAACAGGTAGTGGGGATAAGATGTAAACTATTGTTTTATAACTTCTTTTCTAGACACTTTCCTATGATACAGAGAATCATTTCTTGAAAGTGCACTCATCCACCTCCTGCGGAGGTTTTTCACTTGAGAACTTCTTCATGATTTGCATATGCTAACACTGCTCACAGTACAGCCAGTTTACACATACTTATGCCCATGGTATTATAAGATCCTTATTCCACTTTGGAATTATTAAAACTCTATAATCTTCTCTGCAGTCTATCAATTGCTAAAATATTTTTCTATTATAAAGGATTTTTAAAATATAATGAAACACTGACATAGGTGGTATTACTAATAGCATTATAAGTTAAATATCAACAACCGAAAGGAAAAATGCTAACAGTATGTTTTATATCACCTATATTTATAAAGTAAATTTATTTATTTTAATTAATTTTCAGTATATCTGTTATTATACTACCACCTAATGGTAAAAGATAATTAATATAGCACACAGCTACATAAGATGCCTGCCAAACCCTGAATTCAAAGACAGCAACATCCTTTTCTCTGTCTTTTCCAGGTCTCTTATTTTTCCTGCTGTAGGACATGCTTTGTACCCCTTTGTTTATACTTGTATCTTTTCCCATACTTTTTACTACTTATATTTCCCGATATTGGATGACTAAATAAGCCTCCATATTACATATAAGGGGAAGGGTTTGCTTTGTCTAACCTTAAAAAAAGAGAAGATCAAGGGCAGATCTTGTTGCAACCTCCAACTACCCAGCACGATGATATGGACTCCTCTTGAAGATGCATAGAAAAGAGGCAAGGAAAGGACACAAGTTGGAACAAGGGAAATTTGAACTAGATGTTGGAAAAAGCACGTCAATGAGTGTGGCCAAATATTGGAAGATGTTACATTTGTGAAATCTCAAACATTGAATATGCATGACAACACCATGAACCAAATGCTGTTAGTTGACCATGCTTTCAGAAGGGCTTTTTGTTACTAGTGTTCTCTGCCACTTTAATTCACTGTTTTAAACAACCCATCAAGGATTCTACATTATTGCCTCCCTGAATTTCTCTCTGCATTCCCTCAACTTAACCCTGACATTACAATGGAAATATACACACAATCTTCACCCAGATTTTCTGCCTCTATGACTCAGCAACATTTGCTTCAGAATGAAGATTCCTATTTGCTTGTTTTTCACCCATGTGCAGCACTTCATATGATGACAACTTCGGGAAAAAAAAAAAAAAAGATATCTCTGCAGCAATAGAGCAATTTTTCTTTTGCCTAAAAAAGGAAACAACGAAATCCTAAAAACATACACAAGGGTAAAACAATTTGTTTACTGAAACATGTTTTCCTTGAAAACACAAACTATAGATGGCATTAACTTCAACTAAACAGCTGCATATTAGATTTCAATAAAAAAAAATATTGTTGTCATGATTGTACACACATTTTTGAAAACTGAAATAACCAAAAATATTAAAATATGGCACATAATGGTTTAGTTTCATTTTAAATGCCAATTTTTATTTACAGTTATTAATCTCTATTAAAGTTATACCTTCACATTAAAACCTTCCTTGATTTAAGTGTTAAAGCTCAAATACTGTAACTGTCAACTCAAGCGATTGCTACTGTAATTACAAAACATGGATCTCTGTTTATCCATTTTAGTATGGGGTAAATATACCATTGAGAGTAAACACTTTCAAAAGCTAAACACTAAACTGAATACACTTACGTTTCTCCAACTCTCCATCTCAGTATTTGAACCAAGCAACTTAGCACTGAAGTTCTAAGCTCAAAATAAATATTCCAGATCGCACCAATAATTCTATGATTCTCTATAAAATACCTTTCATCAAAATCTGCATAATATTATAACAGATAAAAATTCAGGTTTTAAAACTTTTTGTGCTTTTTTTTAAAGATGAATTATAACATATTGGAAAGCACTAATCAGATGGTACTGATTCCACAGTATCACCATTTTAAAGGGTTACATAGAACAATAATTATAGTTAACTTTAAAAGAGCTGACTGTACTTAAATAATAATTCATCTCCATTTCAGCTTGAATTTCTCTTGTGTTGTGCAGTTCTAAACATGGCAGGAACTTAAATCTGTACTCTTAAATATTTGTTTCATAAGCTCTGACTTTAATCTAAAATGTACATCATGTACTTGGTTGTCCTTCCTGTGTACCAATGCCTTCAAAATTCTAAGGGAGCACTCTGCCCTTTTGTGTTGATGTCTGTAGAAGATGCTTTGTTAAGACAACCTTCTGATTTAATGTTTCTGCTGCATCTCTTGGCTGAAAAACTCAGTGTGCACTTGGCTATAAGCATTTCCTTTGGTGCAGTGCAATAATGCCCTTGTTTGATGAATTAAGCATTCTGACATTTTTAAAGCACAGTTGTGATGTTTTATCCTATGAGTACAGTATGTAGAACCAACATCAACTGTTACTAGTAAAAGCTTGAGGCTTATGACCACTTTTGTTGAATTTACCTTTCATTCCACATAAAGTAAATGAGTTGGAATTAACAAGTCTGTCCTTGTAAAAGTGAACAGGAAGTCTGACAAAGTAATTCCCTGATAATCACAGCAAATTAGTCTTGAAATCCACTGACATGGAAAGATCCTTACTG
>VZTU01006512.1:0-38123 GCA_013400835.1 Zapornia atra
TATATTAAGGTTATGGACTTAATCAAGAGTTACATGCAGGTTATTAACATCTTGATCCTGAATGCACACCCTGTCCCACATGCAAAGCAAACCAAAAATCTGAAGCCAGGAAAACTCTGGAAATCTTTGTGTTTGGCTAAAAATTGTGTATATGACATCTGCCCTGTCATCAAAAGGGCTATTACCTGCTGGAGCAGGTGGTTGTTCTGCAAAAGGATCATGCTGGAATGGGTCACCTATGCAGAATAGAAAAATTATTTGTTTTATCCACTATTTAGCAAAATGGTAAAATTTTGTGAAAATGTAATTTACTCAACAACTGGTCTCCAAGGTCTCTGGTAAGTCACTGGTTACTTACTGCCTTTGAAAGGGTCTGCTCCCTTAAATGGGTCCGATTTGAAAGGATCTTCTGACTGGAATGGGTCCGTATGCAATTCTTGTGTGTTATTGGTAAACATCAAGGCTTTATTCTTAAATGGATCGTCCTAAAAATTAAGGGGAGAAACGTTACAGCAACTTACTATGACTAAAATACTCAGTTACCCACTTCACAGAAATTCTAGAGCATCTTGGCCGCTGATCTTAACTACTTCCTAAAGAACTTTCCAAATAAGCAGTTTCTAAGCAGAAGTAATTACACAAAGGAGAAATGTGTATAGCTTCTTTCAGAAACAAGAAATACATACATGATTAAAGGGAAGTTTACAGCAAGAGAATACATCACCTTGGTAAGCCAGAGAACTTACCTGCTGAGACTAAAGATGTGCCAAGTTACATATCAAGGGTTAGCATCACCTCTTCCTTTTTTATTCACCTAATATAGTTTGCTTACATATTCATACTGTTCCATAGGCACAAAATCCTAGCACAAGATCTAACCCAAAGCTGAAAAAGCAGCATTTCCACAAACGTTAAAATCTCTGCCTTGCACTGAAGATTGCGACCTTGCAGGGACCACAGAATTTGCTAAGAAGCCAAAAGCCAACTAAACACATTCATTTCAGATTAGGTGCAAGTTACAAACCTAATTATTGTAAAACAGGCTAAAGAACAGTAATTTAATTTTGTTACCATAGCTCCATAGTTGCTTCTTTCTGTCTGCCCAAGGCCTTCACTGATGTCTGCTAAATTCGTCAGGCTTCCACCATGAATCCCATTGAGAGTTTCGTTATATTCTTCTATACTCTTATTGACTTCTTGATGACTCTCTTGAAGTTGAGAAAGTTTACTCCTTGCCTACGCAGTGAAAAACACTTTAGTATGTTAGGCATTCACTAACACTGTCATTCTTGTTAAACACAGTAGCCAGAGTTGCATTTTCCTCTCACCAGAGTTGAGCTCTTCCTGACTCAAACTGGGAATTAATATATTAAACACCAATCAAGAAGGATTATTTCATGAACCAGTAGGTTTTCTCCCCCTCTTTTTTCTCTTCTTTCTAGGTGATGTCCAACTCAGCCTTTCAAGAAGCAAAAAAGTTACTGTATAAACTACAGTGAATACCTGGTTTATTTCTTCCTGTGTTGATTTTAAAGATTTGATGATTGTTTCAAGCTGCACTTTTCCAGCCTGGATACTCTGCTCTAGCTGTGTCTCTTCTTGCTGGAGGCGATTCAGCTCTGCTTTTGCTCTATTCAGGTCATCTTCCTGGGATTTTAAATCTGATTCCTGAGATTGAATCTGCATTTTTAGTGATGAAATCTGAAACAAAAGTGTTACCAAAAATCAGAGTGAAATTTAAAAAAATGTAACTTCATGAATTATGAATTTATAATAAAGAAGAGAAAGTTGTAAAGCAACCCATTAACTGCTAAGGAAGATATGAGAACTTCATACAAAAAGGTGCATGCTGCTTGTTATATTACACAAAATCCTTGATAAAAGCACATTGAATAAACCCAAGAAATATTAACATTTTAAACAGAAATACCGCACTAATTAGGAAATGAAAAGGTGTTTCTAAGATGGTTACCTTGTAGTTTTTTTGAACTTGGCTCTTTTTCCATTCAAGCATTTATCAAGTACTGTAAAGTTGATTTTTAACTCTGGTAAGAGTTAAAATTACACAGCTGCATATGACTCTCCTTATACACTTTCTTACATGACCTTATACACTAATTTTCTATATCAAGATAACATGCAATTACAGTGGTAATTGCATCCCCCTGAAAACTCATTTTTAACTCAGAATACTGATGAGGTTTAGTGAACAAAATATGCAGCACTGCCCATGGACTGTCTCCTGGGTCAGGAATAATGCTTCTCAACTACCTGTTAGGTTGAATAAATTCACAGAACAGTAACAATTTATGCAGAAAGGTACCTCTGAAGATTTCATGGTTCAACCTCCCCCACTATGACCATTATGAAAGGTATCTACATCAGTGAGATTCTTTCTTGGACCTCTGTATTTGTGTGGAACTCTTTATTTATGGTAATAAATTAAGAAAACAAAGCAAACTTATTCATTAAATGAATGGAATTTCCTTCAACAAAAGACACAATACTCAAGCATGTCCAGAACTAACATACACTCACCACCTGTGTTTCTTCCTGGCACTTCTGCCGGACATCGTTCAGCATATCTTTCAGTTTGGCTTTCTGCTGGTCCATCTCATCCAGGCGGTCTTGGGCATCTTGTTTCTGAGCCTCTAGCTCTTGCAAGTTACTCGTCTCCCTATCTAAATCATTCTGCAGTTCCTGAGGAAATAACAGAGTTTATAACTTACATTTAGCTGATACCTTATGGGAACAATCAACCACAGACAAACAGGCTAGCAAAATCCTCAAGATTTTCTATGTCATATAAGTTATTCCCTGCACACATACATTTTGTTTCTGCAGGAACTTGTACAAAACATCAGTGCTCACAAGATGGAAAAAGACTGTGGCACAGAGCACGTGAAATTGAGCCCTTCTAGTTATCAAAACCAATACTCCTGGAACAATGATTTCCTGAATTGCAGTGTTAGTCAAGCACTAACAAGAAAGACATTTCAAACTGTTTAGGTATCATCTTCTAGTGATCTTAACCAGCATCAGAAGAAAAAAAGAGAGGCAGAACAGAAAAATAAAGATCTTTCTGTAAGTTAGAGGAAAATCCTGTGAAAGGAGGGACTTGCCCAGAAGGAACATGAGGAAAGACAAAAGACAAAACACTTAATTCCCAATTATTTTACATTAAAATGAAAACTAATAATGATAAACAGAGTTTTTACCTGAACTTCATTGGTTTTCTGTCTGATTGATTCTTCCTTTTCCCTAATGTCCTGCTCTAGCGAGTATTTCTCTCTACAGGATAAACACAGGCACACGTATTCATGATTAGTTAAATAATACAACACACACAAGCACACACATGGATCACTTAAATATTAATCTCCAAACACCACACAGCCAAAAAAGCCAGCCCATATTGTGATACATTCTTTAAAAAAGTAAAGGTGTATTATTCTTTGAAAAATATTATCTGTGCCACAATCAACCTTCTTAAGGCACCTGGCAAAATCGCTAACTGGCTAACTGCAGGGTGTCAGTGGGAGATTTGCCACCAACTTCAGTGTGCAAGTAACGATAAACTGACTCAAAGTAATGAACACATCAGTGCTACTTAATTAATTGGTAGGATTTTGCTAGTAGTGCACAACTATTACCTCTGCAGCTGTGCAATTTCTTGGCTGATATCATCCAGTTCCTTCACCCCCGTGAATTCTCCTGATCCAACAGAACTTGAGCTGTCCTGTTAGGAATGAAGCAGCTTATTAAAATGCCAAGTCGTTACAGAAGATCTTCCTTTACAAGGGCTGATGACAAAGGTGGGACACAACCCTCATGACACACATTTGCAAAATTCTATGGGAGGCATCAAACTATTAAGCACCATCCACTGAGCATGCCACACAATTCTCCCTGCAAGACAGGAGAATTTCCTCCATGCCCAATTAACAGATGGGATAATTGAAATACACAGCAGTTAAAGGACATGCACAATGTCAACAAATAAACTGCAGCCAAAGGTAGAATTAAAATCCAAACCCTAAAAACCCAGCTCTTCTAGAGTCGATAGCAAAGCTTCCAGGGAACCTAGTGATATCTGATTGTAACTTCAGCCTTTTTGTGCCCTGCCACAAATTAACACCCTTTTCTGCAATTATATCCAATTTCCTGTAGGTAATTTCTACAGCCATTCATGCATAGATGAGGGAAGATGCAGAGGGTCTCTCTTTTAGATTAAAAATTTGTTATAAGTTATTAAAAGAGGATCTCAGCATTTGTTACAAAAATTGTCATTGTTATAAAAATAACTGCTAGTTCTTTGAAAAAAATCACTACAACTGAGCAAAAACTGCAACACTGAACTCACTGCTAGTATGACAAATCAGGGAATCTACCATTTTAAAAAAGCATTTTAAAGAGAAGAAAGTATAGCATGCTTGCTTCGCTCACCTTGAGACTGCTGTGGTAACGACAGAAAGTTTGGCTTTATTCAATATTAAAAATCTCTGAAGAACCCAACCAACAAACCACAAACAGCATGGTAAAATGTGACTCTTTTTTCAGAATTAAAAGGTGACTATGTAGTTTAAATCACTTTAGGCATCGCCTTTGGGTGAGCATTTATTTTGTTAGCATGCCATTAAGTAGCCATAAAGAACAATGATCCAGACTAATTCTTCAAGCTAGTAAATCAAAAGCTTCCACTATCATATTTTCAGACCAGAGAGGGATTTGTGGAGTACAGGATCATAACTACCTACTACCCAAATACGATTACGAAATAGATGGAAATGAGTTATCCTGACTGCTTTTGGTTAGGATAACACAGTTCATTGTTTCATGTGAACAGAAAACTCAAATGAGATGCTCACAGCAGCATACAGTTTATTTCATGTTATATTCAGCTAAAAACACAGTAGATGGAAACAAAAAAAAAGATACAGTGAATGGAAGATAATGGGAAGCTCAAAGCTCTCACACCAAACTGTTTATTGCCCACAGCTTCAGAGAATTAGTAGATGAGCAAGTTTAACATGCCAGGGCTGAGTTGCCTGTCAAAGACCTTCTTGATAAACCAAAGCATCTCAAATCGTTACAGGAAGCAAGATCACTGGGTCAACAGCCAATGCTGGTAACTTCACACTACTGTGACCCTCTCATGCCAACAGCAAGTGTCACAGAACGCAAGAGCAAAGAGACAGAAGGCATAGAAATAAAAACTTTCAGGTTACAAGTAGCATACATAAGCCAATTTGCCTTCTTTTGGATGTTACAGTTACTCACACGACGCATTTCTGTTAGTGCTGAGATCTCAGTTCCTACAGGGGTCAAGTAACCTGACAGAGTCTATAGAAAAAGGATACAGGAGAAGCCTTAAAAGGACCAGAGCAATGGCAGCAGTTCCAATATATTTAGAGACTCAAAAGCTTTCTGGTTAAAGTCAAAAAAGGAAAGGAAAATACTGTATAATTTAGAGAAGAGATGAATGTATTGACACAATAGAAGTACTTATGCATTTAAGTTTCATAAATTAACACACCACTGAAGGAAGGAACAAAGCAGCATTCAGCAAAGGATCAAATGCTCCAGTAAAATGGTATCAACCTGGATGGATACAGACTATCATGTTAACAAGATTTTGAAGCCACCAATTCCTAGAAAGCAGGAATGCATCACACTTCCTTTAGCCATTAAGGACTTGTACGCTTTCATGGGAGGAATTCCTGATCACAGTCAGGAACTGCCTACTAAACCAGCTTTTAACAGTTGCCTTAAGTTAAATAAAACTTTCTCTATGACAAAGAATTATTTTTCATGCTAAACTTCTCAGCATTATTATTCCTTTATTTACACAATATTCTACTGCATTGTTCTTTACTGTCTTGTTAAAAACATATATATATTTTCAAATGTTAAAGAACTGCCAATTTTTTAATGTCCTCTTAAAAGATTCTGTAGCATAATATTACAGAATTTCATTTTTTCTAAAAATAATGACTCAAAGCTCAGTACTTTCAAAGCACATGTGTTCAGTATTATCTACAAATAATCAATAACTTACCTGTATGGGAGTGTTCCTCTCTGTGGGAGGGATCATATCTGGGGACAGCACTTGTGGAGGATCAATCCCTTTACTGACCTTCTGTTGAATGAGATACATTGCTAGTGCAAACTGATCTTTGCTTAACTTTCCCATTTGTCTTGTGTCTGCCAAGGCCCTGGTAAAAAATAGATCACACTTATAAGCAAGAAAAGCTTAGTTCTCCTCTACTAAGCAGCCTGAAATACACATATACTTGTAATTTTTTTTGATTCAGCTTCATCAGAGCTTGCTTATTCTAGTGAAAGAATTCCATAAACAGCAGTGTTTTATTGGATGTATTTAACTGAATAGAACAGCATTACTCTGAGAAAATATGTAGAGCACTAAAACCTAAAAAAAACCCCCAAACAAACCAAAACACAATTCACAGAGTGACCAACATCCCCCTCCCAGAGAAATGTTTTTTCCCCTTGTTTGTCTACACAGCTTACATGTCATAGTGTGACAACAGGACAAGCAAAAGAGGTTGAGTTAGGGGTTGGGGAAGGGTGGGAAGCTGTGTGTTACTTTTTTTTAGTATTAGGATCACAACTCTGGCTGGACAATCTGACTTCCCACAACAGGAAGTTATGAAAATACAGCTACTAGGAAATTCTTACCATATATGTGCTAGGAGATTCTGAGACAGACCTGAATGCATAAATATGTCCTTTACTTCTTGGCCACTCACAAAACCATCCAGGTCTGTGTCTGTTTTTAAGAAAATTTCATCATATCGCACTTTTTCTGACATTGGTACTACCCAGTTCACAGAGGGCTGTAAAAGAAAGTTTTGTATATTAAAAGAAGATAAACATCTTTCTCAAGGCACTGAGAACATTGAACCAGATGTGCTGAATATGTGGCACAACCAAATCCAATGATTAATAAATGGGTATTTTTACTTATTGACCGATTTCCCCTAATAAAGAGATTTGTACCTGTGTTTGTTTGATGCTGTGCTTGGGAGACAAACTCCCTGTGCTGTTCAGGCTGTTGACACTACCATGAGATGGGGTGGAACGGAGGCTGTCTTTTGGTGGAGGACTTGCAGGGAGAACAGGAACTGCCCCAGGAAAGACAGGCGTCTTCTTTCTTTTAGAAGGTGGTATGAGAGAAGGGGGTAATAGTGAAGGAACTGGTTCTTTCTCAAGAGCTCTATAAACCAAATGCATTGCCTGCAAAGGCAAAAAGGTCAGATAACATTAGCAATTAGAAGAAAAAGCAACAAGATTTTTCCAGTGTCGTTCATTTACATGTTGGTAAAACAAAGTGAGATTAGAGGTGTAAGCCAGAGCAGGTAATTTTGAACGTAATTCTGAAAAATTTAATCCTGATGACACAGACAAGCATCAGTAGATGCATTTGAGAGAGATCATTTAATAGCTCCATGTGAACAGTTTAGATCAGAACAGTTGTCTGTGGCAAAGAAAGCCGCAAAGCTCTTGAGAAAACCCAGAGCAATTTGCTCCAGCAGACACACTGTGAATTGAGAATCTAAAGCAACCTACCACAGCAAATTCATCCTTGTCCAGGTGCCCATCTTTATCAATATCACTGAGATCCCAGACCTACAGCAAGGATGATAAAAACAACCATTTGGAGAACAAGTTACATTTTGTGCTTTTGATGTTCACTGTCATTATGTTTAGCACACAGACTGTATTAGTTATATTAGACCTAGCTAAACATTCTCTGAAGAAACAGACTGGATTAAGGTTTTCTGGCCATGTGAACCAACACTGATGCTAACAAGTTCTGGATGCAACACAGGCAGGTTTTTAATCTTTCTATGTTGCAATTAAGGAGCCATCAAGCTGACTAAAAACATCCAGAGGTGGCTACCAGGATTGTCCAGAGGGTGTGGGCTAGTAGATTGTCCAAATTTGTCTTGTCAACAAGGAAGTTTAAGTGTTTTAGAAAAGGCAATAGATTTCTAATTTGCATTCCATTCCTAAATGTCTAGTTTTCATTTTTAGTCAAAAAAGTCCACCTCTCAATTTTCTGTACAAGAGAACTTAAGCACCCATCAACCTCAGATCATTATTAGGTCAAGCACTGGCAATGAAGCTTGCAGGAGATTTAGAAGGATACAAAATTTGTGCAGTCTAATACTCAGCCATCAGCACTGTCTGATCGTCAGTATGACTTGGAGACAGTATAGTGGGGTGGACAGAATGCTAAGGCTCAATCCATCACCTGATCTCTACTTCCAGCCTATCATTGGACTCCAGATCAGTCCTTTGCCCACTTCCTCAGTCCCCTATCTTGTCTGCAAAGTCTTCTGGAACAGGAAAAAAGCTTCCTGAATTTCTATCCTGACAATAACAAGGTAAAATACAAAACCTTTTGAGACAGAGTACTTAAAAATATTCAAGTACAGAATTAAAACAAGTCACACTTAGATTTTGTGGATAATACAGATAAAGAGGCAGTTGTTCTTAATAAATCAAAGTATATAACACAGATACAGCTCTTACATAGAAGTTGTTCATTCTCAGCCATATCAGTATGCAAAACGTTAAAGAACACGTGTATTAAATGGAAGCAGAAAGCTTTGCTTCCCTTGCAAATATGTAATGGATGCTCTGAACTCAGATCTCAGAATAAAAAATACTTGACAATTTGACAGCTACAATAAACTAGGATGGCTTAAAGTGTTCTCTTGTACAAACAGTGAGTAGATTTAATGCTATGTCTAGTAACTAAATGGCAAAACAGTGGAATATTATGGTTTAGGAGAGTGTTTTCTTGTTTTTTAACAACCAAAATAAAAATTTCCAGCTCTTAAAATGAATACAGAGATAATGAAGCCAATCTACTCTAAGGCCCAAATTACTACTATTACTCTTATTTCTAAGTGGATGATTTCAGAGCCTACTTAATGTTTTTGCTTTATAGTATGCACTCGATGTAAAATCTCAGCCAAACCCTGATCTATGTTGATAAGTTAAGTTTAAATATTTAACATTACAACTATGAGAAGCTAAATAGAGAATAGCATAATCCAAACAGTGTACTTACCCTTCCTAGGATGTCAAGAGGTAGCTTTGAATTCATCAGTACTGGTTTTACTTTGTCTCCTGAAAGTAAACCATTTACTGGCAAAAGGCTTTCAAAAATACCATCAAACTTTGCTTTTTCTTCCACCTAGTTGGTAAGAAATAGCCTGAATAAGTAAAAAAGTGTGCCTGTGTGAGTGTTGAAAATGAGATCTTGCAAGAAATTAAGATTGGTCAGTAATGTATTCATTCTAGATTTTCAAGCTTTCTTGCAAGTGCCAGCATGCTGAATTTAAAAGTAAATCCCATGGAGGTAGATTTAACAGCTATATTTCAAAGCCAAGGTTACGCCAGTTAGGAGATTTGAACATGCAGCACACCAGATGTGTTTCTGCAGCGTTCTGCAAGGACAATGCATTCTGACCAGATTTTAAACAAACTTTGACAAACTCTGTACAACTACAAACTGTTCTTCCCCAATAATTAGCTACCCACTTTAAAGTACAACAAGAAAAAACCAAATCATCATTCAAATTTCATTTAATTTCTGCCTTTCAGAAAGTGTTTGCATTTGAAAATTAACCAATACAAATATTCAGACACGTGTATCAAAAGTTACTTTTTCCCAATAATATCTATTGTGTGTATCACAAACATAGGAACTAAAGCTTTGAATTAATATTTCAGAATGGATTCTGTGAAATGCTTTGCTGAACTCAGTGGGGTTCCTTTATACAAACATGAAAGTGCTTACTATTAGGATTCTGGAAGAAATCCAGGCAGAAGATTAAAATTTATTGTGCCTTAAAAACATCACACCAGGGGTTGTCAAAGGCTTGTTTAATAATTATTTCAAATATAAAACTACAGCTCAATATTCTCTATTGTGCACAAGTCTGTCATCAGAAAGGCCCTCTGAAACTGGTATTATATTCAATACAAAATTCTCTCACCGGGAAAATTGCAGACAAGGAAAATATTTACTTTTAAAGAATGGATGGAATGTGCTGTCTTTCACACTTACCCTAACAGCCCAGTGAGTCTCTGTTGGAGGTGGTGTGATCAGCAAAGGACTGCTAGTGTCGTGCTAAAAATCAAAGATTTTTTTCATATGTATTTACATATATAAATACACATACTTCTGCCTCTAATCCTTACTAATTGCCTGAAGAAATAGTTATAGACATGAAGCTTAACTACACTGAAAAAAAGTCTGCACATGTACCCAGGTTTAAAAAGTAAATTATATGGATTTATACTACTACCATATTCAATAATGCCATCAGGTACCCAACCACAGAACTGAAGACAAGCTGAAGGAGATTCCACAGCACCTACTGCAGGCAAAGCTGCAGTCATGCCCTCTCCTACATACTCCTGTTGACCTAGCCCCAAATAAGCCCTCTTTTCCTTTTCTTTTTTCATAAATTTAGAGTTCAGCCACATCAGCTTCCTGAACAAGCTGACCACAGTTGAACTGGCATCAGTTTTGCAGCCCAGGAAGGAGGAACGCTACTTGGGAAGACAGGACCATGGCAGCCATGGCTGCGGTTGTCTTAAGAAGCAGTTTGACAGCAGCCCAAAGTCTCAGAACTCTCACATTTATGAAACAGAATATTACTCCAGCATTCCAACTGAAGCCTTAGCTCTCATATAAAACATACATACATTTAGGTATATATTACTTACAAATTTAGGAGGTGGCACGGTCAAGTTCAGACTGCTGAGGTTAACATCATGGCCATTCTGTGCACATGCTACAAGGCGCAGTGCAAGATAGAAACCCTACAAACAATAGTGTTTGCTATTAAAAATAAAAGCAACCAGTCTAAATCAGTCTCAAATAACCCATTTATGATTTTTACTAATACTACACACATGGAGCTCAATAGGGAACAAGAGATGCATAGCCCCATTCAGTTAACTGCATAGTGACAGTTAAATTTTTAAAAATCTCCATATCTCCAAGTAACTTGGTATTTGATATTCCAAGCCTTTTTTAGTAATGCTATTTTTTTCATGCAAGAATGATTTTAAGCTCTATTTTAGAAGTCTTCCTTTGTCTTTGTTAAAGACTCAATGACTATGTGTCTAGATCTCACACACATTGACTATTTACAAAACAAGAGGGACAGAAAGTTAGATCCAAACTTCTCCAGCAGCCTCATTTGAATATGAGCTGCTAGGAAAAACCCCTCATCTTGTAAACAACAACTTAGGAAAAAACCAAGCCACAACTATGTTTAAACTCCTATGGCTATCAGGGTTTTCTTGAGACAAGGCTAATCTGTGTAAGGCAACCTAAGAAGTCTACAGGCACATATCATTCACCTGTTTATCCAAGTATCCTTTACACTCTGGGTCAGCCAAATCCCATATCTGTGGAGACAGAAAATAAAAGCCACTGTGGTTTTAAAATGAAACTTAACTCAGCTCAACAGTCCATCCCACATACCTTCCTCAACTGTTCACTGCAGCTCTAAAATTATGACATATGATGTTATTTAATTCTCAAGTTAACAACAACAAAAATTATACAAAAGACATTGTTTCCTTTTAATTCCTATAAAACTCAGAACAAGACCTTGGAGCTATTACCAGTTTGGGGTTAACCCCATGTTCAAAGGATTGGATTTGCATTCCACTGACTTCTTGTTTTGCAAACCCTTTCAGTTCAAGGTTAGCTGCACTTTAACAAGCGCACAGATAATTACTGGATTATCTAATTCCTTCAACTTACTTTTCCGAGGATAATGTCAGAGAGACCAGATTTTTTAAGAAACAGTGCAGCTTCACTTGCCCCAACTCTCCCTGTGTATGTTGGATCTACCTGAAAGATAAAAATTCACAATCAGCTGAAGCCTGGCTGTCATGCAAGCAGAGATAAGAAATGAAACATCTCTTGTCTCCTGGTCAAAAGGAGTTACACAAGCATGCATTGCCACTTGGCAGAGAAAACTTACAGCATTGCAATGGGGAAAGGGAAGACACAGAAATCCTGGAGAAGAGGAAACAGTACTTTATTTTTACATTCTTTTTTAAGAACCTACCTGTTTGTAGTAAGTTTCATATAATGGATTCCCAGTAGAAAACTGGAGGAAAAAAAAATAAGAGACAGACATTAAGAAATCAAAGAATGAATTTCAATCACAGACAGCCTGCCTTCAGGGACTGACAGGAAAAGCAGCATATAGTGCTTTCCATATCACTTCTACCAAAAAAGTATGCTAATTTGCTGTGTTCCAAATTGGACACTTGAAATTTAAATGTGGATAACAGTGAACTCCCAAACTTACAGCAAACAGACTGTCACCTCTTAAAACTTCTTAATCACTAGCACTCATACTGATACTCACGCAGTTACTAATTAACAACACTTTATGGTAATAAGGTTTTGTAGAACAGCTTTGAACTATGCCAAAGTATTTCAGATCACAGTTTGAGTCTACTGATTATCAAAGGCAGAGTTTTCAGCTTGACTTGACTACCTCCTGGTTGTATATCTGGGTATGGGCTATTTTCAGCAAGCAATTATATACACACACAGAGACGAAGCCCTGGTATCAAGATATGCCCATATCTTGTTTGTGTGTTTTCAGGACCAGGATCCTAAATTGAAACAGAGTAAACAAACGATAGAATAAATGGTTAATTAACAAATGTCACAATTCCCTGCAATGTTGTTTGAAGATTTCAGCTTGGTGTTATCACAGCATTACACCAAAGCAGCAGACAAGTGTAGGCTCTGCTTCTCAGTATACTAAGCAAGCAGATTCCTCGTCCCTCTTGCTAACATCCCAAGCAAAGGCGAATTGGAATGCCAAAAGAGGCAGAAGCCCCAACATCCATCTTCTCACCTGTTTCCTATGGTTGCCATACAATTCCAGCCACACACAGGTTATACCTCCACAGCATTCTCCAGCCTCAATGCCAAGAGACAAAAACAGTACAAGCCCATCTCAAACAAGTCACCTCTTAGAGTAGTCAAAGGCCTTAAAAAACGAGCAACAAACCCACCCAATAAACAGTTTCATGAGTGAGACACGGAGATGTCGAAACCTCCCACAGGCTGCTTGGGACAATTGCTCTCCACCTCCGGGACCCAAGTCAGACACCTGAATTATCAGGTCATGCTACCTCTGATCACTCCCAAACTCTACCCTCCACTTTGTCATCCACGTGGATTTCCGGATGTTCTGCCTACACTGAGGGGAAGACAGCCAGAAATATGATGTAAGACTAATGGAGAGCATAAAATGTTATTTTACACAAAGAGAATATTCCTGTAAGTGTACAGTAAACATACCAGATTTTAATTTAAGGAGCTATCCAAAGTAACTAAACCCTATTAGCCAAACACCAGCAAACATCAACTCTTTGAACCCTAGTTTGAGGGTTCATGAGAAAAATCACACATTTTCAGAAGAGCTTCCTAAATGTCTTAAATGTAGTTTGCTTATATCCATCAACAAAAGAAACCACTGCATTCTCCAACACCAGTGCCCTCTATAACCTCTTGATCTTCCAGAAGCTTGACAGGAGTTCAGAAGAAGAAAGGTGCGACCATAACTCATAAATCTGACTCATCTTTTTGCTGGCTTGTAAACAATCAGCACAGGGAAGCGTTGTGTTCCCGTCCAAAGTAGGAAACTCATAATTCAGAGGAAAGGTGGAAGTGGGAAGTAGGGAATTTTCTGTCCAGCCTGAATACAATCTAGTATATTTTAACCAGCTGTCACCAACCTATATAGCTCTCGTTTATCAGGAGGCCCGGAGAAGCTAGCCAAAGACCAGCTGCGAGCTCCTCTAAGTTGGTGAGCATCCTAGAGCATGCAGAGACTGGATTCATACCAACATACAGAGGAAGTTGCTCCAGCAGCAGCGCTGAGTGATCTCATCCTGCCACCAGACATTCTTGTCACCCTCATTTGATATTGTCAGCCACGACATACCTGACAGAAGCGGCAGGAATCCAAGGCGATGTGCTTAAATGCTGTGAAGTTTCTTCCACAGCATTACATTCACCCCAATGCTACTGGAAAGCACTTCATCAGTCAATTCCCTACTTGCACAACTGTACAAAGATTAAGCCTCTCTGACCGATTTACCTAAATGACTGTATCTCTGTGATGAAGCAAACCAGACAAAATGGGCTCAAGTGATAAAAATAGCATAGCTGCCTATCTACCTGTCACCACAAGAGACTGCATCTCTATATTCAAGAAGATTCTGTAACCTGATGGCATCTGCTGATAAAGAACCTACACAAGGCAGTGTTAATGCTGGCAATCAGACAGAAACATTTCTGAAGAGTTTGCAGTTGATGAGCGGTCAAAGGATGTAACAAGTCAGCTTGCTCACAGTTTAACAACCCTCTGGTTTCCATGCCTACTTCACAGTCCCCAAAACATCATCTATAACCCACACTATATGCCATCTCCCAAACAGATGCTTTAGAACCGTGGTGCCTTGTTGCTTGATCACTAAGCTGATTTTCTGTAAAAAGCCTGAAGTTCAAGTCTGGAACTTGCACTCTCTGGTACACGGCATCTGTGGAACACAGCACCACACACGGCTGTGTCTCCATGTCCCTTAAAACAGGTCTGGGCTAAAGGCAGCGTAAGCTGCTGCCACCACAACAATTAATAAAGGCATTTCCTAGCAGCCTGCTTTCCTGAGGTTGTCTCAGGGCCACAAAGAACTCTGGATCAGGTGTATTATTTGCCTTGGTGTCCTCCTGTTTTACAGTTTTCTTTGGGCTACTCTCATCACATTGTATGATGGATGAAAATAGGTACCATGAAAGGGGAAAAGAACATGGTACCCCACAAAGAGCCAAAAGAAGGTCGCCACTGCCCCAGAAAGATTACCTTTGCCCTTATACTCAACCTGCCAAGTATTCCAAGTTGTCTCAAAAGACTGAGCTACAAAGTGATCTGCACTGTCTTTAACATAACTCTCCGTAACTTCCAGAGGCTGTAGGTTGAACATGCCTGGCACCGTGGAAAGACCACTGATAACTTTCTTTCCTTGAATATTTGATCACCTTATCAAAGACAAATCAAGTTTCGGTTGTTGTTTAACTCCAAGGACTGATTTAAAATGCTTGCTCTTCAACTGACTTCACGCATAGCCAGTTGAAACTAAGACAGATGAAGCCTGTTAAATAGTTTCTTTCATAAAAACATCACTCCATAGAACAGTGCCATAATAGAATTAATTTATGAGATACAATTAAGCACTTGCACGTTTGAATTACCCATATTCTTTATAGCTCTTAATATGTCGATATCAATATTCTTACATCTTTCTGAATGAACATGCTTCAACATTACAGCACATGTAACCTCTCTTATTCCTCTAAAGGCCATTTCTGGCATTTATTACAATTAGCACGTTATCTCTACAGCAATAATGAAATTGGGACTATTAAAAGAGAAAGTATATTCATTTTAAGGGAAATTCTGTTTACCACCCTGATTATAGCTAGATTGTCCTTGACAGTTCTCTGCACAATAAGTAGTTTTAAAGCTAGAATGCTTCTGCTGAAGTAGCTGGAAAAGAGTATGTCAAAACGCCTGGTATGTTCACAGAACACGGCCTGTTTTCCCTCAACAAAAGAAAAAAACCCTGAAGTCAGTCTCTCAATTACTATTTAACATTTAAACACCACTACAGAAACAGGGGTCCCAGTAAAACAAATATTTGATGTATTTTACCAGTGTACTATATAAGTTCCACAACAACAAACCATTTAAAGTTCAGAGGTTATTTTACATGTATATTTTGCACCACATCACTTGAAAAATGTCGATAAGTTTGTATGGGCCTGGATGTTTTCAGATGTTTCTGAACATGCTCATCTAATTAAACAGATGCTAATCAGGACTCCGACTGCTATTCAGAAGCTAATAAGCAGCACGCTCTCTTAACAAGGCGCACTGTAAATTACATAGTACATCACATAACTCCCTTGAATGATACATTTTCAGATTATCACAAATAAAAGTCCACTATTAAAAGGAAGTTGATATATTCTTTTAAAAAATGAACTATCAGTGGCAGTTGTTCTGAATTCCTGACCGGCCTAAGCACAGCATAGAAAACAGCTTTAATTTCAAGGCACTGGGAGGGGAAGTGGTGCTTTTCTTTTGTTTTCAAGGAAGTAAGTAAACTGTCTGTCTTCACAGGAGTATGGGAAAGAAGAGACAATGATCAGCTGTTCAGGTTTAAATTACTCGGGTGAGTAATTAAAAAAAAACTCGTAAAAACAACTATAATCTACCCAGGACCCTAAGCATTAAACCTGAGCTCCAAACACTGTCTTTTCCCAGGGCCATGCCGCCCTCCCTGCCAGAGAAGAGCTTCTAGGTTCAGGGTCTTCCACGCCCTGCAGAAGCCCTGTTCTCCTTCCGAAGGGTAAACCCCTCCTTCCCATGCCTGCACACCGAGTCCTTCATCAGCGTACCCGCACTACCTCCCAAATATCAAGCACAGTCACGACACCCCCACAGCTGGGACCGACCCTGCGTTACAAACAGGGTGA
Source organism: Zapornia atra (assembly GCA_013400835.1). NCBI lineage: Eukaryota > Metazoa > Chordata > Aves > Gruiformes > Rallidae > Zapornia > Zapornia atra. Next base: position 16,628 of record VZTU01006512.1, read on the forward strand.
CCTGCCTTAAGTCAGAGTCCCGAGCAGAGAGCGAGCCCTATCCCTCCCTCAGACCAGCCCCGGACCTAGGGCTACCGGACCGCGATAACCCCGGTAGCTCAAAGGCAGGAGCTGCAGCTCGGGGAAGGAAAACGCTCGGAAAGCCTCGGTGCTGCCCTGCCCCTTCCCCAGGGGGGCAGCTCTGGGGCCTCCATGAGGGGAGGACGCCGGCGCCTTTTGTGCCCCCACAGAGCCGGCTCAGCCCCGGCCTGCCAGCGGGGAACACCCGGGGGCTACTCGCCCCGCCTGAGGCCCGTTCCCCGCCGCGCACCCACCCTCTCCCTCCACGGTCCGAGCCACCCCCCAGCCGCCGGGAGAGGCAGGGCCTATGCCCCAACGCCGCCCCGGCCCCGAATGCACCCGCCTGCGGGAGAGGGAACCCGCACCGGGGAGGGCCCGCTCCCCCTGCCCCCATCGGCGCTCAGCCGCCGGGACCAGGGGGTCGCGCCTCCCCTCAGCCGCTTCCCGGCAGCGTCGGGCCGGGCCGGTTACCTGCTGGCTGAGGGGGATGAGCGCCGCCATCTTCCTCCCACTGATTCGGGCAGCGGCCGGGGCGGGGGGAAGGCGGGGCGAGCGGCGGTGGGAGGCCGGGAGACGGGCCGGCCGCGCCTGGNCGGGCTGCTGGGCCGCTGCCACCCGTGGCTCGGTCCTGAGCCGTGTTTGTCCCGGGAATAAAGCGGCCGCGGCTTATCTGTGCCCGGCAGCCGTTCCCCGCCCCGCCGAGCCGGGGCTGCTCCCGCTGGCCCGTCCTGCTGCCTCTCAGCCCCTGCCCTGGCTCCACTCCAGCTGCCTCCAGCGAAGCCGGCCGGGACCCACCCACGTTAGGGACAAAGTCGGGCTAGGGCAGAGCGGAGCTGCCCTGCGGAGTGAACGTTCTTCCAGGTAACCGAGTCAGGGCCCTGATCGACCTTGTAGGGGAACGATCGGCATCTGACTTCCTCCTGGACAAACCTAGTTACTTCCTGACAAGGAACCTCCACCAAATTAAGCTTCCTCTGGTTTACAATCAAGTATTCAGCACTAAATTAACAAAGCTAGCAGATCCCTGCCTGGAACATATAAATACCAAACGGCAGCCTGAACCAAGCTAGATTATTGTGGTCATAGAAAAGCTAAGTTAGCAGCAGCGTGTTTAGGAAGAAAGGTAGATGGAGATAGTCATGTCAGCGTATTTCAAAAGTTTTCAAAGTTCTTTGCCCCACAGGTCACTGAAACTGTCCTACAGAGGACAGCACAGACAAGCAGAAGTGAAAGAATTTGACCTCAATCACTCCCAACCAGGGGCTCCCACAGATCCTCTGGCTCCCTATCTCCTCACCACACAAAACCCTTCCCAGCCAGGCTTGGCGTAGCCTAGAGGTAAGTGCAAAACTATTGGCTCTTGAAGCCTGGCTTCAGTTTTTGCTAAATTTATACCACCAGTTCTTGGAGAGGGGAAGGAAATGCACAAGAGCAGAAGGACCCAAGAAGGCCAGTCACTTCCTTCATCCCAAGTTACAAGAGCTAAGTACAAGACGGGTCAGACAGAGAAAGAGACACACGGTTCACTGTTTCAAATTCCTGCTCCCTACCCTATCAGAAAACAACGCCAACCACATAAGCCATCTTCCAGGCACTGTACATACTCATTTGAGACTTCTGAATGGGGAAAAACCCTAAATACATTTAAACCTCTAAGGAGAGATTCATGGATGGACAGACCACTGTCACACCCAGAGTCAGAGTGTTCCACCAGCAGTAAGCAGTGGCAGAAGAGCCATGGGCAGCCACAGTCCCTTCGCAGCAGCTCTGCAGCTGCAGTAATCCAGGAAACTCTGACAGGGGCACAGTTATTACAGAGGCTTAGCAAAGCTTATCTCCTCCTTCGGTTGAAGTATGTTGTGAAACATGCCTCACACATTTGACATGCTGAACCCTTTAATGAAATATAAGCAGCTTATTATGATATTTCCCCAACAAAAGTGAGCATGAATATTACATTTAGTATTAAACTATGAGAGTGTAAATGAGTTCCAAAACCTAGTGCTTTTTTACAGGTGGTTTTAATACATTTTAGCAGTGTTAAGATATCTTAAAAAAAGTAACCTTTTCTATGGAAAACTTAACTATGTCATGGTGTTTTATTAAAAGTAATTGAAACTGGCCACAAAATTCAATGTTGAATTTTTCTTTTTAAATGCTGGTTGAATTCAACTTCAACAAGCTGTTATCAAAACCTTCAAATGAAAAAAAAAAGCATTAAGTTATTTAAGTGTAAAAAACAAATATGAACTTCAAATAGCAATTAGAACTCTTTCTTCTCAACAGTGTTCTGCACTCCTCTACCCTTTCCAGGTTATTTTTTTTTCTCTATTGTTTTTTCTTGAACTGCTGCTCAAAGCATTTTTCTTCTGCAAGCTTTTCTTTTGCTCCTCCTCAGTCAGCTCTACATTCATTTCCTTTTCAGGACCCTAACATTAAGATTTTATTTTTAGGCACCAATAGATCCTTGGATCAGATTAGACATGGGGATTTTGAAAATGTGGTAATAAAGAACCAAAACAGACACAAAAATTTCATGTTACCTCCATCTCTCCCCATGTTTCCTCTCCAAAGCCTTATGCATAAACCACACCATGTGTTATCAAGAAGTTGTCAAAAATTGTGTCTTTGAAACATGTATTTACCTTGCATCTGATTGGTTTCTTATTAGATGGGGTTTATTCTTGTAATTTAAAATAACACTGACTCCCTGTCTCAGATCCACAGATACCCAGCCCTACAAAGGGATTATCTTTTGCCCTTGACTTATGCTAGGCATCTCCCCCATTCCACATAGTTTGATGTATTCCATCTTTAATGGATGACATGGCTTCTACTCAGTCTCTAAATCTACCTTAGAATTAAGATTTTTGTATAGCTTAGGTTTAGTAATGTTTCAGTAAACTAACTCATAAAACAAAAATTCAGGCAATATAGAAGTTATCTAGGGCACAAGCTGAACAACTGTAGAGTTATATAACCAATGACAAATTTTACTTTGATATACAAAAACACAAATTCCACTAAGTCACTGGAAACTACAGACAAGTGTGGAAAGGCAGATAATGGGCTACAGTATGCTTCAAATAAGTCTTAAAAAATAAACCTGCTGAACAACTACATTTTTTTTCTAAGCTCGCTGTAATAATTTTCAGTTATGTCCTTCAAATCAGCTCAGACTGTTCGCATAAATATGTATTTTGTTAATACGTATTTAGAGATCCCTCAAGCATAGAAGAGCTAACTTGTTACAGACACAACATCCTTATTTTAAGGCAGCCTTCCTTCATGCTTTTGTCTACAATTTCCACAGCCATCCTTGAAGAGTTGCACAACAGCAATGAGGCTATTTTAGCAATGCAGAAGTAACTGCCAGCTCACCAAACATGATGTAGCAATGTGTATCTCCACTTGATTTCTTCTGATCTAAGTCTGAGGGAAAAAAATCTTAATATATTCCCCACCACAACGTATCTTCTGCTCATACTTCACAGTATGACCAGGGCTTTCCCTTTGTGACTGAATGGTTTAAATTGTGAGGAAAGAGCATACAGTTTAGAACTTGAACTAGTTTGTAGACCTGTAAGGATACCAGTAGAATATCCAAACATACATTTTTCTCCAATCACAAAGAACAAATGCTTTTACTGCCACACATGGCACATCTATAAAGGCAAATCCCCAGCTCTCAGGGCTTCCAGAGCACATGTACAGTGAAGCCCACATACCTTTATCTCACACTGGATCTCCATAAAGCTTCCCTGTAGCGAGTTTAAACTTCCCAAAGCCAGCTTTATACTCAGCATTCATCCACCTCTTCTGCCAGTTAGCTGACCTGCAATACCAGCACCAGCAACGACACGCGTTAGGGTCAGTAAGCACAGTACGGTGAGGGGAACCCCCGCCCCGCCAGCCCACACACTCACAGCCGCTTGCCCTCACCCTCCCTACACCCAGAGATTGCTCCTGGAAGTACGCTGCGGCCTAGGCAGAACCCAGTGCGGCCCCAAGGGGCAGCCTCAGCACAGCAAAGGGAGTTCCGAAAGGCAGCCCCCTCCTCACTGGCAGCCTAACAGCCTCCCCGCACAGACTGATTACTCCGAGTCCCGCCAAGCTGCGGAACTCCCGCCTTTAGGGTCCCGCCCTTTCCAGGACGGGCTCTGATTGGCTGCGCTTTCCCAATTTAGGCGGGATCAGATTGATTTAGCGCCCCTGAGGGAGGAGCAAGCAGCACGTGCCCGCCCAGTGAAATGCATGCTGGGGCTTGTAGTCGGCGCTCCTGCGGGCAGTGCGCTTCCTTGCGATTGGCCGGCGCGCGAAGAGGGTCTGCGCGAAGCCAATGAGGGAACGGAATGTTGGGAAGTCCCGGTCTCCGAGACACGGTCCTGGCTTGGAGGAGTCGCCGCCGCCGCCGCCGCCACAGGGTGCTCCGTCCCGGATGGCAGCGATCGCTCGGGCCAGAGCGGAGGTGAGGTGCCAGCCTTTGTCCTGGCCGCGCTCGGCCTCCACCTGGGCAGCCCCGGCCGGTGTTTCAGCCTTGTGCGGGAAGCGGGGAGAGGCGGCCCGGCACAGGCTGGGACCAGCGCGGGGCCGTGGGAGCTGGTGCTCAGCCCGGGAAGCTGGGAGCTGACCCAGGCCACCGGCCTCTGAGAGCCCTTTGCACCCCCTTCTCGGCAGGGACACGGCGATGCTCCTCGACGGACAGCGATCCCGGCCGGGCGCAGCGGCCTTCTCCTTCCTTTCGCCCGCAGTGGCTTCCTTGGGGTTGACGCGGAGCTGGAGAAAACTGGAAGAGCTCCGAGCTGCCGCGGCAGGTTCCTGACGGTGCGCACTGAGAACGTACCCGGGATGCCGCGGTGCCAGGCGGCGGGCGGACCTGTGGCGAAGAGCGTCCCGGGTAGCACTTCCCACACACGGTCGAGCTCAGCCCTGAGGAAGGCGGCACAGCTGGAGAGCAGAATCAGGAATCGGAAAAAGCAGGTGGAATTGCAGACCACCGACACGGGCCAGAAGCCTTTGGATGAAGAATCCTTCTCCTCTGCTTCCAGTCGTGAACCCAGTGCGAGGGGCAAGAAGTACCTGAAGAATTACAGTACTGGCAGTGGGACTGGAGCCCTCAGAAATGCCTGCTCTAAAGAAGAGGAGAGCATCCGAAGCCCTAAAATGAACCTTAGGGTTAAGCAGCAGCTCGGTTTGGATAGTGATGAAGAGGAAATGAGAGAATTGATGGAGAGCTCCCTGGAGTTCTCCAACAGAAGCGAGCATCAGAGAGTTGCTGTAAGTGATTCTAAGTGGGGCAAAAAGGCAAATGCAGAGTTCACTGGAGCCTGTATTTTCATTTACACTGCTTGTAATAGTTTAAATTGGCAGGGCATTTTGTTTAGATAGCACACAAGAAACTGAATTTTGATTTTGCATTTGTGGCTTGCTCATTACATGATTTAGCCTCAATTCACATTTTAAAATTACTCTCTTTTTTGCCCAGTATAATTTGTTTTCCTTTTCAGTGGTCTATGCATAATAAATGAAGTAACACATAAATCTCTTTTTGCTGTTGTTCAGAAGGAGAAGACTCCAGTTTCGTCAGGAAAGCCTCTTCCACCTTACAAGGAAATTTCACCCACAGAGGTATCTAAAACATCTTTTCATAGCAGAGACTCAGAGAAAAGTGTTTTTGGCAGAATTAATTCACCAACACCTTCACCAACCAGCAGAAACCTGTCAGTACAACGTCATATGAGAGCTCAGTCGCTGTCATCTTCCACAAAAGACAATACTGTAAAGATTACTCTGCCTCGAATGGGCAACACCAAGCAAAGCCAAGCATCACTTGAAAGGGACAGAAGTGAAATCAAGTCATTAGATGAGTTATTTTCAGAAGCAGCTGATGCAGAAGATCCAACACACAGTGGCTCAGATGGTAAGTTTTCTAAATATTGTCTCAGTAGACTTGGCATCAGTCGTACTGACATTCACATTTCCTAATAAACGGGTAAATGCTCACTTTGGAAGGAGTCAGTAGTATTAATTTTACACAAACTGGGGCTTTATCAAAGGAATTATGGACCTTTTCACCACTTTCCTCACTTAAGGGGAAGTGTACTGCCCTTTTCATGCAGAGTCTCGTGATGTCATTTGGTTGCAGACTTCAGACTGAATATCCTGAGCCTTGATGACTTGGCACCAAGTATCAGCAGTGAGACAGCAGAGTTAAAGCATAAAGTAAGTACAAGTTCCCTACTAGCACCTATTTCCATTCTGTACTTTGGTGGAGGGTGGCTATTCTAAAATTAATCCTTCTGTGGGTGATCTGGGGTGGGTGTGTCTCACCAGCTCTGAGGGTTCCAGCAGGATTTTATGGGCTGCAGGAACCTCAGCAAGTTTGTTTTGTAGTGGCCCCACTTCTGCACTGGATGTAACAGCACCACACAGTTTGCAAGGCGACACGGACACATTGGTATTTCCTAGTCAGTAGTAGCCAGCTCTCAGTGCTACGCTGCAGAGCAGCTGGAGAACAGTGGAGGAGTATTCTAGGTTGTATGTTGTTGAGTCTCCTAATACACAGCTGTTTTGTTTTACAGGGGACAGACATTCAGCTTACTCAAGAATCAAAGAGAAATCCCCAAGAAGATGCATTCCTGGTGGAAAAGGACCAAGCTTCCCTTCAAATAAGTGCAGCAAGTGGGGTGAAAGATGTTTCTGGAGAGGATAGTGAAAACCCTGTGACTGAAGCTGAAATCTCTGAACATTTAAGTGGGGTTTCTGCAGATTTTCCCAGACACAAACAGGATTCCCTCGAAGACGATGAGAGAACTGTTAACTCAGAATATTCTGACGACTTTGAAAGGTCTCTATCTACAACAGACAGAAAGTCTGTGTCAGAAACATCAGAGGAACGTTCTGAGCACTGCAGGTGTTCTGGGAAACACTCACCTTCAGCATCGCCACCGCTGTTTGCCAGGGAGCAGCATGGCCGGGTCCACAGAGTCACGGTCAAGGAGACTGCAGTTCAGACAGTGGATCTGCCCTTCACCTATTGCTGGCCAAAGAGTAAGTTCACCAGGTATTTGAATGTTTCATGGGCTAGCCTGGTCAGTGCTGAGTGTCCTTAGTGTCAGCACTAGCTCCTATTCAATGAAATGCCTTCTACAGCCCAACATGTTAGTGTGCTCTCTGTAGAAACAGAGGAAGAACTTGGAACTGGTGTTTGCTAAAAAAACAAACCCATAAAACCCCACCAGAACTCGGGGTGGATGAACCAGCAACAGAGCTTGCAAGAGCCCAAGTAACATTTTAAATAGAATTCAACTTTTTAATTGTATCTTTACTTTTACAAACCATACTGTTGTGTTGTTAGAAGGTGCTCACCCATCACAGAGTTCTTTTTGGCACTGGGTTTTCTTGGGAAAGCTTGGAAAGGGACAGACATGACCTTTAACCATTTCAGTGGGGTTGCTCCTTCCCCAGGGCGCTTTGCTTAAAGGAGAACGTGGTAAGAGCCACTTTTCACCACACTCAGGGAGAAAATAGAAACTCAGGTGTGCTTGGAAACAGCAGCTTCTTTTGAGTACAAAAGCCTTTCTCTCTGCTCTGGCTGGGGCTGAAATGACACCTTCCACACTGGGACGTGTTCTGAGCATAGGAGTAAAGAAACAGCAGAGGCCATGGACCTGTCCTGGCGCTTTAGGCAGACCCTGTTAGCTCCACAGTGGTTCTAGGGCCACTCGTGTCCCCAGAGACTGCTGAAGAGGGACTGAGTTCCACCCCCCAAACCCCATAACTCTGATCTCACTCTCTGCACAGCACACGCCACGGCGGTACTCGACCCCCCTGTCGGAACCACGTATGTTGATCCTGTTCCTATCGCCAGTCACGTCATCAGCACGGACGCTGTAGAAGGTACTGAAAAACGTTTGCTACTGTCCTGTTTCACTGTACTTTATACACCTGACCCCTTGCTTGGATTGTTCTACCCTCTCTCTGACTGTGATGGGTCACTAACACAGCCACCCTCCGTTTCTTGCAGCCTTGACAGCATACAGCCCCTCAGCTCTTGTTCTAAATGCCATGTTGAAACAGCACTTGCTGCTGACTCAGCAGTTTGTGGAGAACATTCACCAGCTTCACTTCTCCCTTCTGGAGTCACTAGAGAACGAGAAGTTCCACTACCATACCCTGGAAGAGACTAAAGAGGTATTTATGATGGACAACAGCCTGGAACATAAGTGTTTGTTCCCTTCCATGCACTTCTAATCTTTGTAGCAAACAATTTTCTTTGCCTGTTACTCATTAATCAGATGAAGCCCCTGCTACCATTAAGTTACTCCATAGACAACAGGAGCTCCTAGAGTGACAGAGATTTGAGGCACCTGGGGGACAGAGTTCCAAAAGAACAAACTTTCTGCTGTGGCACGCAGCTGTCCTCACACCAGCGAGGCTCCTCTTCAGTTTCTGGTGGTAGTGCAGGGCACTTCTCCACCTGAAGGTTTATTAAGTACTATGAAGTATTTATCTACCTAATAAGGAGATTTATAACTTGACTCTTTTTTTTGCAGTACATCAAGAATCACAAATCTCCACCTCTGACCCTCGAGCAAGCACGTGAGGAAATCCGGAAAGCACAGGAGGAAAAGCTGCTTTGACTCTGGAGTTGATGTAACATTTCTATTTACAGATCTCAAGCCATACCAAGAAGCCCTTCTAGATCAGACTATGAACTGGGAGGATTTGTATGAAGATCTCTCTGTCTTCTGACACATAATTGATTGTCTGACCTGATTTATTTTTACTAATGACATGATAGAGGGGTAGGCAGGAGCCTTCACAGCCAGACTGTGTCAGCTTACTGAGTAGATCATGGGAGTCACGATCACATTTGTGATCACTGTAGGAGAGTCTCTACTATCCCATGGAATGCCACCACAGGAGAAGGACTTTACCACATTTAAACAGTGTTTACACAGAATGATCCTTCTCAGCTTACTGCAAAACCAAACAGAGGCCAAGTTAAGCTACACTCACTAGAAGGCAGCTTACAGCCAGCGCCCTGGGGTCCATTTCCTCTGAAACAGGAGCCACTCATCTATTTTTATTTTAAAAAAAGTGTTTATTGGAAGGCAAAACAATAAAATTCACAAGTCGATGACATACAGGTGTTGTATGCTGATTCACAGACAGTTACAGTTCCACAACTACAGTAGATCTAGAACAAACTGGTATTTCACCATATTAACTGAACAGGTTTCAGGGGGGTTCTGATATACAAAGAACAGGCTCTGGAAGAGGTTACCACCACGCAGACCTGGGAGTGGAAGTGCAGTGTCAGGGCCTAACACCTCGAGCTGGTGGGCTCTGCAAACAGTTACAAAAGGCTGGGTGTCGTTTGCAGGGTGGTTTTTTTTCTCATTTAGATTAAAGGAAGTTTCCAAGAACATTTCACTGTTAAGAAACTTGCAGAGCAGAGAAAATGTATTCTCTTCTATTCAACTAATGAGCTTTTATTAAAGGGTATATACAAAAATATAAAAAGCTTAAAGAACATCTTCCGTTACAAAGCATCGGCCATCCCTCAGAGCGCTTGGAAAGCTACAACAGTTTAACCCTCGTGTTCTGAGCAGAGGTGGGACTGCAGCAGCTGGTGTGTAGGGGTGTTAAGTTGTAGGGTAGGTTCTAACAAGCTCGCACAGTGCTCATAGGTCACCTGTACTGGAACTAGATGCTTCATTCCCCATTTAGACATTAGGATACACTGCTCAGCATCAGTCTGACTTGATCCCAAGGCAGCACCCCTCCACTTCAAATAGAATTAACCTTTTGAGAGAAATAAACATACATTATGGAACTAGAGACATACAACCACAGCAGATAACGTCTGTATTCCACAGGAAAGAACGAGTCACAATCCTGCACCGGGGGACAGCTCGACTGGGGTTTTAGTCTAGTATAAAATGGGTAACTAATTAAAAAATTTTGCAAAATAAATGGAAATTCTTAAACTTGCTAGACATGTCAGAGTTACCACTGGCCTTTTTTAAACACTAAAGCGACAAGTGTTGAAGTACATGTCATAGCTTTCCATTTTCCACCATTTGTTTTAAAAGTAATTCATTTGTCGCTTCCTCCAGACTTTAACCCGGATTTAGACAAGTTTAATGTCTTGTAGAAGATGCAAGACATCTTTCTTCAGAGAGTCTTATTCGGGTGGTGGAGGGTCTTGCGTTTCACGCTTCACTGCAACAATAGGGAAAAGAGTTCTTACACATCCTGCAGTCACCTGAGGGGTCTGAGTGTTTCATGGGACAAGGACTCTTATTAGTCAGGGTTTTATTCCTTTGGGGCCGTATTTAAACCCGGTTTATTACACAGATGTACTGCAGCCAGAGGCAGAAGTGACTTTTCATTTACTGTCCCAATTTTTTTTCCCTTTTAATTACTGGCAAGTGTAGTAGTTTTACTACTACAGACTCTCTGCAAAAAATCTGTTATTTGAGTAACTGTCTTCATCTCCTAGAAGCACCTCCACTTTTCCTGAGCCCTGCCTGCACTACAGCACATTATTATCAGTTCTGGCTTTGGCAGAACACTGTGCTAGTTGTAGGAAGCTTGGAGTTAGGCTGGATTAAACAGTAATCGTGGTCTAACTGTGCTCTGACCACAGAGCCCTTCCTGCTCCAGCACCCATCCCTCCTGGGGGACAGCTCCCTCTGCTACCTATGGGATTGCTCCTGGTTTTTAAGGGTAACATTCAAAAGACACAGGCTCAGTATTGCAGCCAGGAAGTGGCTTATACACAACAGGCTAATAATTAATTACTGTTTCAGAAATCAGAATAGAGCACAACCCCTGAAAAGGAAAAGAGGCTGGGTTAATCAGAGTACGTGCCTTCTTACCTGCTGGGTTTACTGCATCCAACATATTAGAAAGGATTCAGAGTTACTAATGGTTTGATTTGGCTTTACAGACTGCAGTGAACAGGACAGAATTGCTATGGAGGCTGCAGTGTTTAACTGCTGAGGAACATTCACTTACATTCATCTCTGGCCTTCATGCGGGCGATAAACGAGTAACTCTTATTTCTTCGGTAGTTCTCGTAAGGGTCGTCTAAAGCCACTCCCACTCCTTTGTATTGATCCCATTTGTCTCGGATATCCCCTCCTTTAATTGGATCCTGAATCCCTTGTTCCTTGGCTCCCAGCCCACCAGACCCACTCCATCCTGCAGAAAAGACACAGCATTACAACCCTGGAGCTACTTTTTTTCCACTACAAGAATTCTGAAGACAGAGGCAGAGAGGTTTTGGAAACAACCCAAGGCAGGTGGATTCAATACAACAGGACCCAGCCTGAACCATCCCATTTATTTCAAAAGCACCTGCACAGCCCCTAAAACCTTTTCAGAGCACAAGCCTGGCCTGCCCAGTTTTGTGCTGATCCACAAAAAACACCTTGGGGCCACTAGTTCTACTTGATGCCAAACCCTCATCCCTGCCTTCCACATCCCTCCCACCACTGCTCCGTGTTCTGTGTACTCCTGTCTCTGGCCACCCTGATGCTGACCTTGGGATCCCAAGGGATAATGACCTATAAACACACAGTAATTAACTGTATCCCAAGGTTGGGTGCCAGACTTTTTCCTGCCTTGCACAGGAACAGCATCTTACCCATTTTCACTAGCATTTGATGGCCTTTATTTTCTTCCCCAAGTCTGGATTCTGGTATAGGAGGCCCAGAACTGGAGCCCAAACCAGCAGAAGAGCTAAGGAAATAAAAAGGACAAATTAACAACTGATACTGCTCCAGTGCAAAGCCAGGGCACTTACGTTCTGTTAAACATGAACATACAGTATAAACCCATACACTTTATTATGCTAGTCTTGGAACAAGCTGCTAGGTTATGGTGTTACAAAGGGATTATAACACCTTAACTGCCTCTCCGTACAAGGGCAATCAAACACCACAGTGCCCCTAACACAGAGGGTACTTGGAGGATTCCTCCTGCTTCCTAGGAAGGCACATGCAGCCTTAGTAGTTAAAGGCGTTTTGTCATAACAAAACCCCAACCCAACCCAGGAATTATATTCTCTCTCTAAGCACGTACAGCATGTGGATACATTCTAAATCTGCTTTCCATCTTCTACTGTTTGTTGAAATGCTTATGAGTAGCTTATGAGAAAGCACCCTCCTCAGTCCTCATCCAAACCACACAGGGAAAAAGAGGAAGGAACAAACAGAAGCTTACGGGGGAGTGGGGCTGCGGGACCGCGACCGGCGCCGCCTTCCCGGCGAGTACGATTTCGATCTTGATCGTGACCGCGATCGCGAGCGGCTGTGAGAAGAGCGGGACCTGCTCCGGCTTCTGGAAAGGGAGAGCGCACCAGGTCAGACACACAAGTTACCAGAGCAACACCCAGGGTTCCTCACTCAGCCCTGCGTGCTGGGCTTTTGCCACCCCCCAGTTCCCAAGAGTCAGCCTGCTGCACCGTACCTGGACTGAGAGCGCGAATAGGATCGTGATCGAGAGCAAGAACGAGATCGTGACCTCGAATAGGAGCCAGAGGACTTTGAAGATCGTGAATTGGACCGGGAGGACGAGCGACCTCGGCTTTTAGAGCGACTGCGAGACCGAGAAGGCCCACTGCACAGATAGAGCAGAGAAACTCCTGTGAAACTCCTGAGAGAAGCACAACAGACGCCACTACACTTCTGATTGAACTGAAGTTACTGTTATTTCTGCAGACAGTGAAAACCTGAGTGTGGCAAAAACTGTTTTCTGCAAATTCCCACCATCTGAAGCTCAGTCAGCCTATCGCTGAGCAGGACCTTCCCTCAGCATTTAGCCTGAGTTACACCTAGCACCTTTGAAATGAATGGGCATGCATCAGCGGGCAGCAGACAGGATCTCTTACCTGTTCCTCTTCTCCTGACCTTTCCTCCGCCTCGCTCTCATTTTAGCTCTGAAGAATTCGTAGAGTCCATTCTGCTCCCAGCCCTCACTGCAATAAATCAACCACACACAGAAAGGACATCTGTAACGTTCCACTTGATCAAGAGACGTTCAGGATTTCCACTAGATTTTGTAGGGAACAAAGGGCCCGGGCAAAAAGGTCTCAGTGCAAGATCAAACAGGGTGTGCAGGTTAAAAGGCAACAAGAGCACTCATTTCAGCATTAGAAGAACCAAGACACAGGCGAAGGAAGAGAGAGGCACTTCGTGGTTTGAGACAGCTTCTCAGGGCATTATCCTTACCATATTGTTAGCTACACCTACTCTTACCTGTTTCTAGGCCTGTCATGAGATGGTGGACTATAAAATGCCTCAACCGCAGCCAGTAGTCTCTCACTGGGGGGCATTGGGGGTGGAAGACGTATATCTTTAGGATCTAAAGGTTTATACTCATGATCTTCAAGCTGCCGGAAACAAAACAAATTACATTCTTGTCATGTGTCATGGGGTGGCTACCTGAAGAGACAAATACAGATTTAACTGTGTAGGGACCTCACATTGCACCACTGGATAAGAAACGGTCCGGAAATAAGGACTCTGCAGGTGACCCAGTGCTTCCTCGTGCTATCGCTCCCACTTGAGTTCTATGGGAAAAACCAGCACTACATCTTGTGCCATTAACTGGATCACCAGGTAGATAAGATGTAGATCTCATCTATCCACCTCTGTGATAACAGTGACTGGACGGAAGCCTGGCAAGAGCTGGTGTGTGTGGAGAGTGACACCAAGTTTGAGATGGAAGAGACCTGTTTGTTCACCTCAAACACCGAATGTGTAAGAGTTCATATCCCTGAAGCTGCTGGTACAGATACATGCCCTGTTCACTCATGGTATACGTAACATTATCACTGTCAGACACCTCTGAATAGCAAACTAGTACACAGTGGCCACATCAGAACTGCAAGATCCCTCTGCCCATCTGAAAACTCGCTGTGGATTTCTATTTTCTAAAAACAGGGGTACGATTTTCAGAGTGAGTGAGCTCTAATGGCTTCCCTGGGACACACCACTTGTTACCATTTTCACAACCCTCTCCCCCCACTCCTGCCCTTGGACACCCTGCAGCAACACTGGCTGCTGGATGGAAACATTTGAAATTACAACTGTCCACGTTAAACTGTCCCTAATATTGACCACAGGGCTTCAATCTCTTAATGCTACCCATCAGGACCCACTGCAGGCACTTACTTTCACAAGAGGAGCCATCAGTCCAGCAGGAAGATCAAAGTAGGGAACGTTTGGCACCAGGCTGGGATCATCGTGGTTCATGTGAGGGGGCCCTTGTCGCCGCATGTGAGGAGGCTGCCCGTTAAACCCATGTGGGGGAGGCCCGAAATCAGGGTGCTGGGGCCCTCCCCAGGGAGGATGCTCGCTGATTCCAGGATGAGGCAGTCTGTGACCGGGGTGATGATGCGGAGGTCCCATTTCTGCAGAGTGGAAGGGTTAAAACATTTTATTTAGCTATAGAGAAAGGAAAGCAGCCAGAGAGATGTACTTCAATTAGTGCATTTCTCCCAAAACACAGTCCTGGCACCCAGAGCCTTGCAGACCCAGAAAAGCAGAGGATCTGAACAACTAGAGGCTGGCTACAGGTCCACATTCGTAATGATCTTGCAGCACATCTCCCTCCCTGGCTGTAGCAACTGCTCTGAAAGCAACAGGACGCTTTAACCCTAAGCCACTGCTTATTTTGGGACACAGTGTGGTCAAAAGATACCACAAGGGAAGATACATATGCTCAAGAACAAACGGCTTCAGGCGGGATCTATTTCTGAAGCCTAAACACACAATCGTGACTTCACATGGACCTGGAATTGGTTCTGTCTCCATGCCAAATCAGCACGTACAACGACATAAATATGCAGGAATTAACTCACATGAGTAGGTGACAAGAAAGCACTTTGTTTAAAGAGGTGGTTTGAGAAGAGGCAGAGATAATATCCCCTTATAACAGGGAAGCGAATGACATCCATCCACTCACTGATGGACGAGCCACGTGCCACGAGCGCCAGGTCACCCTGCTGAACCCTCTGCACTACACAGAAAAAACGCAAGATGAAATCAGCATCTGCAGCAGGACCAACAGCTCTGCCAGGAAAAGTCGTTACAGCCACTACCCAACCTTCAGCCAGTAACACTTGACTCATCTTCATCAGAACCTGAGTCTGCGTTGTCACTGCTCCACTGCTTTCCTAACTGTAGCCATCTGTTTCAGTAGATTCCCTCCTCCAACAACTCTACATGAAGCAACAGATGGTTTGGATCACCACTACACACCAAAATAGAGCATGTTTTTCTGAGCTTAAACCTTAATTCCCCAGGACTGGAAGAGCTGCTCTCCTTATCTGCTACCAGAACTCTTAAAAAAAAGAACCAAACAACAACCCAAAGGAAAAAAATAAAGAAAAAAGATCTCTGCTGGAGAAGTCAATCAGAATCCTACATACATAAGCACTAATTCATTGGTTTTCAATGTTTTTTGGATTTGGGGAACTGAGAATCTTTTAAGCTTAAAATAGCAACTCCTAGATAGGAAGATAATTGCCCTTAAGTGGCTCATCACACAGAGCCAGAGTGCTCTTTAGACTTTACCTTGATAAAGATCATTAACAGTCATAACTTCTGCATGTGGAATTGAAACCATGCAGGGACAGAACTCCACCTGACTTCACCAGGGAGCCTGCAACCAAACCTGAGCCACAGAGGCCAGGCAAGCAGGGTGGAGCTGCTCTTGGATATCCCTGTGTTCCAGCCAGCCAGAGGGCAAACCAAACACGATGGGAGACTGCAGGTGAGGATCATTTCACCAGACACTACCAAGCCACACAACATCAAGGCAGACAACTGAGAGAAAGAAGAAAGGCGCTGAGAAACATGCACCAAGAACAAATGCTTCCAGCCTGTCTCACTCTAACTTCCTACGTCTAAGGAGGACACAGCCAAAGAACCCTCACCCATGGCCTGATGTGCAGGAGATCCAATTCACAAGCAAATGCTGCTTCTCACCTTTGAGCTTACTATTTTTAAAGAGAAACAATCACAAAAGGAGAGCCTGTAAAGATGCTGAGTTGAGTCTTCATTACAATTTCTGGTCATCTGCATCCATTAGGGAAGGAAGACTCAAGAAGCAAGGAAGCCTCCAGCTCTGCATGTATTTCCTACCAAATCTTTAGCAGTAGCTTCCCAAACCCCAAAACTCAACATTTCTCAGGAAAACCACAACATTCCACCAAGAACAAGCACGACAGGATTTTGTCATGGCAATCAGCATCGCGACGGAAGAAAACCTGGCCTGGTACACACTTTACCTTGAGGAAAATCCCCCTGGGGGTAATCAAAACGATGAGGATAAGGAGGCCTTTCAAAGGGATGGCGAGGTGGAAAATCATCCTGCATGAAGCGAGGTGGAAAGCGGTTGAAATTATGTGGATGCGGGGGCTGGTTGAATTGGGGATGTTGCTGATGTGGAGGGAATGGGCCTCTGAAGTGAGGTGGCCGCTGCATTCGAAATGGAGGTTCCCTTTGACCCCCACCCCATGGAGGTTGTTCGTGCTGGTTGTTCCACGGGGCTTCGAACTGGTTGTTCCAAGAAGGATCAGGCTGGTTGTTCCAAGGGGTCTCTCGCTGGTTGTTCCAGCCTTGATCTCTCTGTTCATTCCACATTCCTTCATGGTTGTTATTCCACGGAGGACAGTGAGGTGGTCCCTAGTTGTAAAGAAAAGAAGCCTGCCTGTTAGGCTACAAAATAATCTATGTGTTGGAGCAATCAGAGCCTGTGGGGCAACGTGCACAGTGAACAAACCGTCTCAATATAAGGGCTGAAGCTGCAGTTGCTCAGAGAAAAGACAGGAAAAGATGAAGCTGTTACAGAACCAAACAGCTCTGTGCTCAGTACTTCTCATTCTGTTCACAGGGAAAGCATGGTGGCTGGCAAATGGAAACAGTTTGTAACTTGCTGCTAACAGGGCTCAGAATGGGAGTGCTTAGCATTTGGATCTGGATTTGCAATTCTCACAGCTTTTTCACCACACTTCCACACCCACAACCATCATTCCGAACCTCCATCTCCCTCTCCATCATGTTTCAGAACGTTTCTTACCTGTTGTTGACCCCACGGTGCAACAGGGTGAGGTTGGTCAAACCAGGGTGGTTTATTTGGAGGAATCTGATCGTGAGATCCTGGGCCACGGGGTCCAGCAGAGGCAGGATCCTGCACTCCAGACCCCGCTGTGTCATACTCTGAGGAACCAGCTAGAGGCAGCTGAGATTTACCATCATCTGAAACATAGTGGAGACTGTTATAAGCATCCAAACACTGGCACACCCACAACTGGCTCCATCTGAATTTTGTTGGACACGTAAACATTCAGCAGAAATCTACTGGGGGAGAAGATTTCTGGTCTCAGTTTAACATTCACATCTTTGGTTCATTTTAGATTCCAGCATCAGACCATGCCAGCTGCAAGCCCCCAAAGGCTTCTGTCTAAACCAAACCAGCAGAGGAATAAGGAGTAAAAAGAGTTCCTACCTGCTTGTGTGACCGGAGCAGATGGTGGAGCTGAGGCTGGTGCTGCTGTGGGTGCCTGAGGTGGGGGGGTGGATTTCACCTCGTTCTCTAGAGGGGGGATTTGTATTTGTTGCTGCTGCTGCTGCTGCGTTAAACTGTTCACAAACTCTTCATGTTGAGTCTTCAGGTTCTGTATCTGCTGTTGGAAGGCTACTTGCACAGGCTGCACTACCGTTGCGTATTCAGTGATCAAATTTGCCTGATAAAGCAAGATAAATTAACAGCAAAGTAAGACCGTACCTAGACAGTTATCCTACCTGCTCATTCCAAATCTCCTATGCTGCTCTCCACACCCTCCCAAGAATCACAAGAGACAGCAGGATGACCTGCTGGCAGAACCACCCAGTGATGCTATGAAGCTCTGCGAAGGTTTCCAAAATCCTCTCTGCAGTCCATTCTCCACACTAATGCCCAGCTTTCAATCACAGCTAACACCAACAGCATACACTATTAACTGTAAAAATGAGTGGTTCCAGCTGCCACAATTTCTCTGCTTAGTGTGTACAATTTAAAGCTAAAGTTTCTTTAGTTTCCTTTTTTCCAAGCATTCATTTCCATAATAAGAGAACATGTGTCCAGCATGCACAGACTGCGGTGGTTACAGGCTCTCCAAGACCATATCAGCAGCCAGGTTACTGAATGGTTGAAGTAACAAGGTTATGGTTCACATCATTTTTGTAATCCCTTGTAAACAACTTCAAAGTTTGTTTCCAGAATATTAATAAGAAAAGTGTTACTGTCGTGGCTAACCTGGTACTGGCCAAGTCCAAGAGCCGGGCTCTGTAACTGCTGAATAATTGACTCATCAAAGTACCCATTTTTCTCCCAGAGTTGAAGCAGCTGCATAAATTCAAGAGCAAAAGGTTTTTAGAAACAATGAACAAGGAAAGGCAAATTGAGACACAGCATTTATATGTCTCCCGCTTTGGTAAAAGACCTAGGGGTTTGGCACTTGTCTTTAACCACAGAAGATTCATCTGCATTCATCATTACAGGAACTTCTAAAGGAAGCCTAGGCAGCTTTAAGTTCTAGCTTAAATATGAATTAAAAAGCACATCCTGTAACAGACTTTATGAAGACAATCACACTAGAACAATCTCAGCAGTCCTCTTCCACCCTCCTACATGCGAATCTGCCCAGCACTAACCCCACAAGGCAAAGCAAAGCAAAGCAGGCAGTTAAACCAAACCCAGACACTCACTCTGGCTATTTTCTGCTGCTTATCCTCCTCCACCGCTAGAAAACTGGTACAATAAATAGGCACAACCACCTTCTGTAAAGCAGCCAGAAGATCTCGTGCTTGCTTCCGCTGGCTTCAAAAAAGGAATGGGAGGAAGAGAGTCAGTGCATTTCACTGTGACACTAAGAGCATTGCAATATCCGATTCATCCCGACTTCTGCCACACTAAAAGCAGCAGGTTCCTAAGACAGAGCCTTCTCTCCTTGACATCTTTACTGTCAAGTCCTGTTTGGAGGACAAATACACAAAGTAGGTAAAAGCTGGCTTTGATTATTAAAGCACTAGATCTTTGTGCCGGCTATGGACCTCTTAAGACAGCTGCTGAAAACAATTAATACATTAAAAAGTGACTAGTCAAACTAACAACATGCCTAGCAGAGGGAGATGTAATCAAATTAATCAAAATATCACACTGTAACCTCCAATTTCTTACCAGTGATGCAAGACATCGTTAATTAAGTAGATGAGATGCAAGCGAAGCTCGAAGTGCGCTCCTTCTGCCGTGATACGATTTCGCAGGTGCCCAGCCATCAGCTCACAGTGTGCAGGAGATTTTGCATTACTGAACATCCAGTTCTTGCCAGCCTTAGAAAAGCCAATTTAAAGTATTTTAAGTTAGCTGAATGTGTTTGTATCACGTGGATTCTCCCCAGAACCCCGAAACAACTGCAAAAAAAGGAAGTTTTCAAGTAACTGCTACCTTCTTACTGGCCACACCACAGCAAAGCTGCTGCTTACTCCACAGCCTCAGAATTCCAGCTGTGTGTAATCCATACCACCACCCAAAAGCTGTTCAGGTTGACATCACTTACTGAGATTGCGTCTTTCGTACAAGTGTCAATTATTGGCTGCAACAAGTTGTCAAATTCGTTCATATCTAACTGGGTTTCCTCCAAAACCTTCTGCATTTGTTGCTCAATGGCAAGGGCTACTGCTGATGTGACCTGTTCCTGAAAAAAGGAAGTAAAAAAAGCCAGGAGAATTACATTACATCCAAGATTCTTTTAGAGAACTAGCCTGCTATATCCTTGTGCTCTTAACCATAAGTAGCTATCTCAAAGACCAAGACCTTTCACAAGCAACATAACCACACATTTCAGATATTTGTTTTTGAGAAGACTCTTCATTCTTCAAGCAGCCTCATTTATTACCCCTCTAAAATCTCTCTTTCATAAAAACCAAAGTAAATTGCAGGATGATCCTAAATGTATATGACATAACGTAGGCATACTGCTTTCCTCCAGGAACTCTCCAGTTTGGTTCCCAGTAGCTTTAACAGCAAAACATCACCTGCAAAAATCAACTAGTTCAAAGCACCCAAGTCCCTTTCACCCCTAATCAAAATCTATCTTAGAATACTGGAATGTCTCAGTTCCCAGCAATCTGCAGCATTAAACAAAGATGAAACCAGTCATGGTCTGCAAACCCTTAAGGCTTTTCATACAGTCAAACTGTTTCAACCAAAGATCCACCTTGCTGGCACATCAGACGCCTCCATTCTAAGGAGGTGGCAGCAGCTGCCAAGGAACAAAAATAAGGAAAGCAATACTCCCTCTCCTCACCAACACGTGATGCTGCCAGGCAGAAGGAAACCTTCCTCTCCCCCATCACTCCCAAGTTTTACAGCCACCAGTCTCAGATGAACCAGGTGAGTGCTGAGCTGAAACCAACCTGTCTCATGGCAAGCAGATGCTGCTCCTGCTGCTGCAGGTTCCACTGACTCTGCTGGATAAGTTCCTCCACAGAAGGAGTGCCCTGAGGAGCAGGGAGAGGTGCAGCTGGTGGGAGAGATGGTTGTGGCAGTGGCTGGATCTGTGCGGTAGCCTCGATATCTTGACTTTGCTTGCACAACACTATCAGACAAAGTAAACTCTTAAAGTAAGCCTCAAAGAAATATGCTGCCACCAGCCCACACGTGCAAACCGTGCCGGTTCCAAACCAGACCCTTGCTCTTTACAACGTTGCTTTGCACGAAACAAAAGCCATGCACACAAGGTTGGCTGGCACAGAAGAGGAGCGTCAGCAACTCTTCTTGCACTTTGATAGGGATGACCCCAAAATAAGACCTGTCCCTGGAGCTGCTGCACTAGGCCACCGTATTCTGAGAGCCCTCCAGGCGCTCCCGGTACCTGCAGTAGGGCCCAGCCTACCTCCAAACCCGCACACGGAGGGGCTTAAGGAGCCACGGGCAGGGCTCAGCCAACTCCCTGGAGTCGAGAGGACAGGAAGAGGCTGTAAACCAGTCCGGGCGGGTCAGAGCGAGACCAGGAGGGAAAGAAGCGGCTCCGCCAGCTGGGGCCGAGAACCGGTGGCCGCGAGGGAGGAGGGCAGCGCCCGCCGCGGCCCTGCACAAGCCGCGGGCCCCACTCACGCTGCTGCTGCTCCAGGGCCAGCTTGTACTTGTAGTAACCGTAGAAGTCGCCCCCGAAGAGGAAGGAGAATTTGGGGTTCTCCTTCTGCTTCTCCATCGTCATCTTCTCGAACTCGGGCCCGTTCCGCGCCACGAACTGCGCCAGCTTGTCGATGACATTCCGCAGCTCCTGGTCTGCAGGGAGGCAGCGCCGTCAGCCCGCCCCGCCGCCGCCGCGCTCCCCCTTTCCCTTCCCGCCCCGGCACCCCCCCATCTT
>VZTU01006512.1:46506-66058 GCA_013400835.1 Zapornia atra
GGGGGCTCCCGGGCTCCTCCCCAGCCCCGAGGCGGGGCGGTGCCGGCGGTACGGTACTGGCCCCTTTCCCCGCACGCTACCGCCGGACCCGTTACAACAGGCATTGGAAATACCGGCGGTTCCCAGCCGCCCTGGAGCCAGGCCGGCACGTTAGCTCAGGGAGTAAGTTCTGCAAGTCAGCTTAGGAGAACGCAGGAGTAGAGGAACTGAGTTCATGCAAAAATGAGAGTACACAGCAGGTACGCACATGGTAAACTTCATTTGAACTCGTTTACAAAATCGACAAAAAAAAAAGTATCACCTTGTAAACTTATTCACATTTGTTGGAGCTCACAGGACTGGTTATGCTAGCATGCTGCAACGAAGATTGTCAAGCCTCGCCTCACCCCGGTGACAGCCAAAGTGAGTTGACCCTTAGAGCGGACACAGACTCGGTACAGACCAGGACTTAGAGCTTGCATCAGAGTGCGCTTCACCGGCGATTTTGTACCCCTAGAAAGGGCTGGCTCCGGTACCCGGCGCTCCCTCCAGCGACGGCAGCATCAGCATGGCTGGTTTGCTCCCGGGAGCTGGGTGTTAATTTGAAAGTGGTGACGAACTTGGGGCATCACCTCACCGAGTGTGGTCCACAAGGGCCATCGATTGCATCAGAACCATCAGCAGTGGAGGAAACGATGGGGTTTAGAAAGTGTAAGGTAATACTTTGTCGTTTCCTGAAATCTGCCCTATATCCAAAGGCCTCAGAGGAGCACGGACCCTGTTCCTAAGTAAAACCATTCAAGGAAGGAGGGAGAGGGGGCAGAGGGAGATAAGATGCACAGTATTTTTTACATAAACAGAACCCAGGCATTTTCCAACACGACCAGCTTTTATCCCTCTACCATCAGGTCTGCCTTTAGAGCTGCACGCTAGTGGCATGCCCCAACTCTGGGGCACACTGCTCAACCCCGTTGGCTGCAGACAGACAAACTGGAAGTGAACTGAAAATACACTTGGAAACATTTTTTGGTAACCACTTGTGTGGTATCACTCTCAGACCTCCAATTTCAGCAACGGCAGCAGACAGACATGGGCTAACATTTCCGAGACAGCCACACATTTCAATACCAGGCAGGTGACAAAGGCAGTCGGTTTGAACAAGAACATCTTAAAGATAAACCAAACCTTATCAGTTGGGGTCCAGGGAATGAACCGACTTAACATATACCTGGCCAGGAACAGGCAAGAGCTTGACTCTGCTCGCCAAGGCAGGAGAGCCCTTGCCAAGGCTCCTCGTTCTCCACAGAAGCGCGATCCAGCACCAAGGGGTTAACAGAGTTTACATCGCTAAACCTAGAAATGTTTTTGGTATCGTGTCCCCTCCCCTTCTCCCCTGGACAGAAGCCCAGCACGGGGGACTGCAGAAAACAACTAGTCCCAAACATTAAAGCAAATAACAGTTCAGAGAAACTCTCAACTTTCTATACTGAACCAGGCTGCTTTAGAAAGCTGTTTAACAATTCGGAGAAAAATATCACAAAGTTACTGAGAAAAAAAGATGAACTACGATCTTTTTAGTCTTTGAGGTACATTAACAGCGATCGGGTTATCAGTCTCCAGACCCTGGATGCAACCAGAGTTTAAAAAAGAATAATCCAACCTGTGTGACTGAATCCCACCAAGGTACTTGGAAGACATCTCGTACATCCCTAACAGCCAGCGGTTTTCGACAGCGTCGGAGGGGATTCAGCTCCACCGCACCGCTCCGACGGGCTCTCAGTGCTGAAGATCCCTTAAGCTGGTCTGAACTGAGCAAACTTTAAAAAAACAATGAGTTCAGTATAAATAATTCACAAACTGGTTTGTGCAAATTTTTTTTATTTCCACATTTATATCACAATGTGTCCACTTAAAGGACCAAATAGCAAAGTTGCTCCCTTCTGCATCCCACGGACACAGAAGTCTAGTTACTGTACATTCACTAAGGCTCTTTGTTTTTGCAAATTGCGTTTATGATGGATATCCATAAGGCAAACAATATCTAAAGGAATGGTAACAAGTATATTTCCAGCATACAAACAGGCTTCCTTTTTCCCTCTCACAGTACAGTTACAAACTTGTAGCACCCTCATTACATTTAGATTCTAGAAAAGGTGGTTTTCTTTTTTTTTTTTTTTCCTTTTTTTTTGTGTGTGTATGTGGTTTTTGTTTGCTTGTTTTTCCTAGAAGTTTGCAGGAAGGGAAAAGGAGGAAAAATATTTGGCTGGTGGTGGTGGGATCAAAAATATCATTAAACATCTAGTTTTTGCAGCATTTCTCAGAGACTGGATTTAAACTGAAACCAGACTAAAGTATGTGGATGCCTATGGAATGTTGAGCTGAAGCTGGTCTCCCAGCCTGCAGTGCAACACCTGCTGTTTAAAACCCAATCTCCGTACCACATGACTTGAGAAAACGCAATCATGTTCAGAGATGTGATACAAATAAAACTACAGTTTTTGCACATTGTCTCTCCAATATCTCACTGCCAAATAAAAACCCAAATCAAGTCAAATAAATAGATGCATATTTTGTTAAGGTAACTTCCACTATTTTCTCTGTACCTGCCTGTAATAAGATTCCGGCATTCAGAAAGTGCTGGAAATCCTCTTCACTTCTTGGGGACTAACACTTTTTTATAGCTGGCTCGCTATAGAGTTTTGAACTCAATTTATCAACCTTCGTATGCCTTCCTTTGCAATTGTTAGTAAACTGGTAGCAGCATTTCACAAAAGGAGAATTTAAAGGAAAGAGCTGGAGAGAACCAGCTCCCTCACACCCTCTGCTCGTTGGGCCTGTTTGTCCAGGACAGGAGGCTCTCTCTCCCTCTTTAAGTGGCATAGCGTCTGCCGCTTTCGCTAACTGCAGATGTAAGAAAGCATTTTTAGCACAACTGTACTCAGTCTAGGCAGACGTAAGGCAGGATGTTCAATCTACCATCATCCCCGTGTGGATCTAAAGATATGCACTGTGTCCAATCATACCAGTTACCCTGTGTGTCGTAACAACCGTTCACGCCTGGCCAGTTATGTTCACGTATCCTGTCGAGGTCATCGCTCGTGACCTCCCTCGTGACCCCAGGCAAGTCTGTAGGTTTGCTGTTAGGAGCTAGAACGTGAGTCTTTCTAGCCTCTTTTCTAGTGCTTTCCTCCTGCTTTAAATATTCAGACATGAAGTAGTGAGCTCCGGGAGTCTGTACTCCTGATGAAGACAGCAAGCTACTCTGTCTGTTTAAATATGACTGAATGATTTCGTTTCTGGATAATTCTTTCCAGTTCGTTTGTTCAAAAGGGCTTTGCAGGTTGGGTTTTTGCTCCTGCTTTTCCGTTTCTGTCCTGTGCTGTTCAGTAACCGCAGGGATTTCGACCTGCAAAGGATCTTTCTGTGTTAAAGGTTTTATCTGTCCTGTCATGGGATCAAAAGTGAGTTTTCTCTCTTTTAACCTCACAGGTTTCACACCCCCTTCTGACACATGCCCATCCAAGTTGACTGTATAGTCTCTAGGTCGGTACCTTTTCTTCTTTTTACTATCAGAACCTGAAGCAGCATCATCACTGTCCATTTTCGAAGTGTCCTGTGAAAAGCCCACGTGTGCCGTGAGAGATTCCCCGGGGTGGGAGCTGGTTTTGCAGCTGGGAGATGTGTGCTGCGGAAGCGTCCCTGCTGTGTGCCTGTGCTGGCTTTCAGAAGGTACCTGCTGCTCCTGCCAGTGCTGAGATACCTCAGTTACCGATTGCTGAGGGAACTCCAGTCTTTTGGCTGGCATGGGAGGTGTGGATGGTTGCATCAAGGATGGTGGCGGGGATGGCACCTGTGCAGTGTCTAGGAACTGAGACCTTTGAGATGGACTAGGCATCGAATCCTTTGGTGAGTACGTAGTATGCTGCCGAGCAAAAGTATCATGCCGAACGTTTCTAGGGCTAAACGAGGAGCAGCGAGGACTCTTGGGCTGGTGCGGTCCCGAAATTTCTTCCGATTTATCATGCTGCTGAAGCACTGCAGTCTTTAATAACGAGGAAGTGCTTGAAGGTTTTACAAGTCCTGGAGAACTGGTGTGAGGTTTTACAGCATTTACTGGGATCTTATTGTGTTTATCATTTTCACTGAGTTCTGTCCTGCTGCTTTCAGGCCCCGCGTGTAGATTTACGTCTACAGGACTAGGAAAATTTTCAGGACTACCTCCAATTCCATTTGTTGGAGGGGGCGAAGAGTTTTGTAATACTTCATGACTAGCTTTGGAGACTTTCGGGGGAGGAGGGCCCTGGTGCCCGTCCCTGTGTTCACCTTTCCTTTTCCGATTTCCCAATTTCTCAGTTTTTGGAGAGTTTAGTTTCTGTATGTCATTCCTGCTTTTCAATTCGCTGATGGGCTTTGCTCCAGCCACAGCAGGAAGTTGCGTTTCTGGTTTGCAGTTGTGAGCACCACCATTTGCTGATCCAGGTGGATTCGGCAACCCTCTTGGCACCGGTTCATTCTGGGTTACAGGTTCTATCAACTTTTGCCAATTCCGCAACAATTTCTTGGCACGTTTGGCAAGTTCCTCATTGGATGTCTTCTTCCTCACCTCATTGATAAGCCTCCCAAGTCTGGTTTCCTAAAGAGACAGAAAAGCTGGTTTACAAACAGGCATCACACAGAACAAAGTTCTCACACCATGTTTCTGCTCTGCAGCGCTCACCCTAGAGACACCTCGGTAAAAACCACTATGGATTTAAGTGTTGGCTTTCTCCTTTTGGAAAGGATGAGCCCAGTTGGTCCAGTGCTCTGCTACATCACAGGAAATCTCCTGCAGGCTTCATTCACCCTGCCCTTATTCCCTGGCTGGAGCACCGGAGCCATCAGCTGTGAGGAGCATCAGAAAGGATTCTTCACTCTGTGAGAATCTCGAGAGCAAAGGCACAAGCTCAGATTCGAGGGGGAAGGCAGCACCCAAGGCAGAAAAGGGGTGTGTTTATCACCACGAAAGGGTAAGATCTGCAGAGGGAGGCAAGGAAACAAATCCAGAATCTCTGCCTGCTACAGCGATACGCTGACGGTAAAAACCTCCATTTCACAAACCTGACTAGCCAGGGTGCGACTTACATCCTACCTTCTGCCTCTATCTCTCCTCTCCCTTCACTCCCAGTATCTTGAAAGAGTGTGAGGGCCATTTAAACAAGCATTCCTAGGCTATCCCACAGCGGTTTCATAAGCGGAAGGAAGTGGAGTGTTTGAGTGTTCCCAAAGCACATTTGAAAACAAAGAGTTGTTCCACAAATCAGATGACTTGAGAAAGGCACTTTAAAGGAAAACATAGACCAGACCGTGAGAGAAACATGCAACAGGGTGCGATACATGTGCTGAAACGCAGCTGGAGTTAGAGTAAAGTAATAGTTAAAAGCAAGTAACCCCAATAATTCCAATACAAAGGTTGAGAAAAGTTTTAGAATTTAGCCAGAAAAGCTTCTCTGGGCTGTCCCTGAGAGTGGCCGGTGAGGCTGGAGCTGCCTCGCCAACGGCAGCCGGCACCGAAACTGGCTCTGCTGAGTTCGAGGTTCCTTTTATACACACAGAGAAATTCTATTCCTACATCAGGTTCTTTTGGTGCTGGGTCACCAAACACCTCAAAAAAAGGTGCCTGGTTCACTTCAGCAACCAGAGGGTTGTTGCTGAACGCAACAGAATTAATCAGTAGGAAGTAATGATTAATTTAGTGGCCTGTACAAAGAGGAGCTGTGCTGAGCAGAACGCTGGTCTGGGCCCAGAAAGAATCACTGTGTGTGCACCAAGCTGTCAGAAGCAGCACGGGAGGGACAAAATAATATCTTAATTGTGAATCCTCCGCAATCAATCTATTGTTTCAAGAAAAGCTCTCATGGAAATTAGACAGGCAGAGAAAGTCCCTTTATACCCACAGAAACGCAGCGGTGTTCGGAGGGTGACATACCTCGAGTGCCTCTTTGGTAATGGGATATTTCTCCAGGCTGGAGATCACTTCCAGCACTGCCACCATGTTATGGATCTGCAACAAGGAAGACAAAGTCACTTCATGTTTCATGTACAGGTCTTCGTTATCAAATGTAATTTAAGACCTTCCAATTCGTAATTGCTGGAAGCATTAATCACAAAATTACTCTCACACTGTCTGGCTTCAGGGAGCTGATTGTTCAAAGAATAGGGACAAGGACACTTTACTGACCTAGTTGGGAGCTGTGGGAGCTGTCACAAACACACTCTTGGGTAAAACTAAAGGAAACATCAGTGACAAACCCGGCGCGACCTGTTCATGATGCTCCGAGACCCCTCGCCCAGGTGTTGGTTAACTGAAACACAAGTGCTGAGTGGCCCAAGAGCAGTGACGAGTCCAATTGGGAATCCTGCCTTCAGTCCTTCAGGCACCACTCTACAGTATCATCCAACACACTGTGGCCACACACCAAGAGCCCAGAAGCCCGGAATAAAATCCTCCAGCTGGAGCACAGCATGGGAGCAGTGCCCAGCAGGTGTCCTCAGACCATCGCCCAGCACCGGACGGACCAGGAGAGGATGGGATACAGCCACCGCCCCTCAAAAACCCCCCCAACAGCTACAGAACTGTATTCCCCCTGATACATAGTACAGCGAGGAGTAACTCCAGGAACCCTCGTTACATTAACAAGGTATCCATCAGGTTTCTGAAGCTCCACACAAAAGCCGATGCTGCAATCTGGAGATATTAAGCACAAACGTGATTTTAGTAATTTCTATGAGAAAGCCCAGACCTCAGAGATCCACATCACCATCACCCCATGGCAAAAGCCCCCAACACCGGAATTCTAATCACCTTTTAGTTAGATTTAAGAGACAAGCAAAGGAAAACTTGATTCACAGTCTCATTTATTCATTTCATTCATGACTCAACAGGACATGAACTGCACCTGAGAAATATCTCACAGCAAGAATCACAGAGTCATAGGGGTTGGAAGGGGCCTCAACCCCAGTCCAACCACCAATCTCCGCAGGGTTCCCACGTCTCGCCAGGAGCACTACTGGGCAGCCCTACCCTCTCAGCCCTGCTCTGCTGCAAGGTTCTGCATTTTAAGACAACTGCAGGCTTCTAAGAATTTCATTTTCCAAGGCAATTCTACCCCTACAGGAAGAGGGAACGGGAGAACCAGGAGCTGAAGTCTCTTCCTTTCAGAACATCTTGTGCATGCACAATGTCTGTCCCATCACAGCAGGGCTGCTGAGGGCTGGAGATCCTTGGATAAAGCCATCAGCAATTAAACACTCTGCCTGGTTTTTAGATTTACTCTTCCCAAACTGATTTCTGAAGTCCACAAGGCTTTGAATGATTGCAACTCTGGCCAGTTGTACAACCAACTGCAGACCTAAGATGAATTCATTTGCCACGGTCTTTTCCATGTTTTGATCCCTGCCCTCAGTGCTTAGGAAGGATGATTTGGCACCACAGTTGAAAGGGCTTTTTTTCCCCCAGCCCCTAGAACCAGCACACGTTGGAATAGCTATCACTCAATCCCGGGAGTTTCCACACATTTTCAGACTTGCAAAACACGATCCTCTCCTTCCCAACACACATTATAGGCTCTGAATTACCAGGGTGCAAAAAGGCCCAGTGTATCACACACACCAGTAATTGGTACAATTATTTTTTGCAGTCACTGGTAATCCCCAAATGTTCATTATCTAAATGACAAAGTGATGGCAAAAAAAAGGATCCTTAGTCTCTGGAAAGGTCAGGATGGGGAAAGCGATACGCTCCTGTCTACAGAAAGATGAAATGGGCCAGGGAGTTTCCAGTAACAGCTTTGCCTGTATTTCAATGTACCCAAACACACGCGGATGGATGGTCCCGAATGCTGAATCGCCTACCAGAGACTAGGTCCACACCAAGACAGACAGACCAGCAACCTGATCCCATGTATCAGAAGACACCAACTTTAAGAGAGTGTATTTGTCATCGTACTTCAACTTCGTTCCTCCCAATACACTGGGTATACTCAGAGTGTTGCTAGGGTCACACAAAGTATCCTGTAACACTGTCCCACCTGTAGCAGCTTCAGAGCAGTTTTACAAAAACAAGCAGAGAAGAGAACCCACCATGGAAGTCTAAACAGACGTTTCTCTTTCCTACAGACTCAAACCTAGGTCCTCTATTGCCAAGCTGGCATCTTCTGGTGGAATCAAAATCAGAAGCACAGTACAGTCTATACAGGAGGTCACAGGAGCATTTGTACTGTTTTTTATTGTCTTCCCACTGCTCCCAGAGACTGCAGAGTTTTATCGGGTAGTTACAAACACTGTCACGTATCTGTGGACCAGGTATATCCATAGGTAGCACAGGAAAATGCTCAGGAAAATCCTGGATCTGAGGTCAATACTGCTGAAATAGCCAGGAAGGCAGAGCTGATCTGGACAGAGGAACAGCGACAGCACCATGAGCAACGTCATCCGCTCACATTCCTTCTTGCCACGCTGGCAGCGTGGCATTACCTGTGTCTAAGCACCAATTCCTACTCTGCACGGGGGTCTCTGGTCCATGCTGGATTAGTATAAAAGCTCCTTCATTGCATAATAAGCTGAAACATGGAATAATAAGAAAAAAGCTGCTATTCACAGTTGGCTTTATTTAAACACAGCAGTGTAGTGTTTATTTATCACCTCATATAGGACACACCAGATACTACCAATACCTACCACAAACAGTGAAGGATAACGTCATCGATTCAAAGCTACAGACCAAACACACAAAGTTAGAATTCAGGTTACAACCTGCTGGTATTTAGTTCAGTTCCCTTGCAACTGATCTATTAACAGTTCCCCCTACCCCCTGTGTGACAAGAGAGGGTACACGAGATGCTATTCACAGAGATGACACACCAGAAGGATGCCCATGCACTACTTTGTTCAGGATTATTGGAAATGTCTGAAAGTCAGCTTGCTAAGTGGGGTTTAAATATTCACCAGTACACAAAAGTTATTGCTAAGGGTAGCAGCAAGTTCCCTGACAGCGTTTAGGAAAGCAGATCTTTAACCATGAAGGAATCGATGACTTCGGCTGAAAGGCATCTCCTGAGAGCATCTTCTGTGAGAGAGAAATTCATGTGGAGTCCGTGCTTTGGACACTGATGAGAAACTTTTGCTGCTAAACAGGCAGGAGAAAGGCTCCCTGACTGCCAGGGATGCTCAGAAGCAGCAGCCAGGCCCAGCAAGCATGTATCCTCACCTCTGGATTTAAAATTTCCAGGTATAACACGGAGTCAAACCAATTTGCACATCTTTTACTTGTACTTAGGCTTTATTTAATGGTGAAGTAACATCAGCCAGACCCCTTCCCATATATCCTATACAAAGCCAGGATCATGAAACAACAGTAAGGTCAGATTCCAACAAAACAGGACATTGCAAAGAAACCAGCAGACCTGAAGTGTTTCACGAGAGAAAGGACAACAGTTCAGCCCTCTGTTACATTTTGGGAGCATGTACACACCTAAGTAAGGTGTAGAGAGACTGGAACTGATGAGAGATCCAAAGGAGTTTGCCAGCAGAACACAGAGCTTGCTCCAGCAGTTACAAACAGCTGAGACACAAATAAATCCACAGCAGTTGGTAAGCGCATCAACACTCTACCTCTCCTCTATGAGTCTACTCCAGGGCAGCTGTCCAACCCCAGCAGAGGCCCCTGACGTGGTAGGAGAGCACTCCATGCTGCAGCAAGGCAGGGAAACCACCCAACGAGGGGAGCATCCATCACCAGAGTCCTTTAGAAGGAAAGATATGAGGCAGTAAAACACAGCTTACAGAGGCAAGACGCACACCCGGCACATAACCAGTTCCCAGAACAGCAGCGGCACACTGAGGGAAGTCTTCCTGCTCTATAGGGAGAGATCTTGAAGGAAAAGAGAAATCAGTCAGCACTATAATGCTTTTCTCTATTCAGATTTATTAGCCAATAACCATAGGACATTCTTGTTACTACAGAGAGGAGTAATTGTCCATCAGTTTCAGCATTCACTAAATGTTTGGTATAATATTATAAGAATCAGACCTGTAGTACGTGGGAAATATAGAAGACTCACTGCAACATCACACACACCCTACCAAAAAACCAACAACCACCCCAGACCATAAGTTGGTCAAATCCTTTCTGAGGGAACAAATTGATTAGCTGCACTTCAAAAGCCCAGCAACCGAAG
The DNA here is from genome assembly GCA_013400835.1 of Zapornia atra. Taxonomy (NCBI): domain Eukaryota; kingdom Metazoa; phylum Chordata; class Aves; order Gruiformes; family Rallidae; genus Zapornia; species Zapornia atra. Next base: position 56,700 of record VZTU01006512.1, read on the forward strand.
GGAAGGCCAGTTACCCAAAATGCTATGAAACTGGCAAAAAATCAAGAGCAGGGAATGGAGCAAGAGGAGCAGGCACCACAGACCACAAAGCCAGGCAGCCACTGGCAGGGCAGAACACAGCCTGGGTGGTACCTTCCAGGGCATAATGCAAGCAAGATAATTTTAGTCTTGTTTTTCACTCAACACCACGCTGATAAGGGATGGTATAGGAAGCAAATCCAGCTGGAATCACACGTTCAGCTCAAGGCACCGCAGTTCAAGAACGGGTACAAAGAGGAGTTCAGAGACAAGCAGCGATAAGAGGTTTTGAAAACATTCTTAATAAGAAAAACTTGAAGTACCCAGTTCACAAAATATTGAAAAAATAGGGAGGAACCACATGAGGCTTGAAAGGAGCCTTCTTAGGCATTAGTAGTCACAGGAAAGAAGACGGTGATCAACCAGTCACACTCACTGACTTAAGCTGCAACAAGACAAACACTGATTTGATATCAGGAATAACCAGAGAGCTACCAATGCACTCAAAGTCTCCAAGGAGTTCCCATGGGCACTTAAACTGAGGTTTAAGAAAAGATTAGACGAGCCTGGAAGGATGTGCTGCTACTTCAGTGAAGGTAATGCCCCACGGAGCTTCACGAAGGCCCTGCCAGCTGGGCACCCCTACGACTGACACCTGGGGAAGAGATACTGAGCAGCAAGTAGAGAAACACATGGAAACACTCATTTCTATCCAGGCCAAACTAGGCTCAAAACAGTGACTCTCAATTCTGTCCTGTCCAGAAGACACGTATGGGCAGTGGCACCAGCAGCCTGTGCTGCAAAGGACACAGCCCAACATCCCAACTGCTGTGCCACCCACCCAAAGGACACCCACCCACCGTACAGTTTCACTGCACAAACAGTTACATTCCTCCTGCTCTTCTGCCTCTACGGAAACTTTACCCAGATGAACCTTGGTAGTTACTGTTTATTATAAACCACGAACTCAAGTGCACAATTATTGCAACCAGTTCTACTTCCAGAAGAGAGTCACACAGAGCCTCTCCAGGCAGAATACTACAGAATATAGGAACATCCAGCCTTAAAATCAGCTCTTTGCTTTACCGTAGTCTGGGTGCTCTGTAGGGCGAGGAGAGAGCCGCTCGTTCGGGCAGAGGTCGGTACTCTGACTGTGGTTATTTGTGGAAGTGAAAAGCCAACGCTGAGAGTTAATGCACAACAGGCAGGGGCCAGCCGAGCCCCAGGCTCCCAGCACAACCGCTCTCCAGCCCACCTCGTGTTCCTAACTCAGGGTTGTCAGCAAAGCAAAGTCAGACACCGAACCAGATTCTGAGACTGACCCTTATAGGCAAGGCCTGGGCAGGAGCACTCTGCAGTCACCTGCTGTATCCGTCTCGAAGCACCCAGAGAACCGCGAGGAGCTAAAATTATGCAACACACATTTAAGGACTCAGTGAGAATGGCTTCAAGGGTCAAGACCCTTCTGATGTTCTGAAATATTATGTTACCCATCACATGGAACATCTACCCAGAGCTGTTAACAGAACAGTTTATACCCGAATGTAACACAGAAAAGCCCTACCAACGTCCCCAGTGACTGCTCACTCTTTTCTGAAGAGGAGCTATCACTGCCCTGGCATGCTTTTAAATGCAGCAGCCCAGCCTTTCCGAAAGGGTAGTGCAGCTTCTCTGGTGATCCCCACACGGTACCAGGGGCCTGGTGCACCGAGGAACCCAGTAACTCCTCACACGAGAACAACATGCTTGTGTGAGAGCTTAAGCATGGCATATTTGTTCACAAAAGCTAAGAAAAATCACCTTGCAAATGGGGAAAGTTGTAAATACCAAGTTTGGAGTTAAGTCACTGTGTCCTTTCAAGAGCAATTACTGACACTGAAGTGCCATCAGCACATACCATAGAGGAGTTTTATGGCTACACCAGGAAAACTGAAATCAATTTACCCACCTCTAACATGATTGCTCACAGAGTTCTAGATAAAAGCACTGCTGCCTGTCACCCATTTCCAAATGGCTCTGCTCTCCTCAGACTTGGAATGTAAGCTGTGGGGAAAGCCAGGACACCCGGTTACCAGTGGAGAAGGCTGGGCCATTCCATTCCCTGACACAATCATTAGCAGCGACTTGGAAACAAAATGAGTTTTCTGCCTTTGGCTGGGAAAAGATCTTCCCCCAGAGGTGGGTAAGCAACCAGACCACTCCTCACCTCAAGTTCCTGAGCTGAAGGACTGCCAGCTCCATTCCAGAGCCAACTGCCCACTGTGATCCCAGCAGGGCAAAAGAAGCCGGTACCCTGTCAGGAGTTGGAGACACTCAGGGACCTGCGACCTGGCACTAGTCATTTCTAATCCAGTAGCAAAACCCATCACGATTTCCTTTCAGAATGCCCCACTGGCGTTTAAGTCCTTAAGTCTTCATCTTAAAGAGTCCAGTGAAGCAACTCCCACACAAAGTCAAGCCCCAGTAGCTCGCTGCTAGACCACAACTCTCACATGTGACGACGGAGACTGGGCTTTCATGATGCGGTCAGATTCTTGACTGGTGTGCTTCCCCCCTACAACACAAGCCACAGCAAGTGCATGTGAAACATCACCCCTCACATCTTCTCTTCCACCTCACTACGCTCAACTCTATTCAACAACCAACTGCAGCTACTCCAAGGACAAACTGTAGTATTGACACACATGGTTTCACAGACTTTTCAGGGTGATAACTTACAGACAGACACAAAACCCCCACCTTCCTTCTCGTGCAGTAAGTTTACACAGCAGGAGGAGCATTACGTACTGATGGCGGGTCGCTGGCCACACTTCCCACCTCAAAGATCTGCACTTCAGCGACAGCTGGAGTCACAGGCAGCAGCTCAGAGCTAGCTGTAGGTGCACTGGAAGTGTGTTCACTGAAGACAAACTAAGAACGTGCATCACTACACTGTGAAACCCCCGTGCTCCTCTACTCACAGAAGTTTCACACTCCTTACAAATAATTCCTTTCATACCTGTGGTATAACCATGATACTCAGCAAGCTGATTCTGCCTAAGAACAGCGTGTGAGGAAGCAGCTCCACACAAAGTGCTGGCTGTCACTCTCAGACAAGACTTCCACCTCTGCACTAGCATCTCTACAGCACAAAGTTTCAAAATACACCCAGTTGAGTGTGTTGCTGAACACCACAGACAGACTTGGACGTAGGATTCAGTTCCTCCCCAGCCGCCGTGTTAGAAAACCACTCTGTTCAGTAGAACAGAACCAATTACACTTGGGTTCCAGTGATTCTTCAATGGAAATTTCTACCACCGACTGTTTGGACACACTGAAAATGGTGTCCTTCGGTATCGACAGCCACACTCCAGCATGTGCGGCCCCATGAAAGCCCCTGCCCCAGAAAATCCCAGCATGCTGTGAAGTTTAGCAGGTTGCACCTCAAATTAAAGCAATTTGCTGGCACTTAAATATTGTTCCAAACACCAAAAGCACGGATTACCTGCAGAAAGAATAATTTAGCTGTTAGAATACTGAACAAACAGTGTTCATTTACATTAAACTGGATGTGTTGTGCTTCCTTTTCCCTTAAATATTCCTTTAAAGGCAAACTGGTAAGCAGGGACACTTCAGACCCTACGTTATTCGGGCCAAAAAAAGTTCATCTGCAGTTATCACTGAGCACAAAATGAGTGAGACGAGATAGCAGGGAAGTGTTATCAGCCAACACAGACATGGGCTTGTTTATTTATAAGAATTACACGCTGACATTAATTTGAACTCCAAATCTAATATACTGGAGTAACTCTGCCTTCGAAGGAGCACTTCTTAATTAGCATCAACCTTCTGCAACAGGCAGAACCAAGTCCTCCGTTACCTGCCCTGGAACTTGTAGTGCTCCTGAAAAGCCAATTCTACTTATCCACTGTAGCAGCTCCCCGAAGAAACTAGGAAGGTTTCTCCCCTCACAGGATACCAGGAGAAAAAGCTCCAGCTGCTCTGAAACCACTTTGATCAGGAGCCAAAGGTGCCAGGGTGACAGTGCTGTTGTGTCATACGGCTGTACCAAAAACCCTGACAAGAGGCAACAATTCACACCTTATGCACTCCTTAACTGGGCTCACCCTCAACTTACGGTACAAAACCCTAACAGAAGACAAACTCTGTCCTAGGTCCAGACTTCTGAAACGGGGGCTAGGCTGAAGATCCTCCTGTCTTTCCAGGTACAGACTGGGGGCCTCCCTACTTAGGAGCTTCTGAGAGCCCCCTTTCAGGCAGGGTTTGCCCATGCCAGGTCCTTGGCTGGCCCAGGACAGGGTCAGCACAGGGAACAGGAATGAGCAGTGGGGAAGTGGCTGGGGACACAGCAGCTCTCTGGCCACACACAGCTCCGCTGGCAGTCTCAGCTAGGGAAAGAATGCAAGTTTAAGCTAATTAAGTTTTGATTATTTGGAGCATTAGCCACACAGCCTTTAGCATAAGGTGGTCTACTCTTGAGTTGCAGAGCTCATTACTTAGGAGCATCCTCCTGGATACCCAGTTTCTCAGCATTTATCCCAGGAACACATAGAAGCCCTTGCCTGCATCACTGCATCGCCACAAGCACAGGTACGACTCCAGACATCCTTGAGCCACACACAAGCGACAGTAAAAATAAAGCCTCTCCAAACAACACTTGACCATGGGCACCTACTCATCTCAAAACCCAGAGAGGCATGGGAAACTTTCAGGGGCAGCACGTACCTCTCTCGAGGCCCCAGCCAGCCTGTGAGGCAGCAGGGAAGCACAGGGAACCAAACAGCTTCTGTACTCACCAAAACTCTTTGATATCCCAATTCTACTGCAGTACCAGCAGCCATTTTTGTCAGGTAAATGAGCTACACCAAAAACTACCTGGGAAAAAGAAGTACACGTTGTCTTTGTTTGAAACCCCGCTCCGTTCCCGGTGCTGAGCTCACAGGATCCCGCAGGTAGTTGCACCGGCACACATAAAATGGGTGTGTGTAGCAGGAGTAAGAAGTGGGTGTTATTTAAATTGTCACTGCTGCTGAAACAAACACTCAAATTACAGCTTAAGTGCAAATGACTACTGCCAGCATCACTGCAACCTGTGGAGTTTCAAGGAATTAACAAGAGAGAGGCAATCCGGGCATTCCCTGAGCTCTGAGCCCTCTACCCAAACTCCAGCTACTGATGGTTGCTCAGACTGTGCCCCAGACTTGACTGTATAATGGTCCCACTGCTATGAGGGGTACTGTGCATGGGAGAAGTTTTTAACCCTCCCTAAAAGAGACACTCAGGAAGCAGGGGCTGTATTACCGATGACAGACTGTCCAGGGCTATCCAGGCAACTAAACACGCAAGTGCAACCTTGGAGTAGTTGAACCCAGTCTCTACATAAGCATCCCAGGCACTGTGTGGCTACGCTTCCACCAAGGAAAAAAGCTCTTTTGGGAAGAAGTGGACAGGGAAGCTGCAAAGCAAGGCCAAGAAACCAACTCTATCACCACCTTTGATGGGCAAATTCAAGCACATCCAGCTGTGTACAACACAGAGCACCAAAATCCTCATTTAAGGTTATTTAAACTTATGAAAAAACTAAATACAGCGAGACTCAGTGCAAGAGGCCCAAACCTTTTTCAGGAAGCCAGGACTGACACACTGCCAACACTTCAGACCTTATGCTGGGGACTGCCACAGCCACCCGTGTCTCACCACACACCTGAAGCACAAAACCCAATTCTGCTGGAAACACCATGAGCTACAACGAGGAAAATGACAAACCAGCAAGAGCTACAACAGGTTCCAGTACCCACACTGCAGTTTCCTCAAAGCTGGCAAGCTTATTGAGGCCTCACAGAAAAGGATAAAGCTAGAGCAAAAGCCATGCCTACGCTACTTGCACCCACATGTAACACTTCCCTGCATCCAAGAAGCCACCAAGACCCTCCCAAAGCAGACCACCACCTTCCTCAACTCCCTGCCTTGCTATTACAGCAGTGTCTTGCACCTTGTCCCCCTCTTTAAACTCAGCTCTAGAGAGTGGGTTTCTCACCAACGTTTGAGGCTTTGGCAAAGCAACCAACACAGGGAACAGCCACAGGAGCATCTTTACCTGAGCAGCTCAGGCATCAACTGGGAGATGGCCCCAGGCCAGCACACACCTTGCCACACTACAACACATGGACCACTTCACTGTTAGGAACACAGATCACAGCCCTCTCCGAAGGTCCACGCAGCCAACCAAGGTGCTGCTCTGGTGGCACCCTGAGTGCCAATCACCTCCAATCACACAGCGAGCACTGTTACTCAAACCAAAGCTAGGTGTGCATCATGGAGGGGAATTATGGCAAATAATTAAGGTATTGTCTAATATCCAAGATCAGGAGAAGACTGCTGCACACCCAGGACGAGGAGCCATTTAATTGCGAGCACAATTCTAACAGCCGGTTGGAAGCGACAGGCTTTCCCACCGAGCGGAATCTAACAGATCTCATTATTCCTGCCATCAGGTAATAAATTCCCTGAAGAGCAGAGAGTGTGGTTTAACAAGGCGAAGGTGTTCTGCTCGGTGGGAAGAGCTGGTTTCTGCGCACACTGGGCCCGAAGGGAAAAGCGTCGCTTCTGCCACAGCCAAGGAGTCTCCATCTTCCCTGTAAGACCTCACACAGCCACTACTACAGCACGGGGCCAGACACTCTTCTCCAGTTACAACATCTACATGGTTCTTCTAGGAAAAGGATCTTCCCACAAGAGGAATCACATCGCCCATGGTGGTGGGAGATACCATGGAATTCGTGTTTCCCTCTGACACACATCTGTGTGTGTTCTCGCTCACACATGGGCTTGGGAAGGAAACCAATGCTGATACTCAGTGTTTGAGTTGTGTGGCAGTAGTAGTTTGCCTGTATGTTTTTTTGAGAGGGGGGAAAGGGGGAATAAATGAAGACACAATACCAGACATCCCGTGTGGCTTCCAAGATGATGTAATTTTTATTACTTTTTTTTAAAAATACCTTATTTCTTATAGATCTCCTTTGAAATACAGGTTGCCCATGTAAATTCTGAACTAAGCGTGTGAAGCCCAGGTAGAAACATATCCTGCAGCAATTACTAGAAGAGGTCTCAAGTGCGAAATGCTTGTGTACAACTGAAGCATCGCTCCTGAGCCAGCACGGCTTCACAGAGCAGGCAACCCAACCATTGGCACAGAAGGGGATTTCTCAAAGCCAGGGGGTTCAGAAGGCTTGGGGAAAGATTAGTTTGCCCAGTGCAGCTCAGCACAGGTAGGGAAAGCTCACTCTCTCTTCTTTTTTTTTTAAATTTAAGGCCAGACCTTAGAGTTAACCAAGATCTGTACATACCACAAAGGCCTTTACAGCTGGGCTGGATGAAGAGCCGCGATGGAGGAACGTATCGCTGATGCAGTAGATATAGTAGAGAGCATATCGGTGAGATTCCCACACACAGTGCCCCACAGTAAAGTGCTCAAAGCCATATCCTCCTCCCCAACCTCACAAAACCGGACTTCTACTTCCACACACCTAATACCAGTGCAGTTTTCCCCCTCTCCAGAATCACGCACACACAGAGCACACCAACAATTATATTGGAAAGCCTGAATGAAACCTGGGACTTTCTTGCTAAGCAGGGAAGTCAGTCACAATAGTGAATACTGCCAGGCTGAATGCAGCCACTGCTTTTAGGAGAAGGTTCTAAAAGCCAGAAGTAGCCAGAGTTTTCCTTGAGCAAAGCAGCTCACAGCTGCATTGACTTTGTCCTGTGGGAAAACATCACAACACTTTCTGACACTCTTACGCTGGTGTCCAAGTGCGATTAAATGTGGAATCCACCTTTAAGTTTCTCTTCCCTCCATGAAAAAAGCCCGACAGGTAATTCTGTTGATTGTCTACCATGTGTTCTATCTGCTTTGGAAAAAAGCACCCGCGATCGGAGCTCGCTTGATGAATCTCAACCACACCACCTCTGCTCTCCTTCGAAGAAAAGGTTAAAATGGAAGACAGCCCCCTGCCTACAGGCCCTTCCAAACAATGGGCTGATTTTTCTGCGACCAATTATTGCCCTGGATAAGCATCAAGTATGTAGCATTATAATTTAACATACATTACTTCTGTGCTTATGGGGCTACTGACCTGTTGGAAGCTCAGCAGAGCTATTGGCTGATGCTCTAACTTCCCCTTGTAGACAGCTGCCTAGTTATTTCTGGTCCTCCTCCTCCCAACCAAACTGCGAGCACATTCGCAGCCTAATGTAACATTAACGTACGGAGAAAGGGAAAAACACCCATCACAAGGTGTATTTCCCAGCTGCTTCATTTCAGACAGCCACAGCGTTTTGGAAAGTCACACCAGAATTAGGGTAACCATTGCTGCTGACAGTTTTGAAGTTAAAAGAAACCATAGCTCTGTTAGAATGTCATTAAACTAGGTTGACGCTCGGTCTTAATGTAAAGCGAAACATCTGCAGCCTCAGAAAGGGGACTCGGAGCAAACAAAATTCATGAAGTGCCCTAAGTGACATTTCAGTGAGATCCAGGTTAAAAGTACTGCAAACTCCAACAACTCTGACATTTAAGAGCCCAGAATGACCATTATAATTCGTTACTGTTACTCCAAACATGCAACATCGCAGCTCATGACAAACCCACATCGCTGGGGATTACTAGAGGAGCTACAAGGTCAGGGTGATTTTTCTTCAGCTTTCCTGCCACACACCGGCTGCTTCCGAAGGGCAGTAACTCCATTACCCACTGCAAGGCTTCAATATGGGTCTATAATAAAGCCCACTGCCTCACACAGAAGCAGGTATGACTTTAACAGCGCTAAAATGGCATTTCATGTGCCCAGCCTCCTGGAATAACGCCCATGCTCAGCCTGACGCGCCTGTAACTGTCCCCAGGAACTGCAGATGGCCAAGAGAAACCCACCTTTGCATCCTGCTGCGGTGAGTCCTGACCTAAGAGTTAAAAAGCCGGCAGACTGCAGGCTCTGCAGTCCTCCCCCAGTAATAAATACCTAAGCAGGGAGCTGCTTTAATATGCCAAAAAAACCTTAGAAGGAGCAAGAGCTACTTTGGATGACCACCACTGCAGCGTTAAGGCCACTCACAGGTAGAACACACACCGACTTTTGTGCTCACACTACATCCAGAAGGAGCAGATAAGCTCATTAGCACGCTGCAGGAAAGGATAAAAGCGGAGACCGCGTCTGCTCGGTGCTGGAGCAGCTCCAGAGCCACCGCCGGACCTCTCCCGGTGTCTACGGAGCCTTGGGTACCCCGCGGCCCCGCAGGTCCGGCTGGAGGAGGCCGCAGGGGCCGAGGAACAGGTGGGCGCCCCG
>VZTU01006515.1:6148-42921 GCA_013400835.1 Zapornia atra
CAGGGATCTCCTGGAGAGAGTCCAGAGGAGGCTACAGAGATGATGAAGGGCCTGGAGCATCTGCCCTGTGAGGACAGGCTGAGAGAGCTGGGGCTGTTCAGCCTGGAGAAAAGAAGACTTAGGGGGGACCTTATTAATGTCTATAAATATCTGAAGGATGGGATGCAGGGGGAAATGGGCAGCCCCTTCTCAGTGTCTGTGGAGACAGGACAAGGGGCAATGGCTGCAAGTTGGAGCATAGGAAGTTCCACAGCAACCTGGGGCAGAACTTTTCCCCAGTGAGGGTGAGGGAGCCCTGGGACAGGCTGCCCAGGGGGTGTGGAGTCTCCTTCTCTGGAGAGATTCCAGCCCTGTCTGGACGCCGCCCTGTGCAATATGAGCTGGGGAGCTGCTTTGGCAGGGGGTTGGACCCCAGGAGCTCTCCAGGTCCCTTCCAACCCCTGAGATTCTGTGATTCTATGATTAATACTGTAATCAGCAGTGTTTTAACAAAGTTTCACTATTTGTATTGTGATCACACCGTGATGGGGGACTGCAAAATGTGGTTGGAACCTATACCTGCTGTTACATGAAACTTATTCTCATAACCTACATAATCACTAAGAATTATTGAAAACCAGGCTACTTAACAATAGACATCAATCTAAATTAAGTTCTAGCCTGTTGTTCAGCTGCAGGTTTTTATATTCATTATAGCTATAGTAATTTGAATGATGACTTGAATAACACTGTGTTGTAATAAGGAGCTGAAACTTAAAATTAGATGGAAGAACTCTGCAGGAGACTGTTGAAAATTTGCACCCAAAAATATAGGATAATTTGGAATCCCAACACTCTTCAGATTCCGTATTACTGCACTCAGGAGGAATTAGTGAAATCATTACAGTGCTCCAATTCCATGCACAGGGATAATAGTTAATATATATACATATATATATGTATAGCTATATCAGTTGTAGGGTAGATTCCCACTCCATCATAAGCTATTGGAATGCTCTTATATCTTTACTTGATTTTTTTTTTTAAACCTGGAAAAACTCTGTTTACAAAGTCTTTTAAAAGAACATTGAAGTTTCAGAATCAATCAATCAGAGGTGTACTCACTGCATGGCTTTATTTGAGCCACCTGGAGATTATGCATTTTGTAAGGATCTGCAGTTATATGACTATATGTTATTTTCTGTTTTAAAGAAAGAATTCCCATTTCATTGTTTCATTTAGAATCATCAAGTGAAATAGATCAATTAATGAGCACCTGCTCAGTATGATTGCTGAGTGCATGGCCTTGTGCCTGATTTAATGCATGCCATTGGAACACTGCAAAGTTAATTCAGGTGTTGTTAATCAAACTGTAAAGCCATTTTCATGTTACATTATCCTCTGGTACTGCACCACCAGTGAGTATTGAGAGTTCCAGAGTCACAGTCTGTGATTCTTGAATAGAACTTACCTTTCTTAAGCAAGCAAACAAACAAACAAACAAACAGCTAGATGGGTGAGCCTTCTTTGTGACAGCAAAAGGTAGGAGGGTTTATATTTCTCTTTCAAGGTGTGTAATAGAAGAGTATTCATGTCTGCATTTGTAAGGTGGTCCTGTTGTTTAATAGGCTGTTTAAAAGCTTAGTCCCAGGTTGCATAGGAAATGTATTTACTTGATAGCTTCTGGTGGCTGTTCCAGTGGTTTCTGTGCTCTAGCTTTTGCCTTGTTGATTGTCTTCTGTGTTGCTGGGTCACAGTGTGCAGCCATACATGCAGTTTTCCAGAGTACCAATGTACAAGATGTTCTCAGGACTGTTAGGATGGCCCAGATCTAAATGGGAAGGTGGCATTTATTTAAGTAGTTATGCTATTATTTTATTGGTTATAACTTAATGTGCTGTGTTACTAACACTGCAACAAAAATCTGTTTTCACTGAAGTCAGGGATAAACTATGTAATATAATGGCCAATGAAGTTGACCACTGGTCTTTAAGTACCCCATGTAAGGTGGAATGTCCCTAAGACATCAATGAAAAAACCTAATTATTCCTGTTACCTGGAACACAAAGCTACCTAAATCCAAAAGAAACTGCTCTGTCAGTTGTAATAGTACTTGTTTTCCTTCCTCAGTGTTGATCCTGTTTGTGTATCCATTGGTGAGTCCAGTGCTGTGGTGAAAGGCAGTTCCTGCAGTCCTCTGGCAGGTATTGCTGTTGCCTCTTTGCACCATTTCTGGGCCCATCAGGAACAGGAATAATTCAGCAACAGCAAAGCCATCATTCCTCTTTTGAGCCACAAAACCAAAAAAGAATGGAAAACCAAGCCAAAGAATATTTCATCCTCTCTGCTCGTGACTCACTGCTAGTTCACAGGGAGAAAAGAAACAGATTTAAATGAGTAAGGCTTACTGAGGTTTCCCAATGTTTACCAGTGTTCTAACAAAAACATTATGAATATGTTTATCATTATCAACTCAGGCAAAGGTCCAAAAATAAGCAGCAAGTGTGTTTCCTCTGTTACTGTTTCTGCTGGCCTTTTTAAAGGTGCAGCACCAGTGAACAAGCCTTGTTTTCCATCATGCTTTATAATTGGTCCCTATGAGGAAAATCAACTACTTTGTGTGGAATGGGCTCTAAAAGTAGATGTGTGAAGTACTTATATTCTTACAAGATGTAGATCTGCCTTGATTCAGCCACAGTGCAATAAATAAAATGGATACTTTAGTTAATCTGACTTGCAGAGCTCTTGAAACAATGAACTCTGCATACAAGCACAGCAACAATAAGTTTCCCAGAGGAAACAGCTTGGGCTTGTAGAATAACTGGATGAGAATGATTAGAAAACATAAAAATTAGATCCATTAGGTTCCAAAGAACTTGCAATCAAAAGATTTGTTGAATTCTGTATCAAGATAAAGCTGAGGTTAATCTTAGCTTGTAAATCTCCATTTTTTTTTTCTTTTTCATTAAAAAATTATTTTCAATATTCAACTTGCTTTTAGTGAAAATGCTATTTAACTGTTGGTGAAAAGACAAGAAAACACTTTTTTTACTGTAAGGGTGGTCAAACACTGGAACAGGTTGTCCAGGGAATTTGTGGAGCATCCATTTGTGGAGATACTCAAGAACCAACTTGAGATGCTCCTGGAAAACCTAGCTGGCATGGGGGTTGAACTAGATGATCTCAAGAGGTCCCTTCCAACCTTAAAATGCTGTGGTGTCATTGAATTAAAAGATAGGTGCATCTATTTTCAAGAAAGGTTATGGTTCTGCAGTACTCTCTAAATATTAACTGAAGTCAAGATTCTGGAAGGTTTTTTAGAGGAACCTTTTGAAGCAGCTTCAATGGTGTTAGCTATCAGTTCAAATGTATTTCTCTATAATGGGCAAAGAGAATGAAAAAATATGAAAAATTAGGCAATTTTTAATTTTCAAAAGACTTGTAAGGACATGCTTAAGTCCAACATGGGCCCAGTTTTAAAGTCCAATATCGGACATGAACAACCAAGTAGTAACACAAATTAAGTGCTAATGTGGAGTTTTCAGTGGAAATGTGAAATTAATTTCAAAGAGCACTAAACTATCCAATAAGACTGGGATACAAAAACACTATGAACAAGTATGGGATTGTGTGAATCAAAGGTATGTTCTGCCTTTGAAGATTAGGTTTCTTCAGCTTAAAAGCAACTTAAGGAAACAGGAGCAAACTTTGTTAGACTTCCACATGAGAGGACATGGAAAAGTCGGGGACTTCAGAAAGAGGTGAAGTATTAGGATACATAGTACTAGTTTTTATTATGGATGCAAGACATAAGTATAAAACTCCATTTTTCATCTGATGAAGGTGGTAAAGCAAAGGGATAGTGATAGAACTGAATGGAAGGAGTTCATTTTGCTGAAAGAATATACTTTTGTTTTGGCCTTGACCACAGAATAGTTTTCTAAAGAGTGCATTCCATGAAATACAACATAACATCTAAAGCTGAACTGTACTCAAGAAGTTGAGACACTTATATAAATAAGTGGAATGCACTGCCCAGGGAGGTGGTGGAGTCACCGACCCTGGGGGTGTTCAAGGAAAGACTAGATGTTGTATTGAGGGACATGGTTTAGTGGGAGCTAGTAGTAATAGGTGAATGGTTGGACTGGATGATCTTTTAGGTCTTTTCCAACCTTGATAATTCTGTGATTGTGTGATAATGATATTTGCAGTTACATTGGCAGTTAAATTGAGTTTTTTAATTAAATTAGATTGAGAGTTACATTACAGCCAGTTTCCACCTGTAGATGGATCAGATTAAGAAGGAAATTTACCTGTGAACAATCTATTTAATGGTTTACTACAATGCAGTTTCTGGTACCTTCATCTGTTGCAAGGGAACAGAAACCAAATTAAAAGGGTCTTCAGCTGAGACTCGTGTTTCAAGACCACCACGCAAGCTCTCTTGGAAAGCAGTTGACTCTTGCAACCACCACATTACAAACACGAAGCTGAAATTGAGAGAGAGGCATGTTGGCAGACTGAAAATCCTGTTTCATGCTGGAAATGATCCCACATGTAGTTATAAAGAATAATTTTTTAGAGTTTAGAAGCTTTTTTTTCGAACTGCTTTTTTTTCCAATTCTTCCTTGGTGGCTGTGAGGCTGCTTCTGTCATGTACTATTTCCCCCAGACTTTGAAGAGGATGTTTTTGTGACAAAACCAGCAGCAAAACTGGAATTAAAGAAAAAAGATAGAGATGTGCATAAAGAAAAAATAGCATGAATAGAAAGTAAGGTGATGTTTGTCATACCTGCACTTGTACTGGCCAGAAGGCTTTTAAACATTGGCTGAAGATAGAGCATTTTTTAATCAAACAAGGTAGAAAAAGGTATAGCTTCTTACATTTTCTTTAGATGGAAAAACATCTCATCTTTTGGTTTGGTTTGCTTTTTTTCTCTTGGTTGCTTGTTTACAGTTTTTGGTGTGTATAAAAAGTTACACTCTCCCTGTTGAAATAAAGTTTCTCTCTCAGATTAGTACCTGCAAGAAAGATAAAGTAACTGTCCTGTCAGTTGGAGAGAGATTTATCTAATTTAGGGATTATTATGCTGTATGTTATATAATGTATGGATCATTATTTATGGGTCACAGTAGGTTTCTGAGTTGGGAGCTGGCTTCCAGCTTCCATGGAGGTAGTAGTATAATGGGTAAATGGCAGCACTCAGAAAGATGAGACAAGGCTGTAGAGTAGTATTTTGTGGAGTACCAGTTGGTGCAGTTAGAAAAACAAGAAGTTTCCAGATGTACCAGCTTTTATTGAGGTCAGAAAGCCAAGCCTTTCTTTATCAGTCCTGGGTATAAATAACTCTTTATCTCAATTTAGGCCAGAATTCAGCAGTTATAAATGCACATCTAGTTGTTTGGGCTGGGGAGTCAAACCTTGGTCACCTCACTCTCACCTTGCTGGCTAGAGAAAATAGCAAGCAGAAAACTGTTCTACCCCAGTGAATACCTGGGTTGGGTTTGGTCTTTGATCTTGACTCTTCAGCATTTCTATAAAACTTCTAGAAATATGTATTCCAATTACAGGACTTTATAAAGAGAAATCAGTGATGCACTTAGACCTGACTCAGTTCCACTGGCTCTAATGGCTATGCTGGTACTCCAGTGAATGCACAAGAAGGAATGGGTTAATAAATACCACCCTGAACTGGAAGATAAGAAACAGACATGAGACTCCATTTTCACAGGGACACAGTAAAATATCCAACGCTTTCACTTTGATTTAATGTAAAAGTTCTGTAAGATATTAATGCTACAGAGTAGAGGAGAAGAAATTAGACTTAAAGCACTTTCCAAATCCTCACACACTATTTCACATTACTTCTTTGGTAATATAATATTACCATTAAAATTATTTCCAGTTTTAACTGATCTCCCTCCTTACCCCAAAAATCAATGGTGTGCTTTACAGTTACACTACTATTTCTAGTCTTTTTACTGTTTATCTCATTCTCTTGCTTACCATTATTGCTCTTCTCATGACAGCACCTTTTTGCATTAGTGCTGAGAGGTCTGTGTCTATTTTTCTGACTCCACTAGACACAGAATGGATTCTAGAAAGGAATAAAAGGTCTTTTGCTTTTTTTAAATATACCCAGAATAGTATTTTCCTCTCCTGGTTTCTAAAATTATGTTGTGCCTGTATTATTTAGAAGTGGAAGGATGGCAGTTGAAAATGTACAGTATAAATGGGAAAATGCCTTTTTAAACATAGTGTTCAATAATATCCCATAAATATAATAGAAAAATGATCTGGTAGATTTAATTCCTAATAAAACAGGTAACTAAAAAAAGAATTTAGGATTATATAAGGTCCCAGAGAGTTACTAGATCTACTGTAATTATCTTTATGAAAATACTATTATGTTGAAAGTCATGCTGTCATATGTGAATCTACTGGTTTTGAGTATTTTATATCAAATAGTCTTTTATTCCAATATCTCTAAGAAATGCTGCTTTTAAGGGAGAATTAAATGTGCCTTTCACTGTAATGTTCATACAGCTCATGCAGACAGGCTCAAGAACTTTTGTTAGCAGTGATTTCCTAAGCTGTGTGAGTTCCCTGTGCCTTGGAGGGTGCCATGTGCAGGTAGAAATGAATAGGTATGACACAGGCTTCATTAGCTCTCCCTTACTGCCACCAGCAAGGTGGAGTTTGGAGAATGCTTGATTTCCTTCTGTGAGGTATAAGGTTTGCTGATAAAGATGGTTGTATAGATGTTCTACAACATAGTTTATGTTATTTTCTGATTTAAAAGTTAGCATGGTCACTCTCTACCTGGAAAGAGGTTGCAGTGAACTGGGTGTCGGTCTCTTTTCCCAAATAACAAGCAATAGGGCAGGAGGAAATGGCTTCAAGTTGCACCAGGGGAGGTTTAGGTTGGATAATAGAATAAATTTCTTCACATAGAAAGAGCTGTCCAGCATTGCAACAGCCTGCCCAGAGAAGTGGTTGAGTCACCATCCCTGGAGGGATGTAGAAGTGTAGATGTGGCACTTAGGGACTTAGTGGTGGACGTGGTAGTGCTAAGGTTAACAGTTGGACTCAGTGATCTTAAGGGTCCTTTCCAACCTAAATGATACATTTCAGAAAGTCATTGGAAAATCATAATTGAGTTGAGATGTTTGGGTTTTGTGGTCCTTAATGCAAGGCTTTATTTTATTAAATATTTTTGTTATTTTTATTTTTTTTTCAGTCCTGGTAGAATATATCAATGAGATTAAGATGGACAAAATAACAAAGAACAATGGTGAAAAGGCAGTTAGAGTGTGACCATGGGAAGAAATTATCAAAAGAAATAATGACCTACCTGATATTTTAAAATAAATAGTGTTTACTTTAACTACATAGAAGCTTTTTTTGATTAAAAGCAGCCAATTAACAAAAACCTGAGCCATTGCAGTACCAGAAGTCACACTTGAGTTACCAATGATGACTTTTAACCTTAAATGTTGCTAATCTATGAAACACACTCTCTATATCCAGTTGTCATGTTGCTTGTTAGAGTAGCAGAAGACAACTAACTCTTTGTGCTGGTTTTAGGAACAGCTGTGAGGAGTTGGATAAGCATACTTGTCTTTGACAGCCCTCAGAGAGCCTATGTGGGCATGAGTAATAAGATACCCAGCAGCTACTGCGCTGCTAGCTACTAGCTGCAGCTACTGTGCTGCCATCCAGAGAGACCTGGCCAGGCTGGAGAGCTGGGCAGTTAGAAACTGGTTGAAGTTCAACAAAAGCAAGGGCAAAGTCTTGCACCTGGGAAGGAACAACCATTTGTATCAGTACAGGCTGGGGGATGACCTGCTGGAGAAGAGCTCAGTGGAGAAGGACCTGGGGGTCCTGGTAGATGACAGGGTGGCCATGAGCCAGCAGTGTGCCCTGGGGGCTCAGAGAGCCAGTGGGATCCTGGGGGGCATCAGGAGGAGTGTGGCCAGCAGGTCACAGGAGGGGATCCTCCCCCTCTGCTCTGCCCTGGTCAGGCCCCACCTGGAGTATTGTGTCCAGTTCTGGGCTCCTTGGTTTAAAAAGGACAGGGATCTCCTGGAGAGAGTCCAAAGAAGGGCTACGAAGATGATTAGGGGCCTGGAGCATCTCCCCTATGAGGACAGGCTTAGTAAGTTGGGACTCTTCAGCCTTGAGAAGAGAAGACTAAGGGGGGACCTAATTAAAGTCTATAATTATCTTAAGCAGGGGATGCAGGGGGAATTGGCCAGCCCCTTTTCAGTGTCTGTGGAGACAGGACAAGGGGCAATGGCTGTAAACTGGAGCACAGGAAGTTCCACACCAACATGGGGAAGAACTTTTCCCCAGTGAGGGTGACAGAGCCCTGGGACAGGCTGCCCAGGGAGGTGGTGGAGTCTCCTTCTCTGGAGAGATTCCAGACCCGTCTGGACACCTATCTGAGTGATATGTCCTAGGGAGCTGCTTTGGCAGGGGGGTTGGACCCCATGATCTCTTGAGGTCCCTTCCAACCCCTACGATTCTATGATTCTACTAAGCACATCCATACGCATGGCTCGCCATTCTCAGGGCACGTCTTCAGGCTAGTCCTAAGGCCTGTCATTGCAGGCTCAGAGGACCGTTCAGACAAGACCTCCTCTAGCAGCAGCAGCAGCACTGCAAATGATGCTAGTGAGTCAGTGCAGTGAGATGCAGAATGTATCATTTCTAGATCTGGGTTAAAACCCAACCATCTGCTTTAAATTCAAGGTCCCGTACCAACAATGAGGCGTAATTGCCACTGAGAGTTCACATCTCATCTAGCTTGGACAAAAGGAGTGAAATTTAATTATAGTTTTAATAATGCTGCTTAGTTAAGGAGTTTCTGGAGTGTCTGGTGTTCTTGTTTGGCTCAAACTGGAGCTTTCTAACCCCTTACAAAGTGCTATTAGGATTTCCTTGTGAGTTACAGTAAGAACCGTGCTTTTTACAGCTCCCATTTCGAGGCCATCTGAACTCTCAGACAATAGATCCAGGCTCTTCACATTGCTGTATTCTCAAATGGAATTATGCCAGAGCTGAGGGAAACAGGAAGTGAAATTAATAGGGGGTTTCATTCTCATTTGATGGATCTGGGGGAACCTAATGAGGTTCAACACTGCCAAGGGTCAGGGGCTGCACTGGGGCCAGAGGAATCCCAGCCACAGATACAGACTGGGAGAAGAGCTTCTGGAGAGCAGCCCTGCTGAGAAGGACTTGGGGATTGTGGTGGATGAGAGACTGAACATGAGCCAGCAGTGGCTCTGGCAGCTCGCAAGGCCAATGGGATCCTGGGCTCCATCAGCAGAGGGGTGGCAGCAGGGACAGGGAGGGGATTGTCCCTCTCTGCTCTGCCCTGTGAGGCCCCATCTGGAGTCCTGTGTCCAGAGCTGGGGCCCCCAATACAAGAAAGATGTGGGACTGTTGGAGAGGGGTCAGAGGAGCCACGAGGATGCTCAGAGGGCTGGAGCAGCTGCCCTACAAAGAGAGGCTGAGGGAGCTGGGCTGGTTCAGCCTGGAGAAGAGAAGGCTGTGGGGGGACCTNCAAGGCCAGGTTGGATGGGGCCCTGGGCAACCTTGTGTAGATCCAGGCCTGAGGTTGGTGTCCCTGCCTGTGGCAGGGGGGTTGGAGCTCTGTGATCCTTGGGGTCCCTTCCAACCCAGACCATTCTATGATTCTATGATTCTATGATCAAAAACTGAATCACAGGACTGAGACGTACAGGAGGTAACACACCAACTCTGTAGGTGAAACAGACACCCAACACAGAGTTTGTGAGTGTAGGCAAGTACAGGGACCCCAAAGGCATTCTCCTTTCCTTGGGCAAGGCTTTTATTTTTTTCCCCTCACCCATTTATGTTGCAACTGGTTTACCAACAATTTCCACTTCAGTTTTCTAACGTTGTGAAGAAGACACTGAGTGTCACAGCCCTGTTCCTGAGCATGCATGGGGCTCTCTGCTTTAGCAGAAGGAAACCACTTCAGAGGCACTACGTGGCTCCTGCCAGCCTTCTGAAATAATTACCTGTATTTTTATAGGGCCTCAGGTTCTGTGTGTGCCTCAGCCTTCATTAATGCTGCTCAGCAAGCAAAGTGCAAACTGAAATTGCTGCATCATAACTGGCAAAGTTTGCAGTCTTGTCAGTGGAGGCCTGGTACCAGCCTGCAGTGTGTCCTGCTGCCCAGTTACATACAGGTGAGCACTGAGTAAACATAGGAACACCCAAGACCAGCATAGAAAGACACAATTACCTGCTTGCTGTGCTCACACTGAAGAAGCAGGCTTGGAGCTCGCCTCCCTCTCCTTCCATCTTCTCAGCACCAATTAGTAATAAAACCCAGTCCTCTCCAGGGAGTCCCAAGTCTTAAAACATGCTTTGGCAGGGTTATAGGTGATGTGGTAATTATTTAAAGATGAATCAGTTATGGACACTGGGGCTGTAGGCAACACATCACTCTGAATTCATGAAAATTGGGCAAATACTGGAGTTTAAAACAACTGTTCCTATAATGCCCATGATAGGAATAGATTCCAGAGTTTTTTAACAAGAAATAAAACTGTGATAACTTGATCTTTGAGCTCCAGAGGTCAAAACTGTGACCTTTTCATTGAGCTCATTAAAAAGAATGTAATGGCTATGTGCATCTATATAGAAGTTTTATGAACATAGAGAGAGATTGTATTTAAAAATGTAAAACATTAAATCATGTGTGATTTAACTGAATGATGCTCTACAGGCATGGTTCCACTGCATGTTGTTCTGCCCACTCCTTGTGCTCCAGGCCTAGGCTGGAGGAGCCCACTGTAACAGTGAGGAATCCCTTCTATATCGTGCCAGTTTTACCTCTTGATTGCTGGGTTTTCATAGCTTCCAACCCTCAGTTTCTGTGCTGAGGCTGCCAATGGAGTTGCTGTAAGTGGTAGGTTTTTGGCAGAGGAACTAGTTTGTAGGGAATTAGGCAAATGTTATCACTGGATAATCATTGGTTTTAATGATTTTTAAGAATTTTAAAGAGCTTGTGTCAGATACAATCTGGTAAACTGCAGGTGGAGTCCTCTTTCCAATGATAAATTTCTTCCAAGTAACCCCTGTGCCCCAAAACATTCAACTATTCAAAGTACTTACTAGTATGAAGAATGGAGGGGAAAAAAAAGACTTGTGGTGAAGCACAGCTATCTCAAAGCAGGTAACGTGGGTTATGTAGATGTGCTACAGCTTGATTGTGTTCCTGAAGAAGCTGTCAGCATCAATTTCCTCAGAATCTCCATAAACAGATCCAGGAGTCCTGGATCTCATCCCTGCACATGTGATCTACATTATCTCTTCCCTTATTTCAAATATGCATGAGGAAAAGAATATTGAAGTGTTCATTTTACTTGTACAGATGTAGATCTTAAAAGCTAAGCTGGGATTCAGGTTTTGATATGATAATAACTTATTAGGTTACTTATGTTAAAAGATCTGACAAAGATGTGAATGTGTTATTCATTGCCAGTAGCCCTCTGCTTTTTGCAGAACCACAGATTCACAGCCTCACAGAAGGGTAGGGGTTGGAAGGGCCCTCTGGAGATCATCCAGTCCAACCCTTCTGCTAAAGCAGGACCACCTAGAGCACGATGCACAGGATCAGGTCTGTGCAGGGTTTGAATATCTCCAGAGGAGGAGACTCCACAACCTTTCTGGGCAGCCTCTTCCAGTGCTCTGTCACCTTCAGAGTAAAGAAGCTTTTCCTTGTAGACAGGCAGAGCTCCCTGTGTTTGTTTGCACCTTGTCCTGTCACTGGGCACCATTGAGAAGAGTCTGGCCCCTTCCTCTTGACACCCACCCTTCAGTTGCTTATAAGCATTAATTGGATACCCTCTCAGTCTTCTCCAGGCTAAAGAGCCCCAGCTCTCTCAGCTTTTTCTCATACAAGAGATGCTCCAGTCTCCTGATCATCCTTGCAGCCCTCCATTGGCCTGTCTCCAGTAATTCTCTGTCTGTAACTTGAACTGGAGAACACAGTACTTGAACACAGTACTCCAGATGAGGCCTCACCAGGGCAGAGTAGACAGACAGGAGAACCTTCCTCGAACCTGATGGCCACAGTCTTTTTAATGCACCCCAGGATGCCAATCAAGAGGTAAAATTGGGGAAGTAATTGTGCCCCTGGACTGGGCAGTGGGGAGGCTGCACCTCGAGTGCTGGGTCCAGTTCTGGGCTCCTCACCATCAGAAGGACATTGAGGTCCTGGAGTGTGTCCAGAGAAGGGCAGCCAGGCTGGGGAAGGGGCTGGAGGGCAAATCCTCTGAGGAGCAGCTGAGGGAGCTGGGGGTGTTCAGCCTGGAGAAGAGGAGGCTGAGGGGAGACCTTCTCCCCACCTACAACTACCTGAAGGGAGGTTGTGGAGAGGTGGGTGATGGTCTCTTCAGCCAGGTGACAGGAGATGGGACAAGAGGAACTGGCAAGAAGCTGTGCCAGGGCAGGGTCAGATTAGACATTAGAAAACAACTTGTTCCTGAAAGAGTTGTTGGTGCCTGGAACAGGCTGCCCAGGGAGGGGCTGAGTCACCTTCCCTGGGTGTGTTCAAAAAAAGGGTAGATGAGGTACTTAGGGATGTGGTTTAGCTCAGGATGGGATTGGTTGGACTTGATGATCTTCAAAGGTCTTTTCCAACCTTGTGATTCTGTGATCATTGTGGCATGCTGCTTTCCATGCCTTCATCATATTTACTTCAAAAGTTTCCCCTCACTTGGGTGTATCAACCATTTATGACTGGGTTTTGGGTTTTTTTTTACTTAGTTGAAAATGCAAGCAACATGTTTCTCCTAGAAAACATATTTAGTGAAATTACAGTCTTGTTTGCCATATGGTGCTTCATACAGATGGATGATTATTATGCAAATCTTTTGATTAGTGAGTTTCTGCTATTCTAGGAATCATTTGCTTTGTATGTGTAGGCTTTGTACACATTTAGTTCCATTCTTAGGATGATATGAGACTCTGCCAAATCTTTGATAATCTTGGTGATACAGTTTTTTAGAACTTTTTTTTTTTCTATTTGTAGTTTATTCAATTTTCTTTGTTCATCAGGCAAAAGAACTAACTTTTACTTCAATTTACCATATGAGAAACATAATGCAAGAAGCATCACTTCATGCTGAATGAAATCAATAACTAAATTTGCATCTTTCCATCATAGACTTTGCCTCTGTGATTATAGGCATGTAAGGTTGCTGGGGGGACGTGGCAAATAAAACATTTCATTTCATATGCAATGTTTTCTATACAACCAGAATTTAGTCTGATGATTCCTTCCAGCTCTTCTCCCAATAGCAGGGTCTGTGAGTGATGGAAAGCATTCATTATATGTTTAAGTCCCTTGCTAACATAACATACTCTGTTTTATGACTTGTTCAGACTCTTGTAAAAATCAGAGGTTTTTCCATTGTCTCAAGGAGGCCTAATATTCATAAAAATTAAAGCTTTCCTAAATGATATAGTTGAGGTGCATGGACAGGAGCACCAGAGCTTTTATATCTTCAGAGAGGTAAAACTTAACCCTTGGTACAACTGAGATCCCACGAGATAGGAGAGATGTCACTGAGGCTCTCCCACAGAATGGTTATGCTACACATCCCAGTACAAGTGCCAGGAGAGGATTTTTGTATGCTAAGCTAATGTTTTATCTCTTTCACAAAGCATTCTAATGAATGAGCCTACTAAACCACCATTTAGTTTTTAAAATGTTTAATTTCGTGCAATATTTTGGTGTTGTGTAAATATTTCAGACATAAACCATGTAAAATGATGCTGTTGGAACTTAACAGTATCAAATGTTATAAAGTGATATTCTTTAGCTATGTATCATAGAATCATAGAATGGTCTGGGTTGGAAGGGACCCCAAGGATCACAGAGCTCCAACCCCCCTGCCACAGGCAGGGACACCAACCTCAGGCCTGGAGCTACACAAGGTTGCCCAGGGCCCCATCCAACCTGGCCTTGAACACCCCCAGGGACGGGGCACCCACCCCCTCTCTGGGCAGCCTGTTCCAGCCCCTCACCACTCTCTCTGGAAAAAACTTCCCCCTAAGATCTAATCTAACCCTTCCTTCCTTTAGCTTTAATCCATCCCCCTTGTCCTGCCATTATCTGCCCTTTTAAAAAGTTGAATCCCCTCCTGCTTATCAGCTCCCTTCAGGGACTGGCAGGCTGCAATGAGGTCCCCCCACAGCCTTCTCTTCTCCAGGCTGAACCAGCCCAGCTCCCTCAGCCTCTCTTTGTAGGGCAGCTGCTCCAGCCCTCTGAGCATCCTCGTGGCTCCTCTGACCCCTCTCCAACAGNTCCCCTCCCTGTCCCTGCTGCCACCCCTCTGCTGATGGAGCCCAGGATCCCATTGGCCTTGCGAGCTGCCAGAGCCACTGCTGGCTCATGTTCAGTCTCTCACCCACCACAGTCCCCAAGTCCTTCTCAGCAGGGCTGCTCTCCAGAAGCTCTTCTCCCAGTCTGTATCTGTGGCTGGGATTCCTCTGGCCCAAGTGCAGCCCCTGACCCTTGGCAGTGTTGAACCTCATTAGGTTCCCCCTGTCCCATCTTTCCAGCCTGTCAAGGTCCCTCTGGATGGCTCCTTTCCTTCTAGGGTGCCGACCACACCACTCAGCTTGGTGTCACCCCACACTTGCTGAGGCTGCACTCAATCCCATCATCCCTGTCACTGATAAGGATGTTAAAGAGCACCAGGCCCCAGACAGACCCCTATGTAATTCGAGGTTAGAGTGAAGGAGATGCTTTCCAAGAGTAAAATATGATCAAAGCTGTTGCCTTCCATCCATTCACCTAAATCAGCTCATTAAAACATTTAATGAGTATAGAGATACCTATCCTATAGAAAGCATCTCTTCCTTCTTCAAAGGTTGCTGAAAATAAAGAAGTTATGTCTCTATCTAAGGTAAAAACCTACATTAACTTGCTATAAAGTTGAACAGAGTAATTTATTTCATTGGAGGCAATATTGGTTCGAAATTTTGGAGCCTGTAATGCATCTAGGAAGACTAGATGGTTCTAGCAACCCAGTTTGGTTTTCATCTCATGGATCTATTCATCATCTGTCTGCAATCAGTTGAATTGTAGATTTTTATTTTTTTTTAAGCCACCCCAAAGTAAAAGAGCAATGTCACTGCTGTCAGGTGGGGAACCATCACAAGCACTGTGTGCCTCTGTATTTTGAACAAAAAAAGTCATATTTTCTTTTCACTAGATAAGACTTTGATGTAGTAAGAGAAAGGCTTTGGCTGCCTGGAAATCGCTGTACCTCCATGAAATAATGCTCTTAATTAACTTTGGAAATTGTGTTTAAATACCTGGTAATCGAAATAGTGGAACTGTTCCAGAAGTGGATCCTACTCTGAGAGACAATGAAGCTATCTTCAGGCCTTCTTTTCCACTCTGATTTTGTATGTGAATAACTTTATTGTTTAATAATAAGTATTGCTCACTTTGCACTCTCTCTCCCACTCTTTCTCTCTGGAATCTTTCACTGTATCCAAATGAGATGTTTGTTTTAGTATGAACATCCTAAATGGCCCATCCACAGTAAGCAGGCAGGGCAACAGCTGACACACAAAGAAACCAAATCCCTTGCTGAAAGGTTCAGTGTTGAATCAGTTAGAATTTAGAGAATTTCTTTTGGTACAGAGGCTGGATGACTTGGCTTCTCAGTTTCCTATCTGAAGCTTTTAAATACATGATTCCTTACCCCTCCTGGTTACAAGTTGAGGTTCTGCTGCCAGTTTCTCTTTCATCTGCTTGACAATCCTCTCTGTGAGTGTTATGGCCCTTGGTTCTGGCATAGCATGTGTCCTACTCTGAAATATTACAGCATCACTCTACTTCTTCCTGAGCCCTACCTATAATACTGTGTTTCACAGAATCAGAATCACCAGGTTGGAAAAGACCTTGGAAGATCATCAAGTCCAACCAAGCCCATCCTAAGCTAAACCACAGCCATAAGTACCTCATCTACCCTTTTGTTAAACACATCCAGGGAAGGTGACTCAGCCCCTCCCTGGGCAGCCTGTGCCAGGCACCAACAACTCTTTCAGGAACAAGTTGTTTTCTAATGTCTAATCTACCCCTGCCCTGGCACAGCTTCTTGCCAGTTCCCCTTGTCCCATCTCCTGTCACCTGGCTGAAGAGACCATCACCCACCTCTCCACAACCTCCCTTCAGGTAGTTGTAGGTGGTGATAAGGTCTCCCCTCAGCCTCCTCTTCTCCAGGCTGAACCCCCCCAGCTCCCTCAGCCGCTCCTCAGAGGATTTGCCCTCCAGCCCCTTCCCCAGCCTGGCTGCCCTTCTCTGGACTCGCTCCAGGACCTCAGTGCCCTTCTGATGGTGAGGAGCCCAGAGCTGGACCCAGCACTCGAGGTGCAGCCTCACCAGTGCCCAGTCCAGGGGCACAATCACTTCCCCAGACCTACTGGCCACACTGGTTTTGACACAAGCCAGGATGCCATTGGCCTTCTTGGCTGCCTGGGCTCACTGCTGGCTCATGTTCAGCCTGCAGTCACCCAACACCCCCAGGTCCTTCTCTGCCTGACAGCTCTCCAGCCAGTCTCCCCCAGCCTGTAGCGCTGCAGGGGGTTGCTGTGTCCCATGTGCAGCACTCTGCCCTTGGCCTTGTTAAACCTCATCCCCTTGGTCTCAGCCCATGGCTCCAGCCTGTTCAGATCCCTCTGCAGAGCCTCCCCACCCTCAGGCAGATCAACACTTCCTCCTAGTTGAGTGTCATCTGCAAACTTACTGAGAGAGCATTCAATCCCTTCATCCAGGTCATTGATCAAGATGTGTTCAGTGTGTATTAATGAATTCTACAAACTGTTAATTTTCCCAGTATTAAAATCCTTATTAAAATATCCTTCCTCAGAATCTCCTCTTGTGAAAATACTTGGTTTGTGTTGCTCCTGTAGCACTTTACTTGGAATAGTGTTCTTACCAGCCACCCAGACTTTGGCAATTTCCCATCTGAGAGCAGTGATAAAGAGAACTGTTGCTGTAGGTCCAAAATGTTCATAATTTGACTTAGACCATTTAGCTATAATTATTTTCCAACCTGTTTTAATCTGTTTTCAGCTGGAAGTAACAAGGAAAAGTGCATAGAGGTGCTACTGCTTTCCTGAATAGAACTCCTGGAAGGAAGAAAGGATGGGTGTTTTCTTGAATAGCACTGAAGATTTAAGCAATAGGAGGAAAGGTAAGGTAGGGTGGAAAAATGAATGTTAATTTAAATAATAAGTTTAGATAAGGGGAAAAAATCAGGAATATTAACAGAGGAATTAGGCTGTAAATACCTCTATGTTACCAGTGGAGAAGCAGGTAGAATAGAGATTCAAACTATGTTGAGACATTTAACATATTTCTCTTTCATTAGTCTGCATGTCTGCTTTCTGGCTCCTTGGCACTGGTTTTCTTTCTCTATAAGTGTTCATACACAAATTATTATTGACAGAATAATTTCTATCTGCATAGAAACATTAAATAAGCAATCTATTGGAAAATAGGGTGTACTTATGACCTGGGACCAATCTGCTAATTGGTAAGGTTATAGGAGGGATTAACAGGATTTTGTACCTTTCAGAACTGTGGTTTCTTTGTGGATACGTTGGAGTGTATGGGAGTTGGGTTTTATTGTTCTCTTTCACAGTTATGAAGTCAAATCTGTATTGTGATGCCACTATCATTAAAATTTCAATAGGCAGAACTATTCCTTCATCACCAACAAGTTTATTGCTTCATTGGTCTGCCTAGTAAAAATGTGGGGAACTAAAAATTAAAAGCATGACTCTCTATAAGAGAATGATGGAAGGAAGGTAAACAGCACTTACTACAACTGTATAATGTTTATCTTGCATAATTACCCTCCAGAATTCAGAGGCAGCTATACACTTTACAGCATTTAATGTCAATGTTTTGTTCTGTTGGACTGATGATGATTGAAGGTGTAATTTCTAAGACACTAAATGCACTGTGTTCTGCACAGAAGGATAAAGCTGGTCAGATGCAATGAAGAAAATTACATTTGGAGAATGATGATCAGCAAACATTTTCCTTCCAAAACCCCACCACTATTGTCAGATATTGACAAAATAAAAATTCACATGCAATTTATTCAAGGAAATGGTGAATTAATATCTCCACTAGCTCCAGCAAGAGTTAAGTCAGATACAGTCAAGCTTTTAACATTTAGCCCATTATTTTTTGTTGTTTTTCACTGTAGCTGAGATCTGTGTGTACCTGAGCTGGGTAGATGCTATACATAAAAGAACTTTCTGTGGTGGGTCCCCAATGTGCTAAAATAGCTTGTGCTGGTTTTGGTTTTAAAAATGCTTGGTTTTGGTAGAACTCCCTTTATCTTACTTCCATGTAAATGATAATATTGCATTTAAGATAGTGGTTTATATAATGTATTTCAAAAAATCAGTTTAAAAGAAACAAGGTTTGAAGAACCTGCATGCTTGAAATCTTGCTCAGTTTATCTGCCTATTGAAATGTAGTACCTCTTCCCATAAATTTTTTAATTCTTGGACTATCTCAGTTGTGATATCATTATAATAACTGATATTCTGAACTTCAAAAGTTATTTGTCTGACAGAAACTGGGTATTGTATTGCCAGATTAAAGAACTACCCAATCATTTGGAGATTCATTTCAGAAATTCTCTTCATTACATGTCTCTTCTCTTCCAAAGTTAGAGGATGAAGCAGCCTGGCCATGCCATGTTTACATTTTCTACCTTTTTAGCCATTGATCAACTATGAAGAAAAATAAAATAAAGTACATGAATGCTGCATTAACTGCTTCTATAAATCTCTCTCCTATTGTCATTGAAAATAAGGATGAGCAGCTCCTCCTGTGATCACAAACAACTTGCTTATGGAATTCAAAAGGCTTTTCTTCCATTAACCTAAAATTAGGGTAATATAGGCTACAGAGATGCAACAGTCCTTAATGTCAGCTCTATGCAGTCATCATCCAGCTCCACATCTCCTCTACACTTGTCACAGATCGTGCTGCCTGCCAATTCTTCATCTGCAGGGATGAAACTAAATCTGGCTGAAACACCTCTGGAAAAAAAGAGGAAAAAAAGAAGAGAGGACACAAGTAGTATGAATAGGAAGGAGTAATTTAACTTGGTAATATTTGTTCCCCTTCAAGGGTGGATTAGAGGAACTTGTAATTCAAGCTGCCAAGTCCCCTTTTCAGGCTGCAATTGATTCCCTTTTAGGATCCACAGAGTTACTGGGTGAGCCAGAAATATGCAAAACCACACTTTGGTGTTGTGTGTGCTTGCATATGCAAATAAACAGAAAGCTGCAAGATGTGGGCTGCCTTACAAGGTGTGGGCTGTGTGACAGTGATCCTTGTCTTCATGAGCTAACGAAGCTATTCCCT
Organism: Zapornia atra; assembly: GCA_013400835.1. Lineage (NCBI taxonomy): Eukaryota > Metazoa > Chordata > Aves > Gruiformes > Rallidae > Zapornia > Zapornia atra. The sequence goes on from VZTU01006515.1 coordinate 25,582, forward strand.
GCAATCCCAACCTGTTAGTCTTTGCTGTCGCAGCCCATGTGCTCAGGTGAGCTGTTGGAGACCACCAGGTTGATGTTTCCTAAACAGAATGAAGTTCTCTGTTATGCTTAGCTGGGTTTTGGTGGTTTAGTGTTCATGTTACAGACTTTTATCAGTATTGGTAGTGCTTCCCAAATCCAAGCAATGACTTTTCAACTCTTACATGTTGAAACTCAAACTATAACGATGAGTTTCCTCAATACAACAGAAGAAGCTTTAAAGCTTGGTGTGCCTTCCAACCCAGACCATTCTATGATTCTATGATAGCTCTTACCAGAAGAGAGAAAGTTGACCTAGTCTTCTTGTCTTCAGGACTAAAATGCAAATACCATATGCTATAGTAACCCCTTAACTGTAGTTAGCTCGCTATTAAACTACTGAACAGCTGTGTTTTTATCTAATATGTTGGACAAACTGGGGGGAAAAAGGTCATCTTGTGTTGGATATCATCATAAAATGATGAATTACCCTAGTAGTGAGTGTAGCAAACTTCTTGGGAACTTTGATGTCCTCAAACCAGGACCTAGTATCTTACAGCCCATTTTAAAGTGTGTAACAAGAGGTTTTGGAGGAGGGAAGGATTGCATTCTCTGTGTGGTGTAAACAGGAAAGCTGAAGCTGAGAGTAGATGAAATGGCTTGGCTGGTGTCACACATGGAACAAAGAGAAGCAGCGGCCTCCAGTTGTAGACTAGGCCATAGGGGGGAATAGTGGAACAGCACCCACCCTCAGCAAGTACCTGATGATCCAGAGCTGGGAGGGGTGGCTGACAGGCAGGACACTGCGCTGCCATCCAGAGAGACCTGGCCAGGCTGGAGAGCTGGGCAGGGAGATACCTAATGACATTCAACAAGAGCAAGTGGAGAGTCTGGCACCTGGGGAGGAATAACCACTGGAATCAGTACAGGCTGGGGGTGACCTGCTGGAGAGGAGCTCTGTGGAGAAGGACCTGGGGGTCCTGGTGGGTGACAGGGTGGCCATGAGCCAGCAGTGTGCCCTGGGGGCTGAGAGAGCCAATGGGATCCTGGGGGGCATCAGGAGGAGTGTGGGCAGCAGGTCACAGGAGGGGATCCTCCCCCTCTGCTCTGCCCTGGTCAGGCCCCACCTGGAGTGTTGTGTCCAGTGCCGGGCTCCCTGGGATAAAACAGACAGGGATCTCCTGGAGAGAGTCCAGAGGAGGCGATGGAGATGATGAAGGGCCTGGAGCATCTCCCCTGTGAGGAAAGGCTGAGTGAGCTGGGGCTGTTCAGCCTGGAGAGAAGAAGACTCAGGGGGGACCTAATTAGTGTTTATAAATATCTTAGGCAGGAGATGGAGGGGGAAATGGGCAGCCCCTTTTCAGTGTCTGTGGGGACAGGACAAGGGGCAATGGCTGCAAGTTGGAGCACAGGAAGTTCCACACCAACATGGGGAAGAACTTTTCCCCAGTGAGGGTGACAGAGCACTGGAATAGGCTGCCCAGGGAGGTGGTGGAGTCTCCTTCTCTGGAGAGATTCAAGACCTGTCTGGACACCTATCTGAGTGATATGTCCTAGGGAGCTGCTTTGGCAGGGGGGTTGGACCTGATAATCTCTCAAGGTCCCTTCCAACCCCTGCGATTCTGTGATCTCCATCTGCCTGCCAGCCATGTCTCCTTTATGATTCCATCTATGATTGGTTATTAAATTCATAGATCAGGTTTTTAAGGGGAATGACATATTCCACTGTTTACTCGGCACCTTCGCAATTGGATAGGATTTCCTTTGAGAAACAGAAATGCAGCTTATTTACCAAGCAACTAAAAGCTGTCATGGGAAAGAATATACTATTTATATCTAAATAGTAAACCAGATATTACTCGCTGCTCTGCTTTCATTTGTTTTTCTGTGGTGCTTATGGAGCTGTTGACAGCTTGTTTGCAGGATCTTAGCATAAAATAAACAGTTGCATTGATCGCAGGGTTTTTTTGTCATTGAGCAAAGCAAATTCTGATAAAGATAATTGTAAGTAAATTTAAATGTAATTTAATAATATCATGTGGTAGAAGCTTTACTAAATTTGCTAAAACATTCAGCATTGAAGGTTGGCTGTCCTCTTCTTTACATGATCCTTTGACGTAATCTACGCTGCTAATTAATGGGATCTCATGACTTTCTTTGGCATTGGGGATCCAGTGTACCTAACTGCTTTTACATATTGAATTTATATTGGGTTTTACGTCGCATTGACAGGAGAAAAAGAACTCTGGCTTTCAGAAAGAGAGGTTAGGGTGGTTTAGAAGGTTAAAGGAGGTTTAAGGAAGGTTAAAGGAGGTTAAAGGAAGGTTTAGATTAGATCTTAGGGGGAGGTTTTTTACAGCGAGAGTGGTGAGGGGCTGGAACAGGCTGCCCAGAGAGGGGGTGGATGCCCCGTCCCTGGAGGTGTTCAAGGCCAGGTTGGATGGGGCCCTGGGCAACCTTGTGTAGCTCCAGGCCTGGAGGTTGGTGTCCCTGCCTGTGTCAGGGGGATTGGAGCTCTTGGATCCTTGGGGTCCCTTCCAACCCAGACCATTCTATGATTCTGTGATTAGGGTGGGGAAAAAATATGTTTATTTCTACACAGACACAACAGATCCTCTGTGGACATTTTACCTTTTGTTTCATATAAGCTTCCTGGCTGATTAGAGCTTGAGGCACTTTCAGGATAAGGATTATGTCTGAAAACCAGCAAAATGCTTGCATAAAATAAAGAGTAAACTGCAAACAGAAGACAAATAGCAGGATGGCAGCTTACCTTTTTATTAACTAAAAGAGGGTGAGTAACAAAGGTACTGGCTAATAAAGAATGACAGATTCTTTGTTGGTGTCAGATATTAGTTAGTTAAGATGTTAGTTGAGACTCTGAGCTGATCAAGATGTCGAAGGGAAGCTTCAATGCCAAGTAAAGTGGTAGCCCAGTATATGAACACCATTACCTATAGAATTAAGGTTATACATTGCCAAAGGAATGTTTCACAAGAGTCATGTGCGTTCTCAGCTCTAAATTAACCCAGCAGCTACTCAAGCAGATGACCTGCATGCTGTCACTGCCATGTCAATTAATAGCCCTGCCTGTATTCAGCAATATCAGAAGAGTATGGGGACAGCATTGGGAAGTAAAAGAAACAAGAGAAAAAAAATCAATATTGGAATATTTGTAATATACTGGTGTAAACAGCTGTTATTCTTTTCCATATGATTCAGTGGAAACTGATAGTCTCATCTCATTTTAAAGATTACTTAGAGGAGATGATTCATCCCATCTATCTTGGATACCTGTGGTAGGATGTGATGCCTTCATCTTAGGAAGTTTCCCTCCCTCCCTCCATCCCCTAGATGAAACCAAGATAACTAGTTTCAACTAGACAGAATTTTTTGATGACAAAAATAAATTCTAGGCCACATAAATTCTCCCTCCTGACTCAGAAGGGCTTTGTTTTTAATGGAAAAATTCCAGAAATGGGCAAAAATTATTACAGATAAAGGTAAACTTGTGTGTGAGAAGAGATTGGAAAGATTTGGATCAGTTAGCTTGGATAAGAGATGAGTAAGAACATGCATGATTGAAAGAAACAAAAAAAGAGGATGGTAAAAAAGATGAGGAACTCCAAACTAGTACTTTTATTGTAATAAAAATACAAAAACAGAGTTAAAAAAAAAGTGCAATGAAGCTTGTATGAGCACAGGTCATGTTATAGAAATCCTTGTATCCAATAGTATTCAGGAAACACTTAATCCTTTTACTCCTATGAGGAGTAAAAATACAGAAAGTCATATTAAGTAGACTTTCATCAGGTGAGAAAATAGGAACAGTTAGATTATCACCGAGCACTGGGAACAATGTTCCTCTTTGAATGCCTGTTTCAATACTCAGGACTATTGGCAAGCAGTAGTATTTTTTCCTGAAGTATCTCCTATTGATAACTGTCAAATGCTGAGTGCAAGATACAGCAAATGATTTGATGTAGTGTGGCAATTTTTCCCCTTTATATTCTTTATTTCTAATACGAAAACATGAGGCTACAGGGAAAGCTAGTTCATTTCAGATGCTGTACAAATGGATTAGGTTTTGCATTAAATCCTCTTATGGTGTTAGAGGGTGCAGTTGGAACAGAACATTTATCCATAAAATGTGAAGTAGATTTCTACAGATTGCTGTAGGAATGTATAAATTTTGAATTTTTTTTGTCTTTTTGATTACAGTCATATCTCAACAGCAGAGAGAAAACTATAGAACTGAATCCTGAAAGAAATGTTACCAGTGGGTGATACATCTTAAGTATAAATTCTCTGATTTTCTTACCTCTTTAGAGGTTTTTAAAGAAATTAATTCTTCTGTGGATGTCCCCTATGACAGCAAGGAACACAGCTTTTAATGAAACTCAGTGTAGACTACTGTTTTACCAATGTAGTATACACCCACCTGTAGTGTATATATACACTGGCCTCCTCCTTCAGTGGTGAAAGCGTGGGGATTTGTCATCCTCAGCAATGGGGATTTGTAAACAGAATACTCCAGCCCCACAGACTGGTAAATAGTCTTCTTTTCCTTTAAGAATTTGGAATACCAATGCGTTGCTTCTCTTTCTGAGGCATAGTATGTGCCAGCATTGTGCACATCTTGAAATGACTTGAATATTATAATGATATAACCAGGTTATTCTTCTTTACTACATCTATAAAATCTTTTTGAACATAAATACAGTTTAATGAAAATATGGTTTGACCAGTGTAGAATATTCCATAAAATATATTTATTAGTAAGTTTAGTAAACGACTAGGACTTCTGCATTGTAGATTTCTGTGAATCTGAAGAGAGATTTATTCTACTGTTTCTTCTTAGAGCTGTTTTTAGTCTGTATTTGTATTTTTATGCTTTGATGCATACCTTTACTTCTTGTTGAATACAATACTGCTGTATAGGAGCATACCTAATGAAGCATGCAAGTTTAATGATAGTTTAGCTCAGTGTTTGAAGTATATAGTAACATATATTTTAGTCTAGATAGGTGGCCTGTTTTTCTTTAAATAAATACTAAGGGTTTCCTTTTATAAAGAAAATGTATCACTTTGGCAACTGCATATTTAAAGATTATGTTTGTATGATTCCATCTGTTTTTATCAAGGCAGCTTTTGAGGCAGTTTATGTTATCCAGCTCTATGCTACCCCTTATGTGATGCTTTATACTGAAACAGATGGTGAATCCAGTTGCTAAGCAGGGAGAAAAAGGAGAGGAATTAATCGGAAGGCATAAATATCTGGAAACCTGAAAGGGAAAAATGTTTGACATAAAGTTAATGCTATTTTTACCTCTTGTACAACGTTGGGTAGAGGGGAAAAAGGAAGCACAAAAGTGATGTCAGATTCATTGTAGCCAACGCTTTTTTTTTTTCAGGTTCATTTGTTTCTTAAGCCCTGTCTTAATGCCTAGGAAAAAAAATGATTTGCTGTGTTCTCAAATTGAGAGTGCATAGGGAAGATGTGGGAGAAGACAGAACACTACAATAGCAAGTCTTTGAATTAAAGTGTTTATTTTAAGGTGTCCATCCTGTGACAAACTCTTACTCGAGTGCAGACAGCATCAGTGACACGTGTACATTCCTGAGAGCATTTTGAGAATTTAGTATTCCCTCCTGATTGAGGGACCAGGAGATCATAGAATCACAGAATGGGCTGGGTTGGAAGGGACCCCAAGGATCACAGAGCTCCAACTCCCCTGACACAGGCAGGGCCACCAACCTCAGGCCTGGAGCTACACAAGGTTGCCCAGGGCCCCATCCAACCTGGGCTTGAACACCCCCAGGGACGGGGCACCCACCCCCTCTCTGGGCAGCCCCTTCCAGCCCCTCACCACTCTCTCTGTAAAAAAACTTCCCCCTAAGATCTAATCTAGCCCTTCATTCCTTTAGCTTTAATCCATCCCCCTTGTCCTGCCATTATCTGCCCTTTTAAAAAGCTGAATCCCCTCCTGCTTATAAGCTCCCTTCAGGGACTGGCAGGCTGCAATGAAGTCCCCCCACAGCCTTCTCTTCTCCAGGCTGACCCAGCCCAGCTCCCTCAGCCTCTCTTTGTAGGGCAGCTGCTCCAGCCCTCTGAGCATCCTCGTGGCTCCTCTGACCCCTCTCCAACAGTTCCACATCTTTCTTGTATTGGGGGCCCCAGCTCTGGACACAGGACTCCAGCTGGGGCCTCCCCAGGGCAGAGCAGAGAGGGACAATCCCCTCCCTGTCCCTGCTGAGATTTATGCTTCAAAACAAATAACACAATCTAGCCCATTGCTAGAGGAAGAAATCCTACCATTTCCAGGGCAGAACACAACTGCAGTTAGAAACTTGTGTTTTTGCATCACTCCATATTTTGCAAGCACATAGACAAACTCATTCATTCATCACTGGAGTAAAGGCACCTCTGAGGGGAAACGTGGCAGCAAGGGATGGTAATGCAAGAATCAGGTTGGGATCGATAGGAACGGCCTACAGTAGGCAATTACAGGGAGCTGTTTAGGTCGGCAGAATGTAATAATCAAAGGTATAAGGTTGGCTCCAGTAATTCTTCTGTATCTCACCAGGGACTTATCTTTCATGTGATGCTGGTCAGAGAAACCATAGTGCTTGTATTTATTAAAGAACGCAGGAGATCAAGAAGTCTCTTATGGTTAATTACTAGTAGCAAAGGTGATCACAAAGAGACTTTCTGATGCAAATAAAATTAATTGAGAGATATTAATTTTTCACTAAGGGTGGAAATGTGTTAGAAAACATTGTTACTGAAAGCCAAATAGCTGGGGTTACAAAATTTCCTATGAAGGCCAATGTTTTAGAAAGACATCTTGTTAATATTCTACTTTTTTTCCCAGCAGCACATGTAACAAACCAGCCACATTCTTCCTTTTTCTGTAACACACTATGGAAAAGCCATGTATCTGAAGCTGACCCCAAAAGCTGAGTCTTTAAAATAATGCTCCACTTCAACCCCGTGCTGGGAAATCATTTAGGGTGATCTGAAGGCAGAAGATGCAGTGTGATGGGTCTCCCAAGTGAAGTACTGATAGAAATCTGTTATATCTGTATCTCTGTGCTTCAGTAAGTCAAGAGGTACGTACTAATCCCTGCTGCTCTTAACACATGGCAATCTTAAGAACCAGAGCTCTATGACGTATACAGTTCCCTTTACATATCATAGTATCTGATATTAGTTTCTATTTTCCATTGTGGGCAGGTTTTTTATTTTGTTCATTAAGAAAATTGTGTTGTGCTTTGGAAAGGATAACATATGTTGAATGCTGTCTGCCTTAGACCACATACAATATTGTTAAAAAAGAAATAACTAGTTCTAAATACTTGGTAACCTGTATGCAAAACCAGATCTTACAAATCAAGTTTAATCCAACATTGCAGTGCTGGTTGCTGCAGTGATATGTTTACTAGTTTTCTTCTTCAAACTACTCTTTCAGCCTGCATGCATGTTTGATTGGCATCCCAACTCAATGTCAGTTCTGTGGTTACTCACCCACTAAGGAGCATCTGGTTAAAACATTTTCAAACGTTTCTTAGTAACAGATAAGCATCTCCAAAATTCAATTTCAAAGTTGAAATTGGAAATGTAAAGCAGTCTCAGCAAAAATTACTTGATAGGAAGGTTAAACACTCATTTTCTTGCTCTTTTAAACACATGGGAGTAAGGCACCTCCCTGGTGAGTTAATTTTGCAGTGGGGTTTGCTGCTCACCCTGAAGGAAGGTGGTGCTAGTGCTCCTTGGGAAGAACACTTCAACAGTTACCACAGACCTCAGGCCATCCCAGACATGACTTTCTACTGGGCTCTGTTAGCAGCAAACAACTCCAGCATGTTGTCAGATAGGTTGTACTTGGTCAAACAACCTCAAGGGGTATTTGATACTCCTTCTTGAGCAACCACCTGTACCTCTTTTTCCCACAGCCCACTCTGAAGCTGCTCAGGTATTCACGTGTCATCCATCTCCATCTTCAGTTTGGGGATCCAAATGTATCAGTGAATGTTCTGTCTCCCACCCCATCCAGCCCCATGTGTGTATATCCTCAGCATCCAGGGTGGGCAACTACGTATTAATCCCAGCTACATTAGTTCTGAAGTTACAAATCCTCATCACCTCTGATGGTGGGGTGGCAGCAGGGACAGGGAGGGGATTGTCCCTCTCTGCTCTGCCCTGGGGAGGCCCCAGCTGGAGTCCTGTGTCCAGAGCTGGGGCCCCAATACAAGAAAGATGTGGAACTGTTGGAGAGGGGTCAGAGGAGCCACGAGGATGATCAGAGGGCTGGAGCAGCTGCCCTACAAAGAGAGGCTGAGGGAGCTGGGCTGGTTCAGCCTGGAGAAGAGAAGGCTGTGGGGGGACCTCATTGCAGCCTGCCAGTCCCTGAAGGGAGCTTATAAGCAGGAGGGGAATCAGCTTGTTAAAAGGACAGACAATGGCAGGACAAGGGGGAATGGACTAAAGCTAAAGGAAGGAAGGGTTAGATTAGATCTTAGGGGGAAGTTTTTTCCAGAGGGAGTGGTGAGGGGCTGGAACAGGCTGCCCAGAGAGGGGGTGGATGCCCCATCCCTGGGGGTGTTCAAGGCCAGGTTGGATGGGGCCCTGGGCAACCTTGTGTAGCTCCAGGCCTGGAGGTTGGTGTCCCTGCCTGTGGCAGGGGGGTTGGAGCTCTGGTATCCTTGGGGTCCCTTCCAACCCATGCCATTCTATGATACAAACTTGTTGCTGTCGTAGACTGCATCAATGCACTCATTTGTGTCACCATCTGGTCAAGTGGTCAGTTCTGCCCCATTGTCTCTTCTGCAGGACTTCCTGTAACTGCAGAACGTCTCTGTTACCGGAAACATAATTTTCTTCATCATTATACTTCCTTCCTAGCTGGATCATAACATACTAGAAGACTGTTGAGCACAAAGTGAAAAGCCCTTCAGAATGGCTGTTCTAAAGGGATTAAGTGATTATCATCGCTGTCCCGTTTCTTTCATCTCATAATCAACTTCAAGATGGTATTGGATAGCTCAGTTGAAGTGATTACATATTTGAAATAGAAATTATTTGATCTCCTGTTTGGTATCACAGTGTTTAAGACAGATGGATTTCTTTCTGTTAATGTTAATATATTTATGGTTCCTTGCAACTGTGCCCTTACTCGAAGACTTGAGTGGCATTTAGAGTACAAATCTAATAGGAACTGATAGGCTACATTTCAAACTCTTTTATTTGCATTGATAATAATTAATACAATTGAGAAATATTTCTGTACCTGAATTAGGTGTAGAGATTGGGAATTTAATGCCTCAGAGAAGGCTTAAAGGGAGGCAGGATCTTCCACTTGGATAATCATCAGTTTTTCACATGCTTTTGTTATGTGATTATATAGTTGTTAGCATTCCTAAGGCAAAATGATTACAGAACAGTTCTTGTTGATAAAAACAATATTTTAGTTAATATTATATGGCATCTATTCTGATAAGCTGTTCAGGGACACTAACATTAGTATGTCCCTGAAGAAATTCCATTCCTATTTGTCCTTTGCTGAATAGAGTATTTCTGGATTTTTCAGTCCTCTTTTTAAATTAAATCTTTGCCTGTGAGATGTGGCATGAGAAATTCAGTTTTTATATCACCTTAAATATATTACCATCTAATAAAATTTAAATGAAATTATTAAAAGTGTCTAACACACACATTACTTTCTGTGTCTGTTAGGCATTTAAAGTTCCATCTCACTGAGAATATATTACACTCAACTCCTCAAAATTTTGAAGTGTTTTGGAAATATTTCTATTGCCTCTTAATATTTTGCTTTTTTTTCCCTGGAGGTTTCTAAAACACATTGTTCCAAAGTGTTGAGTTTTTTTAAGAATTTGTTTAATTATCACTGACATGGACTGTCCTGGTTCATGTAAGACATGAAAATACTCTTCCACTGAGATATTTCTATGTACTTTATTGTCTTCGTAGCTGAGTAATTTCCAGAACAAATAGGGGTAGCACTTAATCATAGAATCATAGAATGGGCTGGGTTGGAGGCGACCCCAAGGATCACAGAGCTCCAACCCCCCTGACACAGGCAGGGACACCAACCTCAGGCCTGGAGCTACACAAGGTTGCCCAGGGCCCCATCCAACCTGGCCTTGAACACCCCCAGGGATGGGGCACCCACCCCCTCTCTGGGCAGCCTGTTCCAGCCCCTCACCACTCTCTCTGTAAAAAACTTCCCCCTAAGATCTAATCTAACCCTTCCTTCCTTTACCTTTAATCCATCCCCCTTGTCCTGCCATTATCTGCCCTTTTTAAAAGTTGAATCCCCTCCTGCTTATAAGCTCCCTTCAGGGACTGGCAGGCTGCAGTGAGGTCCCCCCACAGCCTTCTCTTCTCCAGGCTGAACCAGCCCAGCTCCCTCAGCCTCTCTTTGTAGGGCAGCTGCTCCAGCCCTCTGAGCATCCTCGTGGCTCCTCTGACCCCTCTCCAACAGTCCCACATCTTTCTTGTATTGGGGCCCCCAGATCTGGACACAGGACTCCAGCTGGGGCCTCCCCAGGGCAGAGCAGAGAGGGACAATCCCCTCCCTGTCCCTGCTGCCACCCCTCTGCTGATGGAGCCCAGGATCCCATTGGCCTTGCGAGCTGCCAGAGCCACTGCTGGCTCATGTTCAGTCTCTCACCCACCACAATCCCCAAGTCCTTCTCAGCAGGGCTGCTCTCCAGAAGCTCTTCTCCCAGTCTGTATCTGTGTCTGGGATTCCTCTGGCCCAAGTGGAACCCCTGACCCTTGGCAGTGCTGAACCTCATTAGGTTGCCCTGTCCCATCTTTCCAGCCTGTCCAGATCCCTCTGGATGGCTCCTTTCCTTCTAGGGTGCCGACCACACCACTCAGCTTAAGTGTGATTCCATTTTCCTTCCTTGTCTCCTATTACAGCAAGCAAGAAATTGTTAGATTTTTGTGGATCTATTTCAAACTACTGTATTATTATTATTAAAATGGAGATGGTGATTGAGTTCCAAAAAGTACCTCTTGTACTCAATAGCAAGCGATGATGCTTTAGATGTTATGAGCATTTGTTCACCTGCTTTAGTCTGTTCTCTGTCAAAGCTCAATCTGCAGCACAAAATAAGCTTTGTCCTTAACTGGACAGAGCTGCAGGTTCTCAGTTGATCCTTTAGGTATTCTGTTCCTAGTCTACTGGACACCTTAAAGATAATGAAAAAGACATACAGCTTGGCTAGTGTTTCACAGGAGCTATAGTGTAGGAGATGAAAGCAGATTTGATGTGCCTATAGTACCCAGGGTTGCAGTGGAAATGTGCTGCTGTGCTCTGTACTATTTTGAGTTTCCTGAGGGCTAATGGCTTCGTGCCCAGGATATTGCATTGCTGTAGTCCAGCTGAAAGGTGGCAAAAGCATGTATTACAGAGGCTAAATCATCAACAGTAAAGGCAGGACAAGTTCTTGTACCTGTTTTAGAGTTACCATCAGAGAGAGAAGCCCAGGATCAGTTCTAAACTATAGACCGACTTCCCCAAATGAGGTTGTGTAACAGCAGCCAGGAGGTACTTCACTGTGCCACAAGCTCCTTAAAGCATTCCCTAAAGCATTTCTTCCTGCCATGGATTGTAACTGCTTCCACCTTCTGCTTTTTCTCCATGAGCCTGAGTACTGAGGCCGTTTCCTGACTCTGTGACCGTGTTCAATACAACATAGAATCATAGAATGGTCTGGGTTGGAAGGGACCCCATGGATCATAGAGCTCCAACCCCCCTGCCACAGGCAGGGACACCAACCTCCAGGCCTGGATATACAAAAGGTTGCCCAGGGCCCCATCCAACCTGGCCTTGAACACCCCCAGGGACGGGGCATCCACTACTTCTCTGGGCAGCCTGTTCCAGCCCCTCACCACTCTCTCTGTAAAAAACTTCCCCCTAAGATCTAATCTAAACCTTCCCTGTTGAAGTATTGAACCTCATTAGGTTCCCCCGGGCCCATCTTTCCAGCCTGAACATGAGAAAAGAACATGAGAACATGAGAAAAGGGGGGGATTTTGTAATGCCAACGTGGTATTTGCACTGGAGTTCACAACACCTTTCCAGCTCTTTCAGCCTCTGTGTCTGTGTTTTAAATAAGGTTGAAGGAAAACAGAACCGTGAGGTACATCTTTCTACTGCTCCTGTCTGGTTATGTTCCTCTTGAAATAAACTGTTTCAAAGCAGTCAGCCTCTTCTACATACAGTTCATAGTTCATTAGCTATGGCAAATGCTGTGGAGAGGTTGAAAAAACAAGGAGCAGGGATGACTACAGTGTTCAGAGTGTGGATTTTCTGACAGAGACAGTAATGCTCTCTCTACCCCATGTTCAACAATACATCCGGATTATGACATATGTTTGATAGTAGCCAGTGGAAAGTGTAGGCAACAAGAACTCAACAATCAAGATTTAGCAAGAGTATCTTTTGAATGTGACACTGGATTCAGATGTGTGCTGATGGTACCACCACACCAGGTTGTGCTCTTAACTTGTGAAGCTCCAAGGTAGAACTTTTGCTGCAGCATTGCAGCTGGGCACAGATGAACAGATGTGAAAGCATGAGGACAAAGAGCAGGTTGGTCATGGAAGATAAACATTTAAGAGTGTGAGAAACTTGCATCGTTCATCAAGGAGGACGTTTGCCACTGTTTTCAAAGTCTGCATCATGGGTTTGCAGCTTTGGACAAAGAGAAGAGCTTAACTCACCACCTCTCAGCCTAGTCTTGGACCCACGATGGCCAATCCTCAGTTTTTAATCTTTTTAGAGAGAAAGCATCCTATGTCACAGAGTATCTACTTTGTCTGTGCTAGAACGTTGTTTCAAGAATGACTTTGAGGAATGAGCACTGGAACACTGGTAGGCATTTTGTTGGAAACTTTTCAGATCTGAGCCTACCTAGCTTTCAAGATCTGAGAGAGCAGCTTTAAATAATAGGAAAACCCCATGAAATATACATATGTGTGTTTTTCCCCCCGCAGGCTGCAAGTTATCCAGAGACTACGATTCTTTTCAGTGTTCAGTGGCAATGTGAAGAGATGAAGGAAAAAGAATTGAGCACTATCTAGTCCCATTGACTGCTTAATGATGTTTAAGTATTCACAGTTCTCTGGGAACACGGGCAAAGTACAGGTCAGCATCTGTTCACCTTGGAGCTCTAGGTGGGTACATGTCCCCCTCTGCTTCTCTCAAACTTAAGTGACCAAAGGGCTCCAAAGATGATTAGGGGCCTGGAACATCTCCTGTATGAGGACAGGCTGAGAGAGCTGGGACTGTTCAGCCTGGAGAAAAGAAGACTTAGGGGGGACCTAATTAGTGTTTATAAATATCTTAGACATGGGATGCAGGGGGAATTGGCCAGCCCCTTTTCAGTGTCTGTGGGGACAGGACAAGGGGCAATGGCTGCAAGTTGGAGCACAGGAAGTTCCACACCAACATGGGGAAGAACTTTTCCCCAGTGAGGGTGAGGGAGCCCTGGGACAGGCTGCCCAGGGGGGTGTGGAGTCTCCTTCTCTGGAGAGATTCAAGTCTCGTCTGGACGCCGCCCTGTGCAATATGAGCTGGGGAGCTGCTTTGGCAGGGGGTTGGACCCCAGGAGCTCTCCAGGGCCCTTCCAACCCCTGGGATTCTGGGATTCTGTGAAAGGTAAGCAATTGTCACACAGAGAATCCTCAGCTAAGTAGGGTGATGCTTCATTAGCCATCCCAGAGCTTGAGCAGCTCTGGAAAGCAGGGTGACTATTTGCCACCCAAGGATTAAGGAAGTTTTAGCCTAAATTCCAAATTAAGCAGCACTTGGATGGACTAGTACCCATCTACTTTGTCTAGGGGTTTTATGTCTTCGTTTTTAGGTATAAGCTCTTCTTTTGTCCAGTTTTTGTCTTCTGTATTTTATAGCTTCTTGTTGAACAAGACCTTAAGCCTCATTGGGATTTTTAGGCAACAGGGGAAGATGAATATTAATGATAAAAATAGTTAAATATGTTAGCCATGAAGTATTTCATGTTTTCAAATAAGCCTATTCAGAGGAGATAAAGGATGAAAGTATTAAATACAGTAGATATCTGGAAAAAATTAACTTTTAAACTTCCTTCTTTCTTAGCTGATGAGTTTTTTACTATGGAGACAATAGTCAACCTCTGAATCAACCTCATTGCTTTTACAGAGTAATTAAAGAGAGGATTAGTAGCTCTAAACTTAGGTGTCTAGACCTCAGCAAGAATGATGGTTTTAAAGCAGATACACTTACTACAGAGGGAAGATGTGTGTGATATCCAAAGTTTTGATATAGGAGTAGTGATTTTAAAGTTACTAACTTGAATATTTGTACATTACAAGCTATATAATATGACTCTTTTTTTTTCCCCCTAAACATTTTTTGCTTTATTTTAATTTTGCTGCTTCTTGGCCTTTGTTCTTGTTCACTAGCCCTCTGATATTGTGTTGCCTCTATGGAGGTACACGATGGTCAAATCAACAGCATCTGATGGGAATGGAGGAACTTAAGGTCAAATCAACAGCATCTGATGGGAATGGAGGAACTTAACCCCTTTGGGCAATTTCTGTTTCCAAATGGCTTTTTGTCAGGTTAGGTTTCTGCATCACCTGATGTTTTAAGTCTTTTTATCAAAAAACAGACACCAGACTTGAATGCAGTATTCCAGTGTGGCTGTTACCCATGTCATTTCCTATCTGCACCATAAGTAATGCTTCTCCCTTTTGTGTACCTAAAAATGAGCCTGCTCTTTATGTCTTGACTGCTCCTTAAAAGCTCATGCTGGGTTGCTTTTCCACTAAGATTCCAGAGCTCTTTATGATCATCTTTCTATTACAAACCTCCCATTGGGGATACAATCTGCATTTCTTTTTCCTAGGCTTCTGGGTTTGACTCTGCAAAAAGTTATTTTGTTCGAATAAGCAATTCATACTGTTGTATCCAACCACCATGTCTTCCACGTTACATCCTGTACCATCATTCTCTGATTCATCCATAAATTATATATTATTTATAATTCAAATATATAACAGTGTATCATTATATAAAGTTTATGTTCTATATTACAGATAAAAAATACCCATTAAGTACTATACATCGTGTATTATGTGATATACGTGGTTATATTATTAGATATTCCAATACATATCATATATTATAAATCCTACTTAATATTTTCATCCTTGATTTGTGATTTATTAATCTTGTTGTTCCCACAACTGCTCATTAAGTTAATGCACCAGAGGCATACATGTTTTGTAGTGATGCCAAATGGCAGGTCTTTCCTGAGCTCTGCAAGGCATTTCTTAATTCACTTATAAAACCTGAAGACCCTTGTAGGTTTCAGTAGAGCTTTTCTAAGGGGCAGAAGCTTAAGAACAAAAATCACAGAATATCCTGAGTTGGAAAGGATGCATAAGGATCATCAAGTCCCACTCCTGGCTCCACACAAGGCCAGCCAAGTGTGAAGCTGTGAGTGCATTGTCCAGATGCTCTTGAACTCAGTCAAGCTGTGACCACTTCCCTGGGGAGCTGTTCCAGTGCCTGACTACCATCTCAATAAAGAACCTGTTCCTAATATCCAGCCCAAACCTCCCCATCTTAGCTTCCTACCATTCCCTTTGTTTCTATCACTGGTTGTCAAAGAGGAGATCGCGCCTGCCCCTTGGTTCCCCCTCATCAGGAAGCCGTAGACCACAATGAGGTCTCCCCTCAGTCTCCTATTCTCCAGGCTGAACACTGCTTGAAAAAGCAGTGAAAAAGATTGACATGAGAAATGGTCATTTATACTCAAATTATTTTTCCTAAGTGAAAGAGAGTGAGAAGATGGGACAAGACAAGCTACAGCGGGCAGCCGCACGCCCGAAAACTCAAGATTAGCTAGGAAACAGACCCAGAGAAACAGAGGCTCAGAGGTTCTTCTGTGGAGTTCTGCTCAGCAGCAAAAGAAAGCAGAAGTGGCTGAGCGAAGGGGCTCTGGGGTAGTTTATTCACTGAGAAATGATGAGTTGCTCCACCCAAGTCCCGCTACCAGCCCAACGGAATCAAGTGTGGTATGAATGAGAGAGACTTCAGGAAACAGAACTGGTTAAGAAAAAAGGGACAAAATCTGTCAGGACTAGGAGAAGAAAATCAGGGGAAGCATACATCAGTGGATAAGGAATATTTCAGGTAGAAAACTGGGCATGAAGAAGAAAACACATCACAGTTCTTGAGAGCAGCAATCAGGCACTGCACTCAGGATTTATCCCCGAGAAGAAACAACTGAAGGTAGTATATGGTTGGTGCAGTTCTCCCCTCAGTAATTCATTTGTTCTCTACTTTTAAAAATAGTTTGAAAAACACTGAACAGCACTGAAGGTAAAGGGCTTTTCTACCTTAAGATTACCACAATTCTATGACAATTTAATTGCTTCCTTCAGCTTTCCCACCTAACTTCTGCCTGCTAGTGCTCCAGTAGCATGTGCTGTTTCAGGAAGCAAAACCAGGGGTATCTTCATAATTCTTCTGTGTTTACTAAAGATCCAAATGGTTTTTCCTCAACACTTAGGTTTTTAAAGAAGTGAAATTAATACACACATTAGTAACAAAACAGCTGTGGAACTCTGCAGGAATCCCATCAACAAGGAAGCAAGCGGGATGAGTAGAAAGAACCAGCTGGTTAATCAGAAGAGAAGGCAGCTTGTTGAAGAAGCTGTCATCCTTGAATCTTCAATTGGTGGGTCATTTTGTCCTCAGCAGGGACTCCTTGCATGAAGTGTAATTTTTACTCCCACCGCTCAATCAGTGTGACAGCTTTGATTCTAAATGTAGGGAAAGTCTTGGCTCTGATTTAAATTATTCCCTGATGGTTTATTTTTAAATATAAAATAAGGGCAATAGCAATAGGATTTGGATGTAAAAGATATAATCAATTTTAAACCCTGGATGTGAAAACTTTATTCTTATAACTGTTGAGATTCTGTGACCAATTTCTGCAGTTTCTAGCAATTGTATTCAGGTTATTTGGCAGTGGTAGGCTTTTTTTATGAATAATTGTCAAGTAGTGAGTTTGCTACTCAGAGCAATTCAAACTGTGAAATACAAGATTTCAGCTGTTACAGACACACAGGTCTGTATGGTTGGTGTATGGTCTAATGCATATTCAAATGATATTTCTGCTTACTCCTTAGAATATTTCTATGAATCTGTTTGTTTCACAGGCTGGTACTTGGGAAAGTCTAAGAAAATGTTCTGTTCTTTTCATCTGTGTTTCCATAAGAAGCTTGCATAAAGGGGGG
>VZTU01006515.1:47854-74123 GCA_013400835.1 Zapornia atra
CTTGTTGGGAATCACCAGAACCCCACTGCCCATTCCCTGCCCCTCCCTGTGCCATGCTGTGGGGGGAAGAAGGGAGTAAAATCGGGATGAGGTTTAAGTTTGCTAAGAAGGGAGGGGTGGGGGGAAGGTGCTTGAAGACCTGGCCGCTTCTTATCTCGTTCCGGTTCACAGGGTGTAGTAGTTGTAGTAAGTAGTAATAAATCACCTTTTCTCTCCTTTATTCTGTGCTGTGTCTGTTTTGCCCATTGCACTCATTGCAGAGTGATCCCTCTGTCCTTATCTCAAGTCCTAAGCCTCCCAATATCTATTTTCTCCCCCTTTTCGGCTGAAGGGGGAGGTGAGCGAGCGGCTTGGTGGGGATTTGGCCTTTGGTTAGGGCCAAAACCACCACAAAGCTGAAGTCCATTTTTCAAGAGCAGCTTCCAAGCAGACACGCAGTGAATATAAACATCAAAGACCATAACTCGGATCTCTTGAGTGAAATCCTTGCCTCCTCAAAATGAATGGCAAAACTTCAGTTAACTTCATTCACTTCAGTTTAGGCAGATTGTCAGCACTAACTTCTAAAAAAACCCTCATGAAGTGATCATCCAGAATTCAACTCTGAGAATGCATTATATTATTAAAAAAATAGACTTTGATTATTCTCCATTCTCTCAGGTATTTAAATCTGTATTTTTTCTTTGACTGAACTAATTTACCTGCAAATAGCACAGGTTATAATAATAATAATTAGTGTCATTAAATAGGCTTTTTGTTAAAAAAGGCTTCAGTGGTTGATCTTTAAAAACATTTTATGCACCCTTTGATACAGATAGTCACTGAGAAGGGTACTTAAATTATGAGGAGCATCAAATGACTTGCAGGTTCAAAGCAAATAAGAGGTGGTACTTAATCATAGAGCAGGTGTTCAAGCCATGGGCTTCAGAGAGATTCAAGAAGCTGCTAGACAAATCCATGCAATAGACACACATCATGGATAATTACATGCAGACATATATGTGTGGGTTAGGAAACTCCTGAACATACAGAGAATACACTGAGGGAGGGCAAACTGAGGAAGTACAGCTTCTCATATCCCTGGGTAAGTCTGGGTAAATTACCTTATAGATCATCAACCTCATTTAAAAACCAAACCAACCCACCCATGCCCCAAGAAAATACAAAACCCAAACCAAACCACCTTATTTAAGTTACATATTTTTCTAGTCTTAGCTTCAACAAATGCTTATTATCATGTCTTTCCTTGGAAGCCTGAAAATATTTTTGCTATCTACAATAGTTTCCCTAGAGAGATGCTCTTGGTCCCGATTTGATTTGATCAGTTCTCCAATCTTTCTCTGAACAGCCCATTTTAATGTCTTGTTATAATGCATATTTTCCAGAACTCACACACAATTACTGCAGTTATTTTCTCTATTCTTTTCAGATCTGCAGCATCCTTTTTGAAGTGTGGGCCACAAGAAAGGAGAGATGGTATTTCCTTCATAATTTTCCTAACACTGCATTCCAGAATAAAGTCAGTCCTGTATTTGTTTTAGATATTATCCTGCTTATATATTCAAGGATCATATTCACCCTCTTATGTAAAGCAACACAGTAGGAGATCATAATTTGATTGCATTCTACGAATCCTCAGCCCTTTTCAGTCACTGCTTTCCAGGACAGCATCTCCATTTTGTGTTATGACCTACATTCAACCTTCACTGGTGACTAAGGTTGCATTTCTTTCTAAGTGGTGTTTGAAAGGATCCTTTTCACCAAGAAATTGACTGGTCCACCTCCAGCTTCCATGTTGTCCTTGAGGACTTGTTTAGAGGGGATCGTCATCTCAAATCTGTCCTTACGTGAAAAGCAAGTATCATGCTTCAGTTCTCATCTAGAGCCAACAAGGAGCTGAAGGAATTAATTTCATTCTTATATTTCCATAATGACAGGGTGTCATTTCATATCTCTATGGCCATGTAAGGTTCATCATTGCACCATGAGGCTTGAATTTTGTCTGAACAAGTCTACTGCAGAAGTTAATAGCTGCCCAGAGAAGTAGTGGATGCCCCGTCCCTGGAAGCGTTCAAGGCCAGGTTGGATGGGGCCCTGGACAACCTTGTGCAGATCCAGACCTGGAGGTTGGTGGCCCTGCCTGTGGCAGGGGGGTTGGAGCTCTGTGATCCTTGGGGTCCCTTCCAACCCAGACCATTCTATGATTCTATGTATAGCAAAGTTAAGCATGGGTACAGATCATTTTTTGCCCTAGAGATGAAAGGAATCTTACCAAATGGCATTAGAAAGTCCAAAGAGGTGGGAAATTGGTAGTCTGAAGGATTCTTGAAAAAGATTAATAATTTTCATTGAAGGGGAAAATAATAACATTTTAAACCAAATAGTACCTCTTCAGGGAAGGGAGAAGCACATATTCCAAACTGAGACCTTCTGTGAAGACAAACTAAAAGATGTAGTATTTTTTATTTCAGAAGAAACCTTTCTTTAGTCCCATGATTTTCTAATCATTGATGTCTTGAAAGCTGGATAATCTAGAGAAGCTGCTTGCAACTGAGGTAAGGACAGTTAGATGTAAGCAGTCTTCTGTTTTCTTTTATCAGTCTTTGTAACCTTTGTAACTGTGTTTCCATATTTGAAGCTGTGGTAAATAAATTATTTTCTTTTACCTTTACTAGAGTGTGTTTAGAATAAGTGTCAAACAGGACATCCTATTCCTTTGTGTAAGGCTTTCTTTAAAACTGAATTACTGCTCTACTTCTTCAGGGTAGAGAATCTCTTTGAAATTTCCAGGGCATTCAAAGGGTAATAAAACGTGTCCCTGAGAAACAGCATGGATTAGTTTGGAATTTTCAATTTTGTTTATGTAGAAGATAGATACATCTCATTTGGCATACTGCAAGATGGAAGGAATGCTACCATGGAGCAATACTGGTGATGGCAAAGTGTGCAGCACTGTAATTCGAGCAATCTTTGTGTCATCAGTAGATTCCATCAGTAGTAATACCAACAACAACAACTTTTATTCCAGACTATGAATAAAATTATGGGTTGTGCATTGGTATAAACCAATCAGACATGTTCCTCTATGTTGAACCATCAATGAATCAGATTTTCTAATTATTTAACTTTTGTATAAATCTCATATTTCAAGTGAGAAAGCTAGACAGACCTAGGATAAATGCTTTACAGAATATGATCTTGTCAGCCTAATTTATAACTGCATCAGATAATTTTGCAAAGTGTGTATGATAAAGCTTGCCCCTTTATATTAATGGCATTAATTGAATTGCCATTTTCTATCAGCTTATATTCTGGAAAGAACAACAGCTTTTACTTTTCAGAGACTTTTTTTTGACTATTGGAATGTCCACTTTAGTGTATATGAACATAGAAATTAGCTTTTTTTCCTTATAGCCACGAGGAATAGGTCTTCTGTTAACATAACCTTGGTTTCAGAATAAGCTGCTGGCAGCATGTGGAAGGGCACTGGGCAGTGGGACAGCTTGGGAAATTTTAAATCTAGGTTTGCAGTTATCTTAAGCCCTAGAGGTCTTGAGTGGCATTTGTGTTATGGAGGACTGAATTTGTGAAACTGGGAATGAGGTGTAAGAACTAAATTTGTGCCACAACTGCTAGAGTTGCACAAGTAGCTTTGTAATTAACTTTCACCTCCTGTTGAATACATAATGATACTTGTTCTCCTTTCTAAAAGGCTTTGAGATCCTCATGTGAGACGTACAAGCAGCCTGCCAGTCCCTGAAGGGAGCTTATAAGCAGGAGGGGATTCAACTTTTAAAAAGGGCAGATAATGGCAGGACAAGGGGGATGGATTAAAGCTAAAGGAAGGAAGGGTTAGATTAGATCTTAGGGGGAAGTTTTTTACAGAGAGAGTGGTGAGGGGCTGGAACAGGCTGCCCAGAGAGGGGGTGGATGCCCTGTCCCTGGGGGTGTTCAAGGCCAGGTTGGATGGGGCCCTGGGCAACCTTGTGTAGCTCCAGGCTTGAGGTTGGTGTCCCTGCCTGTGTCAGGGGGGTTGGAGCTCTGTGACCCTTGGGGTCCCTNTTTGGAACAATGTGTTTTAGAAACCTCCAGGGGAAAAAAAGCAAAATATTAAGAGGCAATAGAAATATTTCCAAAACACTTCAAAATTTTGAGGAGTTGAGTGTAATATATAAAAAAAAAAAAGCTAAAAATAAAATAAAGCTAAAGGAAGGAAGGTTTAGATTAGATCTTAGGGGGAAGTTTTTTACAGAGAGAGTGGTGAGGGGCTGGAACAGGCTGCCCAGAGAGGGGGTGGGTGCCCCGTCCCTGGGGGTGTTCAAGGCCAGGTTGGATGGGGCCCTGGGCAACCTTGTGTAGCTCCAGGCCTGGTGGTTGGTGTTCCTGCCTGTGGCAGGGGGTTGGAGCTCTATGATCCATGGGGTCCCTTCCAACCCAGACCATTCTATGATTCTATGAAAAGCATTTTTTAGTTCATTAATTCCTTGTATAGAATTGAAGTGGTAGGACTCTTGAGCTCTTCAAAAACAATATTGGTGTTGTATATCTACAGCAAAGTATAATATCTGTTTTACATAATGTCTTTTGGGTTTTACATGCCAAATCTCTTTTCCCTTCCACAGAAGTCGATCAGAATTCTGATGGCCACATCGGCTTCAAAGAGCTTCAATCCGCAATGAAATCCGGACAAGATGAAATATCACCAGAGTGCTTTGCCTAAAGAGTATTCTCTGGTGAGAAGACAAAGTGAAAACTTCAGATCTCAAGATATTTAAAAATCAATGAAACTTCATTTGTTTCAGCAGCATTTTAAGAACTTTGACTGTAAGTGTAGCTCTGAAGAACAGCCTTTGAAGATTTACTGTTGACAAGTTGGGTATATTAATTTACATGTGTATGTGTGTGCAGAATACTTAAAATATTTGAAATCTCAATTGATTCCCAATCACTCTAGTTAAGAACTGCAACTCTGGGTTTTTTCCTTCTTTTTTTTTTTTTTGGGTTTAACAGATGAAAAAGGAGCAACTCTGATTTCCAGTTACTGGGAAATTTATTTCTTCATTTTTTCAACAGTCCTTTGTTGACAGGCCAAGATATTTCACACATATTGAAACTGGTTAAATTTATGGCAGATAACACCTGCTTTTTAAAATCAGTAAGATATCTGTCTTTATTGTTTCACTTACAGATATTGTTCTTTTTTATATATTACACATTATTTTCAATTTAACATTTATTGGCTAATTTAATCCTGAACAATTATCAAGAACTGTGTATGTAAAAAATAAAGTAAGAATAACTACTTTTTTTTTTTTAAAACAAATTTTTAACTGGAGTTAAGAATAAATCTTAATGTGCACATTATGGACCTCAGTGTGGCAGGCTGAAAATTCTGTGTATTCAAACCTTCAGCTGACCTTTAGGGAAGAATTTGGAGACATATATACCCACCTTGGCAAGATCAGAGAATTTCCCAAGAGTTGAAGGGAAGCATAAGGTAGAATCTGTCATTCTCTACAAAGCTATCTTCCCTTCTCTCTCTCTCTCTCTTATCCAGTAACTGGGAGATGTTCTTGTCTGCTGTAACTTTATATACATCCATCCAAGCTGTGCTATAGTGAGATAAATCTTTCTTATTCAATTTATCTTATCTGTTATCACTTACTTCCCACTGTCTTTGTGTGTTCATATTAATAGTTACAGATAATAGAGATTTCATTATGGGCTCTGTCTTTGATCATATGGTCCACTCTATTGCTTCATTTCTGTTTACCTGAGCTGTTAAATTGGTTGGATTAGAGATTTCTTTTTCAACTGTCCAGAAGCAATTGGCTTCTCAAGTGATCTTACAGACTGTACCATCTACTTAATACTGCTGCAAATAAATAGAAATTAAGTAATAATGATCAGTACAAGGAAACAAGTGTCAATTCAATATTTAAGTCAATAGAGTCTCCAATTTCTTTCAAATTTTAATGAGGCATTCCAGAGTACAATTTATAGGTGAAGTATTTATAAATGATGTCTGGTTTCTGTTCCTATTCCATGTATATATCTCACTAGGTAGAGCCAAAGTGAAATCTTTCTTTCAATCCCAAGGCAGATAATAAATAAATAATGGAAGGGAGTTGGAGACACTGAACATAGCAGCAGATATATGTGATTCTGTGTATACGAACCAGGTGTCTACTCGATGAAGTGAGCTGTGCCTCAGATAACATGCTTTATGTGCTAATCAGTGGGAGCAAACTGGTGTTACCTTTGAAAGGTGATAGCAAGACATGTTAATAGATTGGAGGCTTTGCCTTAGAAATGCCATTTCCCTATAGATGAGTGTTTTCATGAGAGAAACCTCACCAAGGATGCTAATTAGCAATACTATCACAGCCTCTTTGGAGGTATAGGAGATTGAATTATTATCCCACATGGATAGCCACTACAGTTCTAGAAACATTCATGAAAAAATGCATGATGGTTTGCTGTGAGACCTATATTGTATTTTTTTTTTAGTCAGTAAACCTCAACTTTATGGTGCCCAGACCCTGTACACTTCCTAAACACTGAATTAATGTAGTGTTATTTTATTACGATATATTATACTATTATTATGTATGATTTTACTTATTTTTAAAATAACTATTTAGTTCATAAAGAGCAGTTAAAAGGCTATGGCATCTTGTTTATATTTCTAGTCCAGCTGTGGTTTGTTGTCTAAATATTTGACAATATATCTGTTATATTGTACAATTATAGCCTTTTGTTAAATATTAGAACAGACAGAAAGGTTTTTGTATGCTTTTCATTTTAAGAAATAGATATGTCTTGTATATCTGGCAAAGAACTCCAGAGAGGAAAGTGCTCTCTATCTCCTTGATTTCCATATGCTCTCAATCTTTGTTTTCTCAAGGACTTGAAAAGTTGCTATGAACTTGAATTACTGAGGACATAAACTCTAGAAGAGGCCAATGAAATTATTTTACCAGGTTGGAAATTTTTTTAGGAGAGAACCAAAATGTATTAAAGGATCATAAGTGTCCTTTTTTTTTCCTCCCATGGGGCCTGACAGAAAGACTGCAGATGACCACAGCTGAGTGGAACTGAGGAGGCCCTGGTGACAATCTTCATACCAAACAGGTGAATAAAAATTATTCACTAGTTATAATTAATTATATATAATATATAATATATATTATATGTATATTATATAATATGCACTAGTTAGTGTTTATTTGTGGTTTGGCTTGAGAAGTTCATAAACACTTCAGCTCTCATGACAAATGGATAAAATTAGGAATGATGTCAATTAGGTGGGGTTAGGTGGTGTCCTATCCTCAGTAACAGTTTGGGAAACAATAAAAGCAATGGCTACCAAGCTATTGGATGGAAAAGGCCACGTGCTTTTCATTTTTGCATGTTTTCTATTGCTGACGTAACAGCTCAACATGAAAGGTCAATATGAAACGCTCGTCAGAGCTAAGAGCTCTAATCAGCTTTAGCTCACAAGCTGAAGCTGACAGCTCATGTCAGCTCTAGACTGAAAAGAATCATAGAATCATAGAATGGTCTGGGTTGGAAGGGACCCCAAGGATCATAGAGCTCCAACCCCCCTGCCACAGGCAGGGCCACCAACCTCAGGCCTGGATCTACACAAGGTTGCCCAGGGCCCCAGCCAACCTGGCCTTGAACACTGCCAGGGATGGGGCACCCACCCCCTCTCTGGGCAGCCTGTTCCAGCCCCTCACCACTCTCTCTGTAAAAAACTTCCCCCTAAGATCTAATCTAACCCTTCCCTCCTTTAGCTTTAATCCATCCCCCTTGTCCTGCCATTATCTGCCCTTTTAAAAAGTTGAATCCCCTCCTGCTTATAAGCTCCCTTCAGGGACTGGCAGGCTGCAATGAGGTCCCCCCACAGCCTTCTCTTCTCCAGGCTGACCCAGCCCAGCTCCTCAGCCTCTCTTTGTAGGGCAGCTGCTCCAGCCCTCTGAGCATCCTCGTGGCTCCTCTGACCCCTCTCCAACAGTTCCCCATCTTTCTTGTATTGGGGGCCCCAGCTCTGGACACAGGACTCCAGCTGGGGCCTCCCGAGGGCAGAGTAAAAAGAAATGGCACTATAAACTCGTTAACAGGTTACATTCTCATCTGAAATGTTCCCAGGTGTGTAAGGACGTCAGTGGTATGAATGACACAAGCCAAGATAAGCTGTTTTCTCTTGTTTGGTGGCTAACATCTTTGGCACATCCCTGGACACTGAATTGTGTCTGAATCTCCAGCACTAAGAATTTGTGGATGCCCCATCACTGGAAGAGTTCAAGGCCAGGTTAGATGGGGCTTTGGGCAACCTGGTCTAGTGAAAGGTATCCCTACCCATGGCAGGGGGATTGGAATAGATAACTTTATAAGGTCTTTTTGAACCCAAACCATTCTATGAGTCTAATATTTTATTGATTGAATGAGCAGTTATTAAGCTATGGGGGTTGGACCCGATGATCTCTCGAGGTCCCTTCCAACCCCTACGATTCTGTGATTCTATGGTCTTTGGGAAACACGACATTCCCAGTAGCCTGCCCAGTGTAGTATACTGGAATCTGGGAGAGCTTTGACTGAAAAAGGATTCAGGTAATTAAGTCCTACATCAAGATTCTCCTCATTGCAATATTTGTTTTACTTTTTTTCCTGGTGTATCAAATGAGTATTTCAAACATCAATTCAGTAATCAGATGAATAAAAAAATAAATACATGCAGTACATCACAGAATATGCACTATGTCCCTATAAGGATCCTAAAATAAAACTTAGTATAAAGATAGTACATTAGGCTTGTGGCAGTGTTACTGTGTCTTCTATCTTTAATCAGTTGGGTGGGTGGTGGCTGACAAGTCAAATCCAGTAACTAGCTGACACACAAAATGTCACAGTTCAAAGAAAAGCTTTGGCATGACTCTCATGTACTATAACATATCAGCTTTACACTTCCCTGGCAATGAAATGCAGTCTTCAAATTAGGATGAATTACAGTTGCATCCCTGCTTTGATTCCTGAACACTGTTCTTTGGGAAGATTGCCCACATTTAAAAAAGAGTCAGACCTCTTTGTACAACTCTTGGTGTAGAGATTGCCAATAGCAGTTTGAGAAAATACATTGCACCATTGTCCATAAGAAACAGGACTAACGAGTGGGGGGTTTAACCATAGTTATTATTTAAGGATCCATACCTGAGCCTCTTATTTGCAAGAAATAAAAAATTAGTGATGAATTTTAAAAGAACCCAGAGGTTGCACATGCATTAAGAATTTGGCTCAAAACACAGTGGGTCTGAAGTGAATCTCCTGCTTTTCCCTACTTTCTGTGTATCAATTCAGTTCTCAGAGTCATTATGGTGTGTGCAAATCAAGATTCATTTTTGAGGAAAGTAAGCTAGAAGACTGCTCTGGGCACACAGAGTATGCTTCAATATGGAATGGAGACATGAGTCTGAATGATGACTCATTTGTGCCACCATAAAGTTATCCAAGTCCAGCTGACCATCAATGAAACAGTCACAGCAGTAAGACATGCCTTGCTGCTGATTTTTCATTTGAAAGAAAAGCCAGTGTCACTGCCATTAAAGTGTCCTCTTGAATTTAAATCCATGGCTCCAGCCCTTTCCTAGTCCCTTCAACGAGACCTTTATATGTTGATCAGACTTGGAGTGGGGCAGAGTTCAGCAACCAGCATGATGGTTTCAGCCAGAAATGAGTAGGAACAGAAATAAAGCTGGTTTGACACTAAAGAAACAGGGTAATGATGTGCTACTGTCTTCAGCATGAGGCAGAGCAAAGGTTGGCATGGAGTTTCCTAGGGTGGAGGAGCCAGTGCACAAGAAAAAAGCAGTCTGTGGCATAGTTTGTATTCAGACAACTCTGAAGAAAAGGGGTAGTGAGAGCATTTCATCTAGTGACTCAGCACCAATGGCATCATAATACCAAACTGCTTTTGCACTGAAGTATTTGCTAATGGAGAGTTAGCCAGGGAGTCTTTTTTTCTAAAATTGCTTTGATACCTATGCTATGGTGAAAATCTCAGCCTTAGTCAGAAGACACATCTCACCAAGGAGGAGTATGTGCACCTTCAGGCAATTTTGCATTTAGATATATATTTCCATTTGAGTCATTCTAATTTAAATACATTTAATATGCAAGGTGAATTTTTTTTTGTTCCTTTTACCACTGACTTTCCTAAATACAACAAAATGTTAAAAAATGTAAAGATGGCTTACAAACCAGCTATGAAAAATAAGACACCTACAATAGTACATCTTAGGAGGAGTTGCTGCATTAAAAAACCTGAGATAGGTCTAGTGGGAAAGCCCTAGTAGCTGCAGAACATGTACATTAGAAAGGAAAGACCTTTGAAATACTTCATCATTCTTGGAGAAGAAAGCTGTTACAGATGTTAAATAACTGTGAAATAATTCAGTGACATATTGAGATGTAGCAGATGCTATGGAATCCTGTCATAGTCAAACATTTAAAGTGTCATATATTTGTTAGCTGTCCTATTACTGGCTAAGGGCAATGTTGAGAGTTTGTAAAAGGAAATTCTAGTGATTCTCATTTGAAGCTCTACTTACACACTCTGTCGTGGGAGCACCACACAGACCCATGTAATTGTCTCAAAATGCCTCAGAAGATGAACTACATTAAATTCTGACTTCTAGCAAAATTGTTCTGGAAGAAGGAAGCCCTGTTCTAGACCTGATGAGCTGTGCCCAAAGAGAGCAGCCCTGAAGAAGGATCCCAACTTTATCCCCACTTGGAAGACAGGTGACTGCCTGATAAGCTAGCAAATGTATTAACATAGTTGCTCTTGATCTGAATGGATATCTTTAATTATATGTTTTGGGTTTTTTCTTTTTTTCCTGTTTGTTTATTTCACAGTTAGCTTTATGAAATGAACACATTTTTCTGGAGATTTTAATACTGCCCTGAAGATAGACCTACAGGGACAATTTCAGATGATAGAGCTCAAAAAGCCCTGTCTGGACAGAGAGAGAGCTTCATCACATTAAAAGATGAAAACCAGTGTCCTGAAAATTCAGCTAAATGCCAGAAAATTGTAACTTGTGCAGGGAAGAGCTAAGATCCACCTATTCCCATGTCCAGTCTCTGACAGTTGGCAGTAGTAGTGATTAACCATGTAGCCGTAGGGGTGTAGAAGACTGATGCTTCCCTAGCACACTGTGTCCAGCAGCCAGAGGTTTACAACTCCCTCGTATTCTATCTCATATTGTACAAGTGACTTGGTCTTGAATCACACTTGGTTCTTTCTCAGTGCTTTTTCAGTCCTACTACAGTCTTTTTTAGATGATCATAACTGTGCTAACTATGGAAGCTGTGGAAATAACTGAAGCTTTATATAGCAGCACAATAATGTTTCTCATTTAATGTTCTATAGCTTCAATAATAATGATGTGAAGATTCAGTAGTGAAATAGATGCACAGTTAATTCAGAAATTATGTGAGGAAGCAGTTTGATTTCTCTTTTTTTTTGGCCATGTTCTTCATGGATTATATAACTTTAGTATCAGAAATATACATATCTGTCATAAATAAG
The DNA here is from genome assembly GCA_013400835.1 of Zapornia atra. Taxonomy (NCBI): domain Eukaryota; kingdom Metazoa; phylum Chordata; class Aves; order Gruiformes; family Rallidae; genus Zapornia; species Zapornia atra. The sequence goes on from VZTU01006515.1 coordinate 59,448, forward strand.
AAATAAAAATTAGAAATCAGATTATTTGCAATATTTAAGCACCTAAATAAAATAGGAAGATGGCTCTTCCTATTTATCATCAGCAAAACGGTTGAGGCAGCTAAATGGAATCTACAGTTCATGCACTATGTATGTAGCTTGGAAAATCCTGCAGGATTCAGCCTACATTTTTAGGTTTTTAACATATGTTAAAACTGTTTCTACTCATTTCTGGCTGAAACCATCATGCTGGGTGCTGAACTCTGCCTCACTCTAAGTTTGATCAACATATAAAGGTCTCAATGAAAGGACTAGGAAAGGCCTGGAGCCACTTCATGTGAATATATAGGAAAAAGAAGAATTTTAAAAGTCAGACACATTTAATAGACACCCAGTCCCCAAGTTCACTGAGAACATGAGGTTGATCCTCAGACCAGCACTTGACCGCTGCTGTATTATACACTGCAAGGCAGTATCATGCAAAATGCAGCCTAGATGGAAGGTCTGGGCCCTGTGCTCTGCTGACCCAGCTGTGCTGCTCTGAGCGGCGGAGCAACCCTCCTCAACATCTCCTGGGAACCCTCTGCAATGCTCTCTCCTGCTTGATCTGCTTTATTAGGCAAGTAGTGCTGAAATCTTTATGCCGTGCCACAACCTGGGTGTATTATGCTCAGAGAGAGCCTGCTTCATAGGGAGATTTTCTCTGCTCCCAGGGATCCATCAGAACAGCTGCGGATTTCTAAACTTGGCAAATCACCTACATTTTACTAGAGCTTAAGAAAAGTGAGTCAGCCAGATCCCTTAAAAAGTCATTTAATAATGAACCTTCTCAGGTGCCTTTGACAAGGACTGGTCAGCAACTGTGTTGACAATGTTGCCATGGTTATAATATTTTGCTCCTAATTGTGAAAACTGTCACGATCCACAAGTTGGTACAAGGTATTAAAATCTAGATCAGGAGCAGACCAGTTCTGAGGCATATAGAACTGAGGGCTGTGAGTCAAGGGTGAGAAATCATGTTGAATCTCTAGCTGAGAGCTGGTCATGGCAAAAAGAACAGTGGGAACATAAAGAAAATATTTGTAGCTCTCTGATTTGTACCAGTTCCTCATTGCAGTGATTCATCATTGCAGTTTGCTGTTCTCTATGGCAGTTTCCTAACTATAGTATGGAACAAAAAAATTTAGAAATGGTGTATATCATAGGCCAAGGGACATAAAGAAGTTCAGGCACCTTTGTCCTACTGAAATCAGAAGAACTTTAGAAATGCCCCAGAGGGTCAGGTTCACGGCCCCTCTAGTTCAATAGCCTGTCTTCAACTGTGCCCATGGGGAAAACACTATCTAGGAAGAGCACACAAGCTGGGATGCTACCTGTGGTTCAGTCCCCTCATACCGCCCCAGCATCCTTAAGTCACTGGATTAAGAAAGTTGGAGGGCACACTGATAATCTCAAGGACCTATGAGGCTTTTCAAGAACCACTAAACTTGAAATGGCCTGGGCCCTTCCAATCATCACTGAAAAAACAAAGCCTAGACTCTGTCATTAGAAAATGTAAATACTCAAAGGCTTTCAAAGTATATTTATGATCTTTTATACAGATATGTCATTCACTGTTCTTTTACAGCAGACTCCTTTTTTCTAAGCATGCAAATGAGATTAGATTTTTAACTGCTAATTAATGGTGCTCCACAGCCTTCTGACAACAGAGGAAATTCTGCAGTGGCAGCTTTGCTCTCCCTTACACCTACTTTCTTTTAAATTACTTTTATCGTGCTTTCAGAAAAGCTATAGCCCTTAACAGAGACCTTGGTATCAAAGACAGAAAGAACCAAAGATAGACTTGCATGCAGAAGATGTGGGGAATCCTTCAGTTATATTTTGCTTCAAAATCTCTATTTAGACTGGGAAAAAAAGAAATTCTCAATGCCATATCCCTGTATTTCACAAAGATGTGCCCATTGTGGTTTCTGAATTGCATCAGGTATTTACATGTGGTAAAAAATGAGCTGTCTGCTTAGCAATTTACAAGTCTTCATTAATCTACAAACTAACACAATCATTAAAGAATAATATTAATAAAGACGACAAAATGTGTCTCCTGGAAAATAATTCAGAAAAGATACCTCATAAACTGAGTATTTTCAGATGCTTGAATTCCTCTAGTGTATGCTGTGTTGTTTTCACACAGCAATCTCAACATTCAAATGTTCTTAATACTGTGTCAAATCCCTCACAGGCTGTTCTATCATAACCAGACTTGTAATTTCATAGGAAAATCACATCAAGTTTATTTATCAATGTATTATTTTTTAAAATGTGTTGACTGGCCTAAGAACAAAACCATCCTCTGATTTCTAATTGACCTGGTATTGTGGTTATCTTGGGTATTATCTGCAATTCTTTATTTAGGCCTTTTTTTGTCCTTCTCACACTGAGAAGGGATGTTAGCATGAGTGTAAATGTAGTTTATACAGTTTTGAACATCACTTTATATTCCTAAAATGGTACAAAACCAGCAAATGAAGATCATAGGCATGTGTATTTTTGTGTAACTTTGTACGTGTTTAAAGTTGTGGGCTTCCCTGAGAGCTTGTCCAGAGAATCTCAGATTCCATGAAATCCTACATCTTCCCAAGTGAGTGGCAATAATTGAAATGCCTATCTGCCATCTCTCACGTTAGAGGTTTTCTTTGCTCTTTCTCTTACACAATGGTTATGGACATGACATCCTGTTATTACATAAAATAGTGGAGATTTCCAGGAGATAAAATCTCAATTAATGCAAGAACTCTTTGAGTGTATATCCCTGGGAAATCTACCTAGAAACTTTCCTGAAGGAGAACCTGAAGCCAAGACAAATGTTACACATTATATTTCAACGTTTTCTCATTGTAGTCTGGATCTTCACACTCTGACATGAGTTACTTCAAATTCCTTTCTGCTTTATTTTCTATTTACTTTTCAACAGCATGAACTCAGCTTATACTAATTTAAGCAAAATTTAGACTGCTGTTGCTAAAGGTGTTACACACAAAGAAAAGGTTTAAATCTGTTGCTGTCTTTAAGCAGTCCTGATGATTGTAGAGCAGAAATGCTGATAGGGCTTTACACTGTTTTGAAGAATCAAAATGAAAAGGGTCTGGAAACAAACTAGATGATGCGTGTCAGGGTCACGTCAGGCTGACCAGAGCATCTCAGCAGAGTTCAGAATACCTTGGGAAGTGGCACTACAGGTAATGCACTTTAAGTACTGAGGGAGAGAAACACAAACTCTTCCCTATGAGGAAAAGCTGAGTGAGCTGGGGGTGTTCAGTCTGGAGAAAAGAAGACTGAGGGGGGACCTTATTAATGTCTATAAATATCTGAAGTGTGGGGTGCAGGGGGAAATGGCCAGCCCCTTCTCAGTGTCTGTGGGGACAGGACAAGGGGCAATGGCTGCAAGTTGGAGCACAGGAAGTTCCACACCAACATGGGGAAGAACTTTTCCCCAGTGAGGGTGAGGGAGCCCTGGGACAGGCTGCCCAGGGGGTGTGGAGTCTCCTTCTCTGGAGAGATTCCAGCCCCGTCTGGACGCCGCCCTGTGCAATATGAGCTGGGGAGCTGCTTTGGCAGGGGGTTGGACCCCAGGAGCTCTCCAGGGCCCTTCCAACCCCTGGGATTCTGTGATTCTATAATTCTATTCTATGAAAGCGTGATTTTTCTACAAAAGCAGTCATATTAACATAATTTTTTTGTTGTTTGATATGTTTCTATTCCATAGGCATGTTGTAATAGCAATGTTAATTGTGTCTGCTGATTTGTATTCCATTTCACCCAATGCAAATCCAAAACTGGCAGGGCTACACAGGCACCAGTGAAGGTGGTATTTTTGAAAATGTCCCTGAAAGTTAGCAGCTCACCTCACTGAAGTTACATACAATGCATTGCTAAGTAGTTTAGGGCTTGACTTGGGACATAAAGATGCACAGGAGCTAATTCGTGTCAACAAAAAGTAGTTGAAGCTAAGGTGATTTTAGTATGTGAGCTGGTTCATCTGTGACTGTCTCTGTATTGTGCTCCACAGCAGACAAATACCCCTGGATATTTTTCAATATCCCATACATCATCAGTGGAATCAGAGGTGTCAGTAAAGATTTTATTTTGTTGGCAGAATCTTTAATTCTGATGATAGTGCATGAAATCAGTAATTCAGTTACATGTCAGCTTGTGTTGGAAGTTTTATTGGAAGATTTGCAACTATGCCAGGCATCTTTATACTTACAACTTCTATTTGATTCAAAAAATCATTGGTGGCAAATAAACAAGAAACACCATGATATCATTTTATAGTCACTTTCCAGAGCACAGCAGTTAATCTAACTCTGCAGTTAGACTGTTACTGTATATTACAAAATGCATGTGATGTTCACTTACCTGATATATAGGACTGGGTTTATCTTAAGCTTTTTATTTTTATGACTTGTTAAAGCCCTCATGCTGGAAACCACATGTAATCCAGTATAACACCCTTTCTTTCCTTTAAATACTCTGATTACTGTTTCAGGAATATTTACTGCAGCAGGAATATTTACAGCAGCATCTGTCCTTGCACAGGATCCCAGTAGGGAAAGTACTCCCCAAACATGTAGAAAAGGGTATCTGCCAGTAAGAGCAGGGTACATACTCAGTTCATCTTTCTACCTGCTGGGATAATATCCTTACTCCACTGTTTTCTGACCAATTTCACTTATCTCCAGCTATGTGAATACTGCATTTTTTGCATGTTCTGCAAAACCTGTTAATGCCCCTTCCTGAATCAATCAACAGAAAAACCTAAATATTTCACCTCTGTGAAATAACCTCTGGTATTATCATGAAAATCACATGGGTAACAGTAGTATGGCAAGCTATGTTTGATGTTTCTCCTCCCTGTGCCAGATAATATATGTGCATAATTGCTCAAGTGCCGTCTGGTTGCATCTTAAGATGTGTTGCTCTTTGGTAATGAAAGTGCTGATTTGGTCCCACACATGAAATAGAAGTGTGTTTAATGTGAGGCTTTGTTATTTTGTAGGACCCTGACACAAAAAAATGAGCAATGCCTTGTCAAAAATCTCTTAAGAAACGTGCATTTAATAATAATTTATTCTAAATTTAATTAAAATGTGCCTGAAAGATACCTGACTGTTTTGGGCTTGAAAAAATGAATTTTAACTATGAATGTGGAGTGGCAGTGTGAAGCCTTCAACCCACTTTATCACACACTGCTAGGGTTTCCCTGGCACAGGGGAAATTGCTGGCAAGAGCAGGGTTCAAAGGTGTCTGGGGCTGAGGCCTGTTTCTTCTGGAGTAATGGCAAAACTCCCTTTGACACAAGTGTGTATGACCTGGCCTTGTCACCCCAGAATAGGGGGTGGTGTCAGAGCTATTGGGCAAAATCCCAGGAAGAAGTGAAAACAGAGTGAAGCCGTGGTAACGTTATTCAAATGCTCAAAAGACTTGCAGATAGGAAAAAAAAAAATATCCTTTTCTTCACATCCATTAATAGTACAAAAAGTAATGTGATTAAACTGTGGCAAGTGAGATTTACTTTAAAGCAGGAAAAACTCTTTAATGATCAGGGAGTGACTGGCAAGGATCTATTGCCTGCAGCAGCTGTCAAATGCCCATTAACAGGGGGACTCTAAGAACAGGCTGAACATGTACCTGCCAAGAAAAGCTTAGGTATAGTCCATTCTGCCATGGGGCACAGAGATGAAAGAACGACCTCTGAGATCCTTCCAGCCCCTGCTGTGGTCTTCTGTATTCTGTGTGAAGACTTCTCATCTCCCATGCCTTTATACCAACATTTGTGCATAACTTGTCATTCAATGGAGAAATGCCCTTAGCAGTTTTTCCCTACGACCTGTATTTGAGACAAGAACATGGTGAAGCATTATATATTTGGGTCTTTTCTAATCAGTTTTAAAATTTGCTTGTCTACCTGATGATGTCCATTTTAAACACAGATTATTGTCATTTCAAATGTGTGCAAAAGTGATAAGGGAGGTGACTAGAAGCTTATTATTAGTTTGCTGCTTTTATCTTTGGGAAATTAACATTCTGGCAAGGAATTTAATTGGGCTTTTTTGTTAATTCTCACAGTGATGCTTTGGTTTTTGCTTTTGGGAATGGAGAGAAAAACCAGCATCTGGTGTTTGAGGTTGCTAGGGATTTACACCATATTATGTGTAATATCTCTACTGTAAATAAACAAAATGAATAATTAAGTGAATAATGAGGTGTCCTGAATGAAGACTTCTCAGACTGTATCTATGGAGTGTTTGTATTCCTGTTGTTTGTTCTCTGTTGGGCATCTTGGGCATCTCATTGCCCATATGCATATTAGCAATATAGTTTTTCAAGCAGAAGTCAGAAATAATATTAATGAAGGTTGTCAGATACAGCAGAGGGACTTTTGCTCTTCAGAACTATATCTGTCTGTTATGGAGGGTAAAACATTAGTAGAATTTCTGTCAGGGCCCTGAGGACACTGACAGCTGACTGCCCCTGATGAGCCTCCCCAGGGCTCCCTCACTCTGCCCACAGCCCAGGACCCGTATCAGCCCCGCGAGGCCATCAGCCCTTGCCCCAGTCATGCTGCAGCAGAGTCCGTCTCCAGCTCCCCACAGCCCTGCCCAGCCATGGGCCCCACTACATTGGGATCACCTGCAGACCCATGTCCCAGCCAGTCCTGGCTCACAGGGAAGCGTATGAAACCCGGGGCTGGGGCTGTCCCAGCCTGGCCCGCTCTTGGGCACAGGCCCTGACTGCCAGGTCCTTCCCTGCCACTCCTGAGAGCTCCCATAGCCCACAGGGAGCCACCAGCGCATTCTGCCTCACCAGGCTCTGAGGTGGTTTCTTTTAGGTTCAGAAGACATAGAAAAGCTACATTGGAGGTTGTGTAAAGTCTGTCCTGACACAAAACTGGGTTCTGTGAATTCTTGTGGTATTTTTGGTTTGTTGCTGCAGGGACAGCCCCAAGCTTTCGTTTACTTCCTGGGTGCAGAGGGTCTCCTCTCTGGGTCACCATGTACAGCGCTGGGCAGTCCCACAGTGCTACTTGAAACAATGCCAGGCCTCCTCTGGGGCAGAAAAAGTCAAACCTCCTTCTTCACTTTTTTAAGACTCCTGAGGTAATGCTGCTATTACCATCAGCTCATCAGGTCCTCCCGAGACACCAAGGCTTTGCAGCATGTTGGATGTAGATGCGATCTTCCATACTTAATGGGTTTGCAGTGGCTGGTGATAGGAAGTGTTCATATCACTGGTACGTTGGTGTCACAAAGGGCATCTCTTCTCACAGACCATACTGCAGCAAAAGACAGAGAAAGGGGCAGGAGCTGCTGGGTTCGGCCACAGACCTGCCTCAGCCATTGCTGAGCAACTGTTCATTTTATCTGTTCCTTGATTTAAAAAAAAAATATCTATATTTGAAGTAACATGGCGGTTTGGCCCTGGCTAGAGGCCAGATGCCCACCAAGCCACTCGCTCACTCCCAGAGGAGAAACAGGCAGAGCCACCGTGGGTTGGGATAAGGACAGTTTACTGCCAAATATCCAAGTGAATACAGAACAATAATGGCCAGTTACACCAACACCCAGTGCTGACACACAGTACCTTACTGACCTGACAATTACAGAGGGCTGCCCGATGGTAAGAACCAACCGAACCGACATCCCAGCTGCACTCCAACTGTCCTAGAGGCAAAAAACAGCCCCCACCCTTCCCCAACCAGCTGCTTTTATGGGCAAGTGGCATCAGGTGGTGTGGAAAACAGCTCCAGCTAACTCAGCTCCCCTGGGCTGACTCAGCTCACCTGTGTTGGCTGACTGGGGAGGTCAACCCTGGCCTGGCCAGAACCAGGACAAGCAATCTGATTTGCTGAATTGATTTGCTTTTACAGAAAAAAGGTGACAATGTGACTACTTGGTACCTCTGTAAACTGTAGCATCAAAGTGAAGGCATGATTTTTTTTCCTTAGAACACTTTATTAAGGTGCTTGTGATTAGCGCTGAGCAAGCTGCTGTGCTGAGGCCACAGGAGACACCTCCCTCGGCCCGATGTCAAGTGAAGTTTCTGAAGCCTGCAATGGGGCAAGAGCCACAGGAGTCTGCAGGAGAACAACCCCATCTCCTGACCATTCTTTAGGTAAATTACTGGGGATGCCTGACACCAGTGCAGCATGAAGCGTCTCTGGAATTAAAAGTATCTCAGTTTTAGTTTCCATCTTGAACACAGCTGTGTCTAAGTAGAATGCAGAGTGATTTTTGTGTCTATGTGATATGATAATTAAACTTAGCACTTTCTCAGCTTTTGCTATTCAGGAGTGTAAAGGAAAGCTAAATGAATTGCCAAGGAGATATAGTGACAATTAATGATGGGGATAGGACTCAGAAGAGCTGTTGACATCAGGGCTCAGGGCTCTGCTGAACACCCCATCACCAGTTAAAATCTGTTAATATCACCTTAGGTGAGCATCCTCAACTTTCCCCTGAAAACTCCACAGGTTTCTAACTATGCTTTTGTGCCTTCATTTCCAGCCTGGGGTCAGACATGCTCTTCTCCTCCTTCTCAGGGAGAAGGCTGAGCTGCAAGTCAACTTGAGCTGCTGTAGATGGCTGCTGCAACTCTTTCACCTCTTTGCTGTGTCCCCGGTAGCCTGTGCCCACTGCCAATGGTCAAGGTACCAGGTCACCACTATGTAGTCCCCTGAGTTGCTATCAGCTGTGTAGGGAGGATAAAAACACCTATGCCAGAAAACACCCAAAGTTGTAACAAATATTGCCACTATCAGTGGTGGAAAACAGCATAAAATTTCACTCTGAACCACAACTGCACCATCACTAAGATCTGATGGAATAACAGTTCTTGGGGGCAAAAGAAAAAAAGGATTCTTATGTCTGCCTTAAAACATAATCTTATATAACTCCTATTCCCAGTAACATGCCATGAAACCCTTAGACATCATAACTACACTACACGAGGTATGGTTTGTCCAATGTTAAACCACCAGCAAGGACAAACTATTTTTAGAGCTGTCATATATTATTGCACCTGAGCTTTATTTGTCTTCTGATTAAAAGAGGTTTTTCCTTCAGAGAAGTTCACTTGAATTTTATACTCATTTACTAAGTCTTATGTTCCAATTCAATTTATTTTAAAGCAGATTCTTTGGGGAAAATTACAAAGCTAATTTGAATTGATTCTTTGGAGATTCAGGCTTAAATGAAGTGCCATAAAATTGGAAGTCAAAGTGAAAAAATAGAATTGAATTTTATACTTGTATTACTCAATGGACACAGGCACCTTGCTCTTTGCTGCTGCTGAGGGTTTTGATGTAGTATATTTCAGACAATTTAAACATACCTAAGCATTAAACTTCACTGAAGTTTTGGTTGCTAAGGAACTACAGTTTTTCTTGTTCAAATATATTTTATCAGATTATAAATTTATGTCTGGCAGGTTCACAAAGTTAGTCATTCTCTCCAGTTTTTCAGAACTAATTCTAAAAGCTCTTAGTGGTACTAATTTTGGGTAAGTAAAACCAAGTCCTGTATTTGTAGCACATCCCGAAGATGGTACTTTAGCATCTGGTTGTGGACTTGTCAGAGTAGTGTTCCTGATGGGGGTACATTTCCTAGTCTAAGACCTAACATTTGGATAAAAATACTGAGCTAATTTGGGTATTTGGAGTCCCAGTTTTAAACATTGGGTAAAAATTTGGGTAGCAGATGTATGGTTTTTTTTCTGAAACCAACGTAGTTTTTATAGGTTTTAGGGGCATCTAAATTCATTAAAGCTTTCACCCAATTTAGGCCACTGTGGTAATTGATTAGCAAGCGAGCAAACATTTGGCCTTACAGGGTTTTTTTTATTAACAGGTTAATTCTGGGGCTATTTTTCCCATAAAGCCTGTAACACACCTAGAAAAATGAGACTTGTTGCTTAACAGAATTTTTGATTTTCTTCTCCTGTTTGATGCACATACAGCTTGAGAAATTCACAGAAATAATGGCTGAGGAGCTGGTTGTGCAATTTCCTGTCACATAAATTACTGGGTAGATGTTCATTACTCCATCCCAGCACTGTGCTTCCAACCTAATCAGAAGCAGGAGTGAGGATATGAAAAGATGCGTTGGAGCAAACTCCAGTTCCCTCCATTATCTGTTCTACACATATGGTCCTATATTAGAAATGACTGTTATTTTGTATGAGTAAATACGTTAAGAAATATTTAAATAAAGAGAAATATTGCTTTGTTCTGGTAACCTTTATGTGAAAACAGTTCTACTGAAAGAGGCCTTCATCCCCAGGATTATTTTCTGATGTGCTCAGCTTTTCAAAAAGAGTAGTCAGGAGCAGACATGCTTATTTCCTTTGGCTCCCCTTGTGTTGGACACCTGAAGTTAGACACCAAAGTTGATATTTAAATGTGGAAATTTAAAATCCTCTAATCTTTCTCACATGCTAAGTTGCTACAACCCTCAATGATCTCAGTGGGAGCCGGTGGCTGCTCAACGTTTTTACAGTCTCACTATTTAAAGTGAAGTGCCTAGTGCAGGAGATGACAGATGTCTGACTGCCTTGATAGTGCTCGAATGCTCCCTGGAACTGAATGGAAGTGAGGGGGAAGTGATGCTTCTCTTCTTTGCTGCTCTGCTGACCTGATGGAAACCCATGGGCTGCTCTCCTCTGTTCCATCAGCTTTCTGAAAGCACAGCTTGGCACCTCCTATTCAGAAACTTTCTTCAACCCCCTTTTCACCTCAGACATGGAGCAGAATTTGCCAAGATGCTGCCAGCTACATGCGTATGTAGCTCTTGGGCTCTGGGAAGAGGCACATGGTGCATTATCTCATTTGTAGGGCAGAATTTTGATAGACTGAGCTGATCTCTGGATCCCTGGAAATCCTTTACCATCTGTCATGATTACAAAAAGAATGATGCTTGCTGTGTAATGTATCAAAGTCCTTAGTTTATAGAAATGGCTGAGAACCTGAAATTCCCCTCTGTTAAAATTGTGTTTCTGAATGCTGCATGCATTAAGAATGTAGCAAAGTGAAGGATAAAGAAAAAAAGTAAAATTTTCCCATTTGTCTCTGCTTTGCATTTCTCTTCTTCCTCCACCCCAACCCAGAATTGCTCCTCTTTGTGCTGAGCAGCATTTTAGGACCTAGCACTTACCCGTAATGCAACCCTGCACCAGGCACATCCCTCCCTTCTTCAAAGAGAGCACGTGAAAAGACACCAACACTGTCCAGTCCTTAGAGCCTTGTCTTATCCATATGCTATAATTAATCTGAAGCAGGATAACCTCCTTCAAATTCAGCTTTCTGTCCTAAAAATGGAGCACAAGGTTTGGAAACAAGCCTTCCCCCTGCCCTGTCTCCCTGGAGGCTACATCCTTCCCTCATGCTTGGCTTTCTCGTCCCATAACTTCCAGTGGCTTTTTAGGCTGAGCAAGCCCATGAAGCTCTCCCAGATTCCCAGGGAAACGTGCTGCCCCCTGGGTCTGGTCCCTGCTGCCCGCCCCTTGATGTCTTCCAGAGCACTCTGTCTGGTGCCCCCAAGCTGAGGACAGTCCCCAGCTAACTTTTCTACTGATGTATTTAGAGATGTGCAATGGTTAGTTAAGAATCCCTTTTTGCTGTGTTGGGTGACTGCAGGCTGAACATGAGCCAGCAGTGTGCCCAGGCAGCTAAGAAGGCCAATGGCATCCTGGCTTGTATGAGAAATAGTGTGGCCAGTAGGTCTGGGGAAGTGATTGTGCCCCTGGACTGGGCAGTGGTGAGGCTGCACCTCGAGTGCTGGGTCCAGTTCTGGGCTCCTCAGCATCAGAAGGACATTGAGATCCTGGAGTGTGTCCAGAGAAGGACAACCAGGCTGGGAAGGGGCTGGAGGGCAAATCCTCTGAGGAGCAGCTGAGGGAGCTGGGGGTGTCCAGCCTGGAGAAGAGGAGGCTGAGGGGAGACCTCATCCCCACGTACAACTACCTGAAGGGAGGTTGTGGAGAGGTGGGTGATGGTCTCTTCAGCCAGGTGACAGGAGATGGGACAAGGGGAACTGGCAAGAAGCTGTGCCAGGGCAGGTTTAGATTGGACATAAGAAAAAAATTTGTTCCTGAAAGAGTTGTGAGGGCCTGGAACAGGCTGCCCAGGGAGGGGCTGAGTCACCTTCCCTGGATGTGTTCAAAAAAAGGGTAGATGAGGTACTTAGGGATGTGGTTTAGCTTAGGATGGGATTGGTTGGACTTGATGATCTTGTAAGGTCTTTTCCAACCTTGTGTGATTCTGTGAAATCAGGGTAAACAACTTTCCTCTTTCTACCCATTGATCTCACTGATGAATTTTGGTTTTTCTTCTTTTTCTTTCTTCTTTTCTTTGCCACCATTAGAAGATGGTTGGAAGCCTTGGTTGTAAATAACAATGCAAATTGTTATTTACATGATGATTACTTATCTGCTGAAGATTAACAAAGGCCATTTAAGAACCCCCAGCAAGTTTTTGGGCATTATTAAATCATATGGTAAAAGGATGGACCTATACCTGATTCTAAGGGGCAAATTGATTCCAGTTAAGTTCTACTGAAAGTATGTAAATAGAAGGAACAACACTTCTTAATTTTCAGAAATAAGCTGCATGAGAACAGGAAGTCACTGCAAACAATTTAAATAATTTAAGCTTTTTTCTAATTAGACTGTTATCCTTGCAGGGAATCGTCCCTTTTGCATAATGTCTGAGTCTCCCTTCTGATCTGAGTGCTGTTCCTCAAACAGGGCATCTTGTATCTCATTTCAGGATGAAGCTATAACTGTGTCTATCTTCCAATCATTGTTTGATATAGACACACTTGCATTGGGGTGTTTATTTGGTCTTGTCACCAGAAGCAGTGACATGGTAAAACCAGGTCTCCTTGTTAGCTGAGGGGATCAAGCCTTAGACAACATGGGCTCAGACAACAGAAGAGCTCACATGTATATTTAGTATCATCCAGTCCTATGGGTTCTACCATTAATTAAATTAAAATAGCTAAGTTTTCCTGGTGAGTTAAGCAAACAGCAGATGCAATGGGACACAAATTTCTTTAGAAAACATTTTGGAAACATTCTTACAGAAGGTTCTGTCTTTTTTGTTCTCATCTTTTTTTAGGGGCCATGTGAAAGAAGGGAGGAAGGAAGGAAGAAAATTCAAGTGCAGGAGGAGAAAAAGGAAGAGACTCAAGTGAAACAAATGGAAATGGGAAAAATCTAGCAAACATTTTCATAAGAAGCTGAGTAAGCACACATCATTTATTTTAAAACTACCTGTAGGAATAGCAGCATAAATGGAAATAATTGCCATCACAGGCAGTCCTGCTGTAATTATTTTACTCCATGTATAACTTCAAGGTGTCACACCATGGAGATAAGTGCTTTAGAGATGCTTTTGATACCGAATCACACAGTATTCAAGGTGAGGAATAGTACAATGGGGAAGGAATTGCCTTTATTTGAGAACAGGAGCACATCTCCATAGCAGAGCTGGAAGCACAGCAGAGCATGCACTGCACGATGCTGTGTGTCCTTGCTGCTCATGCTGCCCACAAGAGACAGAGCCTGACAGGGGTGGTACTGGCACCCAGCGTGCTACCCAGCAGCTGCAGTGCCCTACGCCTTTGCAACTGCATTGACAACTCTTCTTCTGTGCAGGCAGGGCACTTCTGCTCTTTGATGCTTTCCAGATACAATTACAATGGGACATCAATATCCAGTTCCAGGCACAGCTACCTTCACTCTTTTTTAATTATCTGGTGACCTTGGTGACTCCTTTTATTTTATGATTTTGTCTAGCTATCTATCAGAACTGTAAAGTCTGAGGAATACCTCCTAGGAAACAGAGAATGCAGAAAACAGACATCTTTACAAAAGCCACTTTTGTAAAATAACTATAGATAATTATGTACCACAGCATTTACAAAACAAGACTTAAAAGCCAGGAAATGAATACTTAAAGACTGTGCAAGCCTCACAGTAAATCTTGTAGGTCAATATACATAACAAGCATAAAAGCACTGCCACGTCAAATCACCAATTCCCTTTTCCTCAACACATAGCAAGACCTCTGACTTGAGCTGCACTCCCAAACAGTCCAACTTGTTCTTTGCTTGTTGTCCTCATTAAACCCAGCAAATCTTTCCCCCTCCACCTGGTTTTGGCTTTTAGAATTAGTTTGATTTTGTATTATTAAAAATAGCAAGCAGAAAACATTCTCAACAGGCTTTAACTGAACGTTCACATTGTCCTACCTGACAGTGAAGGCATACCTTTTAAATACCTATGTATAAGTGTGTTCCAAGATGCATAACATTGTGGTTCCAGAAGTCTGTTCCCTTTCTCAAGGCTAGTACAAGTAGCTGAACAAACTGATCCTCAAGGAAGCCCAAGTCATTTCAATGGTTCCACAGTAAAGAAAAGTTACAGCTTCTTCTGTTCTGATATGTCCTCTGAAAGGCTGAGGAGATGAAAGACATGAATCACTAGGCTAAGTGCTCTAAGGAATGTGAAACAAAAAAAGGACACATCTCTGTGACAAAATGCTAAGTGCTATTTCCTTTATTAGTGATAATAGCATAATTATTAGATTGATTTTATTTGATATCATAGAATCATAGAATCATAGAATGGTCTGGGTTGGAA
>VZTU01006515.1:82381-107029 GCA_013400835.1 Zapornia atra
GAGCCCCCAGGGCACACTGCTGGCTCATGGCCAACCTGTCACCCACCAGGACCCCCAGGTCCTTCTCCACAGAGCTCCTCTCCAGCAGGTCACCCCCAGCCTGTACTGATACAGTCAGTTATTCCTCCCCAGGTGCCAGACTCTCCACTTGCTCTTGTTGAATGTCATTAGGTGTCTCCCTGCCCAGCTCTCAGCCTGTTCAGGTCTCTCTGGATGGCAGCGCACTTGCCGTTTATGAGTGGTGAATGTGTAAGGTTCCTGCTGATCTACTGCTGCTTTAGTAGGGCACGCAGGCTTGAGCTCTGGTTGAGGTGACTGTGGGTACCTTTGCTGTGAGAAGATGGGCAGTCTGGTACTGGAATCCTGTTTATGGTGCTATCTGTAGCAGGAATAGGTGCTGGCTTGCAGCAAAGAGGCTAGGAGGTATGGTTGGTCACACCATGTCTTGATTGTATGAGAATATGTGATGTGCTCAGGATGTTCCCTGGGTCCTTTGAGCTGGGGCAAAGCAGGGTTTTTTTGTTTATTTTTCTTTTTGTATGCACACAGCACTTGGCCCCTCTGGGTAGACTGTAACAACAGGTCACTAATATGTGTGTGCTGCTGTTGGTGTAGTCTGCGAAGGCGTTTAAGTGAAAGCACTGTGTGCTTGGCAATTGTAAACATAGGGTGCAAGGATTTCTCCCAGACATTCAAATGACTCTTGCAGTCCTGATGGGCTGCTTCTCTCCATGCTGGAGTTTGCCACATTCGGGGTAGCTGTGTTACCTAGGGCAGTTGTAGAGTCCTGATGCACAGGAATGGTGTGTACTCAGAAAAGCTGCTCTGAGCTGACCTCTCAGTTGGGCAGCTCTGTGCAACATGGTACCTGCTTGTACAGAAAGGACCATCTGTCTACTAAGAGACCAAAGTGGACAGGGAGCATAAAAACAGGAGGGGATTCAACTTTTTAAAAGGGTAGATGATGGCAGGACAAGGGGGATGGGTTAAAGCTAAAGGAAGGAAGGGTTAGATTAGATCTTAGGGGGAAGTTTTTTACAGAGAGAGTGGTGAGGGGCTGGAACAGGCTGCCCAGAGAGGGGGTGGGTGCCCAGTCCCTGGGGGTGTTCAAGGCCAGGTTGGATGGGGCCCTGGGCAACCTTGTGTAGCTCCAGGCCTGAGGTTGGTGTCCCTGCCTGTGGCAGGGGGGTTGGAGCTCTGTGACCCTTGGGGTCCCTTCCAACCCAGGCCATTCTATGATTCTATGCTTGTCAGGCTATGCTGGATCTTCAGGGCGTGAGACATGCTGGCTGTATGCCCACCATGATCCCTGAAGAAAGGGAGATAGGAGCCAGTGTGCCAAAATACCACACCCACCAGCTGCCAGAGTTTGTGGCTGTGGTTGGCTTGGGTCCTGTGGTCCAGTGACCCTGAGTGTGAACTTTGATTATTTGAATAGCCAGGAGGGATGTAGCCTGTGGTGTTTCTGGGTAGAGCTATTAACAGATTAGCCTGGGTAATCGTGGATTCTAATAGCCCAGGAACTTTAAGGCTAATGTAACAAATTCAAGCAGTGAAGATCTTTCAGGTGACACTTGCATAATTATTCCACTTTAAAAATAAAGTATGGATTAGAAAGGGCATATTAGTTCAAACATTTTGCAGCTATTTGGGACTTGACATCATAATTCTCTTGAATTAATGAGGGTTGTCTGTAATATTCTGGCAAACCTTTCCTTCCCTGCTCCTTGTTTCTCAGCTCTATTGTACCTTGTCATGTTTTAGTCTATGCTAAGAGGCTAATCAAAAGTGAGATAAAATAGACTGAAAGATCTCTGCTGATTTCAGAGGTCTCTGAAGCAGGCTGTAATGCTACTAATCTCTTAGAATAGGGACCCAATTTTGAAGGTATTTATACTGATGGAATAACTGCTTGCTCCAGGAAGTTACTGTGCATTTCCACCTTTTAAACTCTTCCCCTTTTATTCACCTGTGCATCACCAGGCAACATGACTGTGCTTTATAAATAAGAGTGAGCAACAGACAGTGACTTTTATCCTCATGCCCTCTTTCAAGGACTTTATTTTCTACTCATCTGTAAGCAGTTCTGGATGGATAAAAGCTTTTATGCTTCAGATTTACTTTTTTATTTATTCCACTTAAATTTTTCATTGATACGAAGTCATTTTCCCCCTCCAGTCCTCTCCTGCCCTCAGCTGCTCCTTAACATTTTAGTCAGTGGGAGTTTCATTGGTGCAAGCACATTAGGAGTTGGTCCAAGAGCATGTGTGTTATGAGAAATGCCATCATAGGAAACTAAGGAAAGATAAAAGCAGAGGAAGGAATCAAGTATACATTGAACAAAACAAGCATAACAGACAAGAATAGGAGAGAGGAGGGAAGATCTGTTAAACTTGCATTCACCTGGGCTGTGGAAAGAGAAGGGGGCTGAGATGTATAGTGTCACATGCCCCACATAGTGCTTTGGGACAGTGATTTCCAGTCTGCTGTTTCCCCATTTTGTTCAATTTTTAATTCAAATTGTGTACTAAAAATAGGGAGCATTTTGGAGCTGAAAAGATGTGAATGGCACAGGGATAAAGACCAGAAGCAGCAAGAGGAATGCTGCTGTAGCTGAAAAAGCCCTGCTGGGATTTCTAGCTTTGCCTCTCAGTCAGTTATGGTTACAAAATGCAGATTTGCCTTATCTGGGTCATTTTGGCTGAGAGAGCACATGGTAGTCCCTTTGTGAAACAAACAATAAACCAGAGTGAGTGGTCATCTGTCTTCTGTAGCTACTGCTATTCCCTTTTATTATGAAGATGTTTGTATAGCTGGTTATTAATAGCAGGAAGGGTATTTTTTTTTTTAGGTTTTATATAAAATGCCAGAGCATCCAGTTTTCAATTGGTACCAGTGCAGCATGGCTTGTTTAGTCCAGAACTAGATGGCCAAGAGGCTTTTAGCTGGAGAAAATGACGAAACCTTATGCTTACACATGAGCCTCCTTTCCAGAGAAGATTGGAGAATTTTTGCCTGAAGTCCTAATTCAGCAAATGCCCTGAAGAGTTCCCTGAAGCCCTGTGATATCTGTTCTCTAGGCTAAGCAAGAAAATCAGCTGAAAAATCAGAAAGCAGCCTCATCTAATTCTTCACAAGTTCTGTTTTTTCCTTTCACCCAATGTTGTCTCCAGTTTCTCTCTTGAGTTTCTCCAGTTTCACTCTTGAGCTGACAGTTGTTTTGGAGTCATAAGCATTCAGGGTTGAATGTGGATTAATTTACTTTTTAGGAGAAGGTTCTCAGCTCAGAAGTGAGCCAGTTCTGGGCTCCTCACCATCAGAAGGACATTGAGGTCCTCAAGTGAGTCCAGAGAAGGGCAACCAGGCTGGGGAAGGGGCTGGAGGGCAAATCCTCTGAGGAGCAGCTGAGGGAGCTGGGGCTGTTCAGCCTGGAGAAGAGGAGGCTGAGAGGAGACCTTCTCCCCACCTACAACTACCTGAAGGGAGGTTGTGGAGAGGTGGGTGATGGTCTCTTCAGCCAGGTGACAGGAGATGGGACAAGGGGAACTGGCAAGAAGCTGTGCCAGGGCAGGTTTAGATTGGACATTAGAAAACAATTTGTTCCTGAAAGAGTTGTTGGTGCCTGGACCAGGCTGCCCAGGGAGGGGCTGAGTCACCTTCCCTGGGTGTGTTCAAAAAAAGGGTAAATGAGGTACTTAGGGATGTGGTTTAGCTTAGGATGGGAATGGTTGGACTTGATGATCTTCAAAGGCCTTTTCCAACCTGGTGATTCTGAGATTCAGGTGATGTTCTGGAAGCAGTGAATTATGTTGGTGTGATGGACCACTGGTGTCTGAGCTGCAGCTTATGTGTTCCAAGCATTTTGTGGTTATGTGTGTCTAGGAAGGGGTACTATGGATAGGTACCCTTATTGCTCTCTAAAATTTGTATATAGAGGTGAATTGGTTTCCAAACCTGACGGCCTGTCTTCTCGTCTGTCAGTCGGAGCAGAGATACTAGGGACATATGAAAGGAAGTTCCTGGTGTGTTGTGTATGGCTGGAGCTGAGCAGTCAGCTATAAACTGAGCTCCAGAGGTGTTCCAGCTGCATCCTGGTTCCCCAGAAGCTGCTCCACAGAGGTGTGTGTTCAGACCAACACAGCATGTTGCTGCTGAGGGAGAGGGAGGCAGGGCTAGGTGTGCTGCACCTGCTCCTCTTGGCATCCCAGCAGTGTGGTTGCTCCTGCAGTAATGTGTGCTGGAAAGCTTAAATAAGCCTTTCAGGAGCATGGGTCATGACACAGTCTTGGGGCAGTGGGGATGTGACCCATGGAAGTGAGGGGAACCTGGGATGAAAAGAAGACTATTGCATCTTTCACTGGAATAATTCCTCAATCAAGTTTAGCACAAGTGAGGGGGGAAAAAGAGCGTGCTGTGCAAGATCACCTGAAGTAACTGCATCTTGCAGAGCAAGAAGTAACTCCTTGATATCCTGATGACACATCAGGACAGCAATCCTTTACTACTTACAGAGTGTTTTTATCTTCAAAGCTTCACAAGCATTAGCTAATTAATCCTCATGAAGCCTGAGGGAGTTACCTATGTATTGTTACAAGCCATGGGCCGACAAAGGGCTTCTCAGTTGTCACCATGCCTCATGCCATGGCTACTGCTGGCACCAGCCAGGGCAGAAATTAAGATCTTACTAAAAAGCACTCTCCAGCAAGTGGCAGTTCAACGAGGCTCTTCACAGCCATGGAGAAACTTGGATTCAAAATCAAGCTGGGCTACTTCTGTCCCTCACAGTATAACACAACCAGTCACAGCTAATGCCTTTTACCCAGCAGGCTGCAAGCTACAGCCCAGGGAACTGGGGCATTAGAGCCTCCAGCGGTGTTCCATGGTCAAACTCCCAGCTCTTCCACTGCTGGAGCCAGGCTACAACCTTCAAGTTTCATTTTCATTCCTCAGGGAAATGCAGAAGTAGATTCCATAGTAAAAGCACACAGAAACTGAGCAGCATTGTGTTAGCTCTACAGAAACTGCAGCTCTCTGTCCTGCCTTTCTTGCTGCAGCTTCTAGAGCCCTGATACCAGGGTGAAGCAACAGCCTCAGAGCATCTTGCTGCTGTGATAGAAAAACAGTGCTCCTTCTTAGTGTAGATAAGGGCCATCTGTGCATGGCTGAAATGAGATAATATTTAGGAGCCTCCCAGGATACCAAAGGCTGCACTTTCTCTGACATCTTGTGCTGTTGGAGCTCATGGCAGTGCTCCCTTTGAACTCCCTGTGCTTTGCAGTGTTTCCCACTTGGATAGATCACAGTACAATGCCATGGCTCACAGAAATATGGCCCGTGGGGGCACGTGTGACAGCGTATCTGCTGATGCTTGGACATCACAAGTCTCTGCACAGCGTACCAGGAGCTTTGACACCTACCCTGCTATGTCCATCAGTGCATAAAGCCCATGCTGCCCACCTTCAGAGGGTGAGTTACATGTGGAGAACTCTTACCTCTGCAGTTACCAGCACTGAGACAGAGCCCTGGGATCGTGGGGACCTGCGTGGGAAGTGCTGTGTGTAGACATGGCTGGTGGAACACAGCTAGGGGTGGCTGCATCAGTTCTCTGCTTCACTGAAAACCAGACTATGCACCCTGAAGGATGTTTGCTTTAGCCTCTTGGTAAAGACCTTCTTTAATGGTGATTCTTCTGCCACCTCAGTGAATCTCTTCTCGTGCATCTCTATCCTGTGTATGGCTTTCCTAATATCTAACCTAAATCTCTCCAATTGTCCCTGTTGCAATTACATTCTCATCTGTTACTTCTCCACAATTCCTTCCTGCCTATCTATCATGGGCATGGAAATGACTTTTTTTCCTTTCTGTGTTCAACAGCCTGGTTGCACTTAAAGGATGCTGTTGTGTCCCAGTTTGGACATTGTGTTAGTTTGAACAAGCCTGGCTTGCTCAGCCTGTGCTTGCAGACTGATTTCTAGACAAATGATCTCTTCTGATCCTCCCATCTGGTATGGCCCAGTGGTTCCACATCCTCCTTGGGCCTTATTGGAGATGGGACCCCAACAGTGCTGAACCAACAAGCAGAATTACCTGGTGTTTTAAGGTTACCCAGAGAGACATCTCTGCCTTTTGGGTGTGTCAGTGTTTACTGGGACCCTGGGATGGGCACAGCCCCATGTGTCAAGGAGAGAGAATGTTTTCCAGTGGTCCAGAAAACGTTTCAATTATATGTTTACTATGGTATTTTCAGTTCTTCCCTTTTCTGTTTTATCAAGTGTAGCAGTAAAGGAGACTTACCTCTGTTAAAAAATCTCATCTGTTGTATTTTCCTAATTGAGGAATGCTAAAATGCAGCAGCACCAGTGATGAGATCACAGCTGTACTCAAATTTGTTCAAAACTTAACCAAGGCTCCACCAAGTGAAGCAAACTACTCCTGTGAGTCATGATAAACAGCAGAAAAGGGAATTCAGGATATTTAGTAGAAAGAGCAAAGGTCACACAGAAGTCAGTATAAGGCTAAATGATGTTATAACATCTTAACTTTTGCTCCTTCAGAGAGTAAATTGTAATTCCAATTGAAAGTGAAATAAAAGTCAGTATTCATAGAATCATAGAATGGTCTGGGTTGGAAGAGACCCCAAGGATCATAGAGCTCCAACCCCCCTGACACAGGCAGGGACACCAACCTCCAGGCCTGGAGCTACACAAGGTTGCCCAGGGCCCCATCCAACCTGGCCTTGAACACCCCCAGGGACGGGGCACCCACCCCCTCTCTGGGCAGCCTGTTCCAGCCCCTCACCACTCTCTCTGTAAAAAACTTCCCCCTAAGATCTAATCTAACCCTTCCCTCCTTTAGCTTTAATCCATCCCCCTTGTCCTGCCATTGTCTGCCCTTTTAAAAAGTTGAATCCCCTCCTGTGTCTCTGCTCCCTTCAGGGACTGGCAGGCTGCAATGAGGTCCCCCCACAGCCTTCTCTTCTCCAGGCTGACCCAGCCCAGCTCCCTCAGCCTCTCTTTGTAGGGCAGCTGCTCCAGCCCTCTGAGCATCCTTGTGGCTCCTCTGACCCCTCTCCAACAGTTCCCCATCTTTCTTGTATTGGGGGCCCCAGCTCTGGACACAGGACTCCAGCTGGGGCCTCCCCAGGGCAGAGCAGAGAGGGACAATCCCCTCCCTGTCCCTGCTGCCACCCCTCTGCTGATGGAGCCCAGCAGGGACTGCCAGAGGGAGAACAGCCTGATGCATCCCAAAGATACCTCTCATCTACCCCAGTGAGGAGGGGATCATTCCTGCCAGTGCAGTTGCTGTTGGTCTCATAACTGGATCAGATTGGATATGAAAGGCATATGTTTATTACATATAGGTAAAACAAGGGCCAAAAATGTAGGTTGCCAACTGTGAAAGCTGTCACTAAAGACAAGAGCTGTAAGGAAAGAAGAGAAAAGAGAAAAAAGGAATTCTGTGTTACCAGCTAAGATCTTCCTAAATTGTTTCACTTTTCCTAGCCCAAGAGATTTGTTTCCTCACCATCCCACCCAGTCCCAGGGCGGTGCATTGTGGGGCTTCCTTAGGGCCACAGCTTTCCCCTTCTTGCTGCTGAGGAAACCTTACCTTGAGGGTAAAGGTGAAGAGTCATTCCTCCCTTCTCTTCCTGTGAGCTAGGCTGCTTTGTGTGGTTCCTCCTGTCTGCTGGGTGATTCAATGAAATGTAATCATGCTGAATAGGTTGAGATAGGTGTAGCATAAGAGAGAATTAATATAACTTTAATAGGAGAATTTTCATAGTTTTAAGAATTGGCTAGTAAAAGCTGTAACTGTGTGAGCTGCTTGTGAGAGCAGAGCAAAACTTAACCATCACAATGCAACAGGAACAGCCTTGAAGATAAAGAAGTAAGAATTGGTGTGTTTTTAGGAATAGATTAGTTTTGAATTTTAGCAGAACTTGGCTGTGATCACATCAGCTGTTTCATGAAAGCAGCTACAAAACTGAGCCATAATAGTGCAACAGCCTTGAAACCAGAGGAAGCAGGAGATAGAGGAGTCCTAAATAATGAGACTAACGACCAATTAAAAGACAGAGTCTGTCTTGTTTTCAGTGAAAGACTAACTACTCTGTGCAGGTGTTGGGAGCCCAGATCAGCATGGAGAAACCCGTGAAGAGCATGTGCTGAGAGAGAGGAAGACGTCCAGCCTTCATCCCTGCAGACCACCAGAAGACCCCCTGAGTGTCACTGAGCATGCTCTATCTGGGAGGAGTGAATGTAAATGACTTCCTGGGAATAATTTGCATAACCCTGCCTTTGCTTAGACATTATAATGAATCTGTATAGTTAATCTGTATCAATAGGAGACATTTGGCTTTAATGGGAGCACACACTGGGAGGAGCGATGGATCCCCTGTGTGCCCAGGGCTGCAATAAAGGATCCCTGCTTCACAGGCACCAAGGCCAGTGAGCTTGGATTCCAGCTTTCCGAGGCATCATGGGCTTCTCACGTTAACCAGGTGGTGGTAAAACTTTATATAGAGTGCAGCCCTTGGGAAAAATGGCATTTTACAACCACTTGATTAGAGTTGCACTATTCATCCTCCACTAAGATTTTCTTAAAGATCAGAAATGATGTGGCTGCTGGGTTAAGCCTCCATCTCTGTATACCCACACAGTTAAATTTAGGGTGGCACTCTTAGGTGAGGTCTAAGGATAATACACTAGTAAAGTTTCCATTACTGCATGAGGTCCATACACCAGCTGTTACAACCTTGCTAAAAAGGGGGCAGGAATCCAGCCAATTATTTTCTTAAGAGTTTTATATAGCTCCTTGTAACAGTGAAATGAAATGAATGCATGTGTATGTGTGTACAGCTAGATTTATTGACTCCCCTTAAAGTGTATGTGTTTCAGGTCCTGCTGAAGTAGCACAGAAACAGAAGCCAGGTTTGTTTCCTCTGCATGGCTGGCTTCAGCTCTCATGTGTTAGGATATGCTTGGCAATCCTAGGGGGATTCACTTATGCCTCACAAGCCATTTCTTGGGGCAGTTGTGAAAATTCAGGGGTTTAAGCCTTGGGGCACCACAAAGCAGGAAGGAAGCTACCACTGCAAGAAACATTTCCTTTGGCAAGTCCTACCCCCTTCCCTGTGCCAAGACCCCTCAGTGAACCAGATCCTTCAGGCTGTCAGTGCTAGCTCTAACACAAAGCCCTGCTTAATACCTGTGGTTTTTTCACACATCTTCTCTCCTTCTCCAGACATTCTTGGCTAGATCTCTAGCCAGGTCAAGCCGATGTAGCTTGGCTGGTTTGGAGCACTGGCGTCAACAGGGATGAAGTGCCTTGTTCAGCTACCCTTCAAGCTTCCTGGAAGTGTGCACAGTAAGCAATATAACTTATAAATACACCAAACTTCGTTACCTGGAGTGGTGGAGAGGGAAGTTCAAGTTTCAGCCAGTGTACAGTCTGGGCCATGCCCACAGTGGGCAGGCACCGCAGAGGCATTTCTGCCTCCAGCAGACCCTACCTACACTGGATTCCTGTGAGGGCTGGCGAGCTCTGGCTCGGCACTGCCGCCTCTGTGCCACATGTCACCTCCCAGTGTCACTGCATCTGCACTGACACCCTTTCGGAGGGGGCTGCTGCCCTGTGGTGGCTCTGCACAGCCACCCTGTGGGACGTGAGATGTGTTTGGGCTCAGTGAGGCCGGCAGCAGAGTCCTGCTCTGAAGGACTTTTCCCCACTGCCTCACAGAATCTGGATGGCTTTGCCTCCAGCATTGCCACATGCACGATTTATTTGCTTTAATATAACCAGTTCTTGCTCCTTCATATTGCACTTCTTTACCATGTCCACTCCTCCCAGCCTTGCCTGTATCTGGGCAGAGAGGTCCCAGCTCCTCCCAGTTCCCCATACCGGCCAGGACCGTTGGGTCTGGCAGAAGTCCTTCCCCATCTGTTCAGGTCTGAATTCCTCTCTGTCACCTGCTAGCTGGATGGTACAGAGATCAGCAGAGGACACTCCTCAGCAGCTGCAATGGCATGGATGCTTCTCCAAGGATGAGCAATAACACTTCTGAGTTAATTTACCACAGTCTCAGAGTGCGTGTGATCATCTTTTAGAAGTTCTCACCCTGCAGCTGAGTACCCTGTGATTTTATCTTCTTTAATTAATTTTTAGCTTTCCATCTTACCATGACAGTTTTGTTACCAGCCTTTGCTTTTCCAGATAAATTCAGTCTGTTTCTGTTATTCAAAGTCATCTAGGTCCTTCTGCATGATATTCCAACCCTTTGCTGTGCTGGCAATGCTTCCTAAATTCCTGACATCAGAACGTTGTATTAATAGAAACACGTAATATTTAAATATTCTATATTAATATAACTTTCTTTCTGGAAATGCCTCTGAAGTTATTGTACAAGAGCAGTCCCTGGGCAATATTTTTGGCCCTTCCTTGCACAGAAACTTCTGTCAGCACAGTCTGTCCTTCAGTAAAGCCTGGGGTCCTGTTGCACTGGCCAGGTCTCTGCCAGCTGCATGGCTGTGCTGTGCATTGCACATCCTGATTTAGATGGTAATTTCCCACCTAACACTTTTGAAAATGCTTTGTGAAAGTCCAGATAGTTATAAAAGTGTGGTTTTCCCTTCAGAAGAATGTATTATTCAGTAAGCTCAGGTGACATTTTAATCCACTTACTTTCATGTCCCCAATTCTTACTTTATTCAGAAATTGTCTTAACAAATTGCACAGAATTGATCTCAGGCAAAAAGATGTGGGATCATCCAGATTATTTCTCATTTTCTTTCCATAGGTGCAACCAGTGCTGTTGTCCAGGGAGCTGGTGCCCCTTGACGCTGTCATTTGGTGTCCTGGTTACTGAGCAGCCTGTCTCAGCACTGGGGAGGGACATCACCTCCTCTCATTCCTTCCTTCCCTGCCTGCACCCTCTACCTTACACTGCCAGGTAAGGACCTTTGCTTCTGCTGTCCAGCCTGCTTTCTCCTATTAAATTCATTGTCTCTGTAATTACAGAAAACCCCAGTAAAGTACCCATTACCTTTAATCTTCACATCATTGCCATACCAGAGCAGTTCTGGTTTTTCCTTATTCTCCTATTATTTATATAGTTGGGAAGCAATTTCTTATTTTGACTTCCTTTCTAGTGCTCTACTCTCAGCAGTTGCCACTGTATTTACACACTCTCTGACCTCCCAGTCAGTTTTTGTGGCTGATCTCTCTCTTGTTCCATGTCTGGTAACTGTTTTGATTACTTAGTGATGAACTTTGCTGTGTTTGAAAGGGACATGGGGCTTGTGTCAAGAGGCATGTCCTTTGTGGTGGGGTGCATGACCTGGTGGGGGGCTGTGGTTGTCCCCAGCTTTTTGTCACAATGCTATTGGAAACAGGGTTGTTTTGGCTGCCTGGGGGCACAGAGAAAATCCAGAGCTCAGTACTGTCTCAGACATTTTTGCAGAATATATGTAGGACAATCTCTACATTTCGGGGTGGTTCTGGCAACTGGGGATGTCTGATGTCCCTAGGAGTAACAACCAGTTTGGAGGGATTATTCATCCTCTCAGATCTGAAGCATTTCAGCAGAAGTTGTTGTTCCCCCCCCATTTAACTTACTTGAAAGTTTCTTTGATCTAAATGTCAAGCCCTTCCTAAATTGAAGTCCTTGTGTTATTTGGTCAACTTATTTTCACTAGTTGTTTCCTGGTAGTTAGTTTAATAAATAGGCACAGGTCTATTTTTGTTTATTCTTTGATTTAAATTTAACTGAGCCAGCCCATGCCCACTCACTGCAGAATTCTTGCCTATGATTAGCTCTTGCATGGTGCATACCCTGCTCCCCCAAACCAGGTCTTTGCTGCTGTGAATACAGATTCAGTGGCTCTTTGATGAAGAAATATGAGTCTCTTGATTCACAAGTATTTAGGCCACAGTATTGCTGGCAGTGTGTGTTCTGCATTCGAGGCATGGGATGTGAGATTTCGGTGGGAGCTTTATGGAGAATGATACCCTGTCTTGATGCTGTTCCTAGGGGCCATTTCAGAGGCAGTAGAACCAGCCTTTACTGTCCTTCCTCTGACTTCTTTGAGCCAGAACAGGTTGCTTCCCATCCATGCTGCCTTCTCTTTTCATTGGGCTCTTGTCCATTGGCAGGACAAGGGGGAATGGTTTAAAGCTAAAGGAAGGAAGGTTTGGATTGGATACTGGGGGGAAGTTTTTTACAGAGAGAGTGGTGAGGGGCTGGAACAGGCTGCCCAGAGAGGGGGTGGGTGCCCCGTCCCTGGAAGTGTTCAAGGCCAGGTTGGATGGGGCCCTGGGCAACCTTGTGTAGCTCCAGGCCTGGAGGTTGGTGGCCCTGCCTGTGGCAGGGGGTTGGAGCTCTGTGACCCTTGGGGTCCCTTCCAACCCAGACCATTCTGTGATTCTAAGTAGTGCATCATGGCACTACAACATTAATCTGTCACTATAATCCCTATTTCCATCTTTCCTCGACAGCATGTACCTTCCAAGGGTTTACTAAAGACAAGCAAATGGAGTCATTTTTAGGCTAGTGTTTTCCTTAGGCCTTTTGAGTACTTTAATCTGCACCTAGTCAAGACTAAGTAGTTCTTTCTCTAACTTTTCTTAACCTTATCTCCTGCCTCAGGCTGACAGGAGTAGAGGCACATACTTTCACCTGTGTGCAGAACCATGCAGAGTTTGTTACACCTTTTCTTTCTCTTCTTGTGCTGAAGTTTACTGGGAGATCCCAACAAAAATAACAATGCTAACCCTTTCCCTCTCTTTTCTTTAAAGCTTGGATTCCAGGTCTTTTTTTTTTTTGTTTAAAGAAAGCAGTAAAGTTTTCAGTTGGAAACCTGTTTGCCTTGTATGAGGAACAGGTATTTCAGGATCTTTATTGGGAATATACGAGCTGTACAAATACTATGCTAATGTTCACCACCCCTCTGGAGGAAAGGAGTGCTCTTAGCAGGTTTACCACATATCACCCCTGCCTGAGGCATGCCAGAGACACCAGACTCCTTGGTTTTGCTTTATCATTGAGTACTCCACTACCCATCTATTATGAGTCACTCATAAACCTAACCTAACCTCATCATGACAAATATGTGAAGAACTAATTTGCAGTTCATAAGATGAAGTGGATTGAATAATGAAAACACTGATGCCACTAACTTGTTTTGATTTGTATGTGTTTAGACACATTTTGAAGGCAACAGGGAAGTATATGCACCTTGCTGAGCTCAAATATTACCTGCTTATTATCTTCCTTTTTCTAATGATCAAATTCATTTGCCAGTACCCACAACCAAGCAACCCAAGAACAAAAGATTTATGCCATGCTGGCAGTTGAAACGGGCATTTGATTTCCAATGGGTGTTGGTTGCCAGGTAAATCTCAACAGTGTTTCTCATCTTCTTCAGATCTACCACCTCTTTATGCAATCCTTATGATTTACCATGTCACAGAGAAGAGTCCATTACAGTTTCTGCAAGTGAGCTAGATGCTGTTAGATAACCAAGTTTCCTAGGCCTATTAGCCATATATATTCCAGATAAATTGTTTTCCTTGTGTTATGAAGTCAAAGTAAACCTGCTAAAACAATAATGCTATATATCAATATCCTAAATTTCCTATTAAGCTCCATTTCCCTGGAGCTCCTCCAGTTGTGGGGAGGAGACCGGGTGGAACAGCTGAAGGAAGTAATGCTTCTAGCATCCTAATGCAAAACAGCACAGGGCCATGCTGCAGAAGTGAAGCTTGTGTGTCATCAAAGTAATGTTTTAATGACTTGAGAACTTGATGTCAATCATGCTTTTGGGTTGCAGAAGCCTGTTGTTTATTGAAGAAGCACGTTTTGTGTAAGTTCCTTCCTGATTTACGACGACTCCCATTGATAGACTTCTAGTCTATGACACAAATGATCATTTATAACAGCTTCAGCTCTGCTTTTTCAGTGCTGGTTCTCAAGGACTACAGCCAAAAGTAAATCTGGGACGAAGTTCACTCACTATGAATATTAATTCATGTTTATATACTCTGGTTTATTTTGTTAAGCAGTGATTTAATTCAGAACATTCAAAATGGTGCTCTGTGGGTGAAAAGAAACAGCAGCCATGTGCTCAATTCATTTCAGAGATAAACCTGGTTTCATTCATTTTCTTTTATGGTGCAACCTGAAACCAAGCTCTAGTAAATGTGGCAGAACAGAGAGTGTGTGAGCCAGTGACAAGTGGTGCTTCTCTGTTCTCTGTAATTATGTAATAAAGAAAAGATGTTCAGCTTCACCTTCACGTCCTCCTCCTGCATCACTCCTCCCATGCAGTGGAGTGAACCTCTTCACTTTGCCACTTTCTTTTTATTCAGACTAATCATCTCCTTGTGGAAACACTAGTGGAAGTG
Organism: Zapornia atra; assembly: GCA_013400835.1. NCBI lineage: Eukaryota > Metazoa > Chordata > Aves > Gruiformes > Rallidae > Zapornia > Zapornia atra. The sequence continues at coordinate 96,782 of VZTU01006515.1, forward strand.
ATTGAGACTAAGGGGTATAGCATCATCTTGATGCTGAAGAGCATTCATGGCAGATGAGTGCGTGACTCCCCAGCAGAATGAGAGAAGAATACACAGCAGAACCATATTTTAATTTGCCTGTAAGAAAACCAGGAATGGCCAAATCAGTACAGAGCACTGGCTTGCTTGTGTTTTTCATGTTAGAGCATAAAAAGGTGTTCTCTTTTTTTCATATTTTTTTAATACAAACCCTTTTGTTCTATATCAGGTTATGCTCTCCAAAGCGCTCACATCAGTTCATGGTATGAGTGATGACCCTGTGGTAGAGAGGTAGCTCAAGCAAGTCTTTTTCCTGGCACCAGCTCTTACCTCCCTGAAAATATAACCCCAAAGGCCAGTACTCCCCCCTGAAGTGGGCTGAGTGTGTGTGGGTGATGCTGCTGCCCCCTGCACCTGCTGCCTGTGCTGCCTTTGCTCCCCAAACAACGCAGCTGGTGCTTTGCTAGCGTTCACCATGGAGTGGTGTGGCAAGGGTGCTGAATAGCTGCTCCCTCTGCTCCTGGTGGCTTGTGTACTCCCAGGTGTGGCTGGCTCTTCCTCTCCTCAGCCTGCTCCACAAAGCTGCCTCCTTGCTGGATCAGCAGAAAAATGTTGTGTTCACACAACACAGTCTAAGCACTGTCCTCCCTCCCAAGCCAAACCAGAGCACAGCTGTCTGTCCAGCACTGCACAGGGTTCCCAAGGCAAGCCAGCCAGCAGAGCCTGTTGGGTCCAGGCTTCTTTACAAGAGGGTGGAGCAGCTGCAGTCCCTGATAGCTGGTGCCCACTGTGCTGGGATGCCCACATGCAGAGCACAGCCTCTCCCTGGCCACCCCCTTTACCACTGGCTTTTCAAAGGGGCTCTTGCTCGCTGCTGCTCTGTGCAGCCTGTGTTGCTGGCTGCCCTTGCCCAGCTTGCACACCAGCCTAGAGAGACCTTTCCTTGCCATTTCCATGCATGGTATATGCTAGATAAGCCTTAAATAGATTGTACCTACTTCAGGAAGTAGCTCAAAAGTGTAGCATATCACAGCAATGAAGAAACCCCTGTATTCTGTTATATGAGATGGTAGGCATAATGTGAGCTGCATTCCATCTTCACCCAGATTTCCTCACTGAAGTCAACTGGACCTGGACCTTTAGGATTAAGAAAATAATTTGACTGAGTTAGGTGTCACAGAACAGACTTCAGTGGATTGCACAGACTCAAGAGAGAGCAGGATGTTGCCCATTGTATTTACTATCATCCTGTTTGTTTTGGGAGCTAAATTATTCCTCCTAATTCTGCTAGCAGTGTAATACACTGTCTCAGTAATAGAAAGCATATGAAAGCAAGCAGATGGTGAAAGCAGAAAAAAAACCCCAAGCATGTCCTGATAATGTAGTAAGCAAGTTCATTTTTTTGGCATTAGGCTTTCATAACCAAGGCATGGTGATAACAAGTACAGACACATTTTTAGAGCCCAGTTCATCAAAAAATACAGCCAGTTTCATTGCAGGGCAATGGAAGATTACTTTTTGAGACTTCTATATAGATAAAAGCTAGATGGGAATGTTGCTGAATTAGACCTATCATTTATTATTGCTAGCAGATGAGTGACAGAACAGATACCAGTCCGAGCGATTCCATCACGGCTCCTGTGATCTCTCCTATCATTACAAATGTAGAGCCTTTCACCCATTGATTTGCAAATATGCAGCCACCCTGCATTTCAGAACCACCCCAGGCACTTTGGTAGAGCTGCTTATCACACTGGGCAGTATTGCAGAGTCAAAATATTTTATGTTGCTTTATAAGGATGGAGCCTCCAGTTTGAAATCTTGAGGTTCAGAGCAGGGGGGTGTCTGTGGGGNTCATTTTATTCCTGGAAATCTTTTCTCTGTTGCTTTGTGAGGCCAAACTGGGTTGTTTGGAGGGGAGGAGGATGCTGGGAAAGCGTGCCCTAAGTAAGCATTGTTCAGAGCAATCTCCCTTGCCAAATGGTCTGGGGTTCCAGCTGTGCTTCCCTCAGAAGCTGAGCACTCCTGACTCATCCCTCTTCCTTTCCCCTCTCCCCCTCCTCTTCCCCAGCAGAAATGCACAACCTCTGGGAGACGCATGTCCACAGCCAGGAGTGTGAGTTTCAGTACTGGACTGGGGGTCTGGGGACTCTGTGTGTCTGTGTGTGTGTGTGTGTCTGTGTCTGTGTGTGTGCGTCTGTGTGTGGGTGGGTGGATGGTTTTTGGGTACTCAGGTTGGTGCATGTGTGTATCTGCAGTACATGAAGCTCCCAGCCTGATTCCAGCAGCCCCTTGCTTCTACCCATGTCCTCCACCCTTTCAGGGCAGAAGGCAGAACAGCCTCAGTGGGGAACACTTTTGCATAGCAGGCCTGAGAAAACGGACCCAGCCTTGACTCCCTGGCTGAGCAAAAGTCCCTGATGTATTTGGGGGAGGACACTATCCAGCCTCATGACCTCCAAACTACATTTTCAAGCCTCCCAGGACAAAACACGTGCAGAAACAAGGCCAGATTCACCCCTTATCATTGAAGATTCTTCAAAGAACAAATAAATTCATCTTTGTGGTTGTTTCCATTTGAGGCAATAAAGCCCCATCTTCATCTAGCTGCAACACAGACCTTCCTTCAGCTCCCAGAAGTTTTAGTTTCAGAGGGAGAAATGGAGCCACAAAAGGCACTGCTGCAGCCATGAGAGGAAATGCCAGTGTACAATTGAGGGAATAAACTCAGATCTGAGCATGCCAATCTCTTCTGGGGGGGAAAGGGGTGAGGAGAGACAGCCCCATGTCTTGTTAAAGTGTATAATAGGCCACGAGGCTTTTTCTTTCATGATACAGTAATGCAGAATATGAAGTCATGCAAGGGTTTAGGGGTTTTAAATATTTCATATGCATCTGGTTCATTTCTGACTTGAAGAAACAAAGGCAGGAGAGTCTTTTTGATTGCTTGATCCCTGTGAGGACCCTGTGCTTGCTGCTTCCTGAGGAAGGTTGTCTCCCTTTATCTTTTTTAGTAATGCCTTGCTGGTGTAGCCTCCCAGGAGAGAATGGTTTTTCTTCTGGATGGCTTTTAGTGTCTCTGGGAGGTAGCTGGTGGCATTGTTCAGATTTCTTTGATGTCCCCATGTCCTTTCATTACCCAGGTGGGACTTGGAGCAGGGGGGAAATGGGATGGACATTATGTCCCAGGTCCCAGCTGTTTTCCTGCTCCTCTCCCTGTGCCACCATCTTTTCCCCATGTCACTGCCCCTTGCCTGGTCTTGAGGACGCTGGCACAGCAGCCAGGTGACCCAAGACCACCTTTGCCATTGGCAACCTGAGACAGTGCAAATCCTGAGCACTTCTGACAGATCCTTAGGCAAGGACCAAGCTGCTCAGCCAGGGAAAGACCCCAAAATGCCCAGCTCAGATCCACAAGCTGGGCTGGAGCAAGGTGATGATGGGTTTGGCTGGAATACCTGGCAGGGAGCTGTCAGTATGTCACTTTGCTGTGTTGCCTTTCTGTAACCTGTGAATCTCTTTTAGGGCAAGAGCCTGAGGTCCCTCCTGCAGTGAAATAAACCCTTGATCTCAAAGTGTTTAGACTGAGCTCAGCAAGCCTGTTTTCAAAGCAAAGCCCTGCTCTCTGTGAGTACATCTCTCTCTTAATTTTTGCTTGGTAATCCCACAGCAAATGGCTTTGGATAGTGTGTGTGTGTGTGTAACTGCTCTTTTTGGTGCATTTCCCATAACAAGCCTTTCCACACCTCAGAACAATGCTATGCAAGCATTAGGAGGCTCTTCTAACAGCTAGGGGATAGCTCACCCAGGCACTCCTGGCTGATAAGCCTGGCCACAGAGGGATGTTATCTGTATTTCTAGGATCAGAGGAGAAANCTGATGGGAACAAGTCATGCAGAGGACACTTCTCAGATGGAGAGGCCTGAGGAGGTGTTTTTGTGGAGCAGTAACACTGTTCAGAGGAGGAAGGTCAGTGAGAAGTTCAGAGACCCAAACATTCTGCTCCTTCCCCTCTTTGCACATCCTTGACTAATTTGTTTCTGTCTCTGGCAAGTGCAACATCCATAGCACTGGCCAGACAGTTTAACTCCCAGTAACTGATTTAAATCTGCAGCAGCACTGTGTGTCCCTTGCACCTGCATATAACTCAGTGCAGGAGCAGTCTTTGTCCCAGCGTGTCCCATGTGCAGTATGGTAAAGAGCCATTCCTCTCCACAACACAGCCAGTGCCTCCAGAGCTGGGCAGCCAGGGTGCTCTTGCTCAGACAGACTGTCCAGGCACCCCTGAGCCACCCTCCCAGAAGTTACCTAGTCCTGGGGCTCAGAAACATTTTTCCAGAGAATGAGATTTTTGCCATGTTTCTGGCTTTTCCCCTGAATCAGCCCAGCCTGCACTAGCTAACAGATGCTTTTCAGAAGGGTCTTTAGGCTGAGTCCCTCCTGTTTTGGTAAGAGAGTTGCTCTTATTCAAAGCATTGCTTTTTCCAGAAATGGGTATTTCCAGGCAAATATAGCTGGATGCTCTTGCCTAGGGGTACTGCTTCCATCCTTGGTTACAGTCACAAGCAAAGGTGTTGCTGTAGTCTGTCCTCCCAGCAAGAGAATCACAGAATGGCATGAGTTGGAAGGGACCCCAAGGGTCACAGAGCTCCAACCCCCCTGACACAGGCAGGGCCACCAACCTCCAGGCCTGGAGCTACACAAGGTTGCCCAGGGCCCCATCCAATCTGGCCTTGAACACCCCCAGGGATGGGGCACCCACCCCCTCTCTGGACAGCCTGTTCCAGCCCCTCACCACTCTCTCTGTAAAAAACTTCCCCCTAAGATCTAATCTAACCCTTCCTTCCTTTAGCTTTAATCCATCCCCCTTGTCCTGCCATTATCTGCGCTTTTAAAAAGTTTAANTCTCCAACAGTTCCACATCTTTCTTGTATTGGGGGCCCCAGCTCTGGACACAGGACTCCAGCTGGGGCCTCCCCAGGGCAGAGCAGAGAGGGACAATCCCCTCCCTGTCCCTGCTGCCACCCCTCTGCTGATGGTGCCCAGGATCCCATTGGCCTTGCGAGCTGCCAGAGCCACTGCTGGCTCATGTTCAGTCTCTCACCCACCACAATCCCCAAGTCCTTCTCAGCAGGGCTGCTCTCCAGAAGCTCTTCTCCCAGTCTGTATCTCTGGCTGGGATTCCTCTGGCCCCAGTGCAGCCCCTGACCCTTGGCAGTGTTGAACCTCATTAGGTTCTCCTTCAGTCTCTCTTTGTAGGGCAGCTGCTCCAGCCCTCAGATCATCCTCGTGGCTCCTCTGAACCCCTGACAACCGCTGTTCCTGAAGGAGGAGCAAGAAGGGGAGCAGTGCCAGGTGATGGGGGGCTGCATGGCTGGGAAGCAGGCTTGCTGGGCAACAGATAATGTGCATCTTGTGTGAAAGATCATGTAAGTCCAATTCCAGCTTCAGCAGGAACACAACAGTCCCACTGCTTTACACCAAACCCCTTCTTGTGCCTGTGGAGCACCAGCTCCCCAGCCCTGCCCCACTGCACCATGCAGAGACCTTTTCTGCACCAAAGTCAGGAAACTCCCAGTTACAGTTCCCACAACAACTGTCAAAACAGGTGTACTGAGTGAATACCCTAAATTGCAGCTCTGAAGTTATCTCCACTGCTATTTCTTAGCAGGTGTGTGAGGGACCCCACTGTGAGGTGGCTGGGAGGTGCTGCCTGCAACCTCCACGCCTGCTCCTGCGAAACCTGAGCACGGTTGGAAGGGCAGGCTTTGGGGGTACAACCTTCTGGCTGCTGATGCCAGGCATCAGGTGTTCCAGGGAGGCTGTGGAGTTTCTGGTGACCTGAGGCTGTAATTCTGTGATGAGCCACACTGGAAGTGGGAGCTGGTGAGCAGTGGGTGCCTGCTGCACACCGCAGCAGCACGGGCTAATTGGCATCCTCGCACAACGCTGCATCTTCTGCTCTATTTACCACACTTCACTGGCCTTCACTGCTTCACTAGCTGAGGGCTTCTCACTTGTTAACATGTTTATCTGTGCAGTGGCTCTGTGAAGTAAGGGAAGAACTGTTATCTCCACTTCATAGGGAGGGACTGGAACAGTGAGAGACCAAACATCCACCCCAAGGTCTCAGAGGGTCTGCAGCAGAGTCTGGGCCTTCTGAGTCTAAGGTTCCTGACCTCATTTTCTGGTAGGGACAGAACAGGTTACAGAACCAAAATTTCACAGGTAAACAAATGCCAGCACCTGCTGGCTGATAGCCACAGGCTGTGACCTCACCTTGCTGCCAGCATATGTATTTTTCTCTGTTATTTCAAATATTTGATGATAGCATTGTCTTGTCTGGCCTAAGCAGCAGTCACACTTCCTCCTGAGAGTTGTACTCAGCAAGGGGAAAACATTGCCACATTTTATTATTCCCAATGTTTGGGCCCAGATACAGGGGGGTGTCTGCTCTGCAGTCAGGGACATCTCTGTCCTTCTGCCACCCCAGCCTGTGCTCTCTGTGTGCTTCATCCCCCACCTCTGTGGTGAGGAAGAGCTGTGTGGCCTCACTGGCAGCGTTCCTGACACACATCAATTGAAGAAAAGAGAAAAAACTGGCCCCATGTTCCATGCTGACCCACTGTAAGGATCCAAGCTGCCATGCTCCTGCCTCTGGATATGCCATTTCTTAAAACAGGCAGCAGTCCAGATCTCCAGTTCTGTTTTGGTCCTGTTCCTTTGACATATATCATCAAACTTGAACGTTTACCATGGCTCTGTATTACAATGGTGCCATAATTAACAATGATTGTAGATAGTTGCTAGGTGGTGGCTAAGAAAAGGATCAAAGGGAATTGTTTACAGGAACACCTGTAAGCAAACTGTCCTGGGGCACTAAGAACACCTAATATGCACACAGCCAGCTTGGCAGTGAAAACCCCAAGTCCAGGCATCCCTAACTGGACTGTCATCATGATAATACTAAACCCCACACCCACAGGTCAAGAAGACCCTTCCCCATGCAGGCACAGGCGATGAAGATGACCCAGCAGTTATTGTAATTACATGTAAATTGCTAGCCATTGTAACTGGGAGTGAATTATCTGGGAACATTTGTGTATAAATACAATTAAAGTGCTGGCTTTGTGTGTGCTTGGTTTGTGGAAATCCACCAAGCACCAGGCCTGGGCAACAGCACAATCTCCCTGTGTGTGGGAGAGGTCTCCCTGTGTGTGTCCAGCAGGTCGAAGGAGGTGATCCTCCCCCTCTGCTCTGCCCTGGTCAGGCCCCACCTGGAGTGTTGTGTCCAGTTCTGGGCTCCCTGGGATAAAAAAGACAGGGATCTCCTGGAGAGAGTCCAGAGGAGGCTACGAAGATGATTAGGGGCCTGGAGCATCTCCCCCGTGAGGAAAGGCTGAGTGAGCTGGGGCTGTTCAGTCTGGAGAGAAGACGACTTAGGGGGGACCTAATTAGTGTTTATAAATATCTTAGGCATGGGATGCAGGGGGAATTGGCCAGCCCCTTTTCAGTGTCTGTGGGGACAGGACAAGGGGCAATGGCTGCAAGTTGGAGCACAGGAAGTTCCACACCAACATGGGGAAGAACTTTTCCCCAGTGAGGGTGACAGAGCACTGGAATAGGCTGCCCAGGGAGGTGGTGGAGTCTCCTTCTCTGGAGAGATTCAAGTCTCATCTGGATGCCTATCTATGTAATATGGGATAGGGAGCTGCTTTGGCAGGGGGTTGGACCCGATGATCTCTTGAGGTCCCTTCCAACCCCTACGATTCTGTGATTCTGTGGGATTTGGCACAGCACCTCACAAACCTGCTTGTCAGATGCCATGCTGACAGAAACTTAGGTTGTACTGAAAGAACTCTCCATTCAGGCTTGGGCACATGGAGAACGTGGCATTTGCCTCATAGCCCTAAAAGGAACAAATCTCTCCTTACCTTGATGGTCACTTAGTAATGAAAACCAGTGGCCACATCAGTTACTTGAGAGAGGCTACAGCTTGCTCCACACCCTGTGCAAACCAGCCAGGCAGTTTCAAAGCCCTTATCAGTTCCATGTGGCTGGATACATCCAGAGTGGCTGAAACGGGCCAGCACACAGGGCTTTGTCATGCTGGCACATCCTGCAGACAGCCAAACAAGGACACATGGGGATTTCTGAGTTTCCACTGGGATTAGACACAGCATCCTGTCCATGAACAACCAGCAACTGTATTCAATCGTGCCTTAAAATTTGCTAAGTGTCCCACCCAGCTATCTCAAAGCATTTCATAAGCAGGGGCCTTCACTCAGGTAGTCACTGCAGTGGGTAAGACCCCTTGTGTTTCCCATTTTCCACCAGCAAACTGGGAAGGCAGCTCTTCAGGCACATTTGTAAAGAGCTTTGGGAACTCTGCAAGGAGAGACTTTTAGGTGTCAGGGATCTGTAGCAGCCTGTCATGTGGAATGCAGCTGGGGAAGAGCTGGCTCTGTTTTTGTAGCATTGGTTGAGGACTCAACTCCCAGATACGTGAAGGCTCCATGTGTGATTGGGTCTCTTTGGGCCTTCCTACCTCACCTGAAAAATGGAGACAGTAATCTTTCTCTGACTGCATAAATGTTGGTACAAGAAACACAACACAAGAAAGATGTGGGGCTGTGGGAGAGGGGTCAGAGGAGCCACGAGGATGATCAGAGGGCTGGAGCAGCTGCCCTACAAAGAGAGGCTGAGGGAGCTGGGCTGGGTCAGCCTGGAGAAGAGAAGGCTGTGGGGGGACCTCATTGCAGCCTGCCAGTCCCTGAAGGGAGCCGAGAAACAGGAGGGGAATCAGCTTGGTAAAAGGGCAGAGACTGGCAGGACAAGGGGGATGGATTAAAGCTAAAGGAAGGAAGGGGGAGAGGAGATCTTAGGGGGAAGTTTTTTACAGAGAGAGTGGTGAGGGGCTGGAACAGGCTGCCCAGAGAGGGGGTGGATGCCCCATCCCTGGGGGTGTCCAAGGCCAGGTTGGCTGGGGCCCTGGGCAACCTTGTGTAGCTCCAGGCCTGGAGGTTGGTGTCCCTGCCTGTGGTAGGGGGGTTGGAGCTCTGTGATCCTTGGGGTCCCTTCCAACCCAGACCATTCTGTGATTCTATGATTAATGGTGCTGAGACCATCACCATGCAAATAACCTGCAGCTTGTAATTCTGCAGTAGCCAAGGACGTTCGTTTGTATTTGGCAGACTGTTGAAGGAACCAGACTAACACCTCTATTCTAGAGGAAAATGCCTGGAGACTCAGACCAGACCCAGACAGCCAGGAGTTGCTGCACTGCACGGGGTGCAGTTGTCCAAGTTTGGACTCAAATGTATATTGCACAGGTAATCCCAGCTTAATTTATAAAAGCCCAAACCTCAACATGAACTCCAACACTGACTTACTTGAAACCTGAATCTGGATTTGGCTGCCCCTTTTTGTAGCTTGGGGGTTTTTTTGGTCTCAAAATCACCCTGTTGTCTGCTCCAGTCTACTCCCAAGCTAGAGATTTATTGCTACAAGAGGCAGGGAAACATATTATGCTGCCAAACTAGTTCCCATTTTTTCCAGAATTACAAATCAGGGGATGGTCAGTAGGTCTTGAGATTTCCATTCTACAATCTAAACCAGATGGGCTGCCCTTGCAGCATGAATGCTTAAACAATGACATTAAAAAATGGCAGAAGAAGTTCTGTTTTCTCATTAAATGCATAATTATGACTTAGGTTTATTCACGAGATGCACATAAAGCTAGTTTGCAAGATAATTGATCACTGTTGTTGATTCATCCCATTAAAATGAGGAAGGTTTGTATTCTCAGGTGCAAGAAGGTGACCATGGAATAATACAGAGGCTGTGCTTACTAGAAACAGGAAGCTCTCAGCATGCAGAAGGAAAGGCTCTCTCAGCAAAGCTCATGTTAAATTAATGCAAACATACAAACAATTAAACATGATCCAGCAAAGCCATGTTACTGCTATCAGCCCAGGTGACATTAATAGGTCAGAGCATACATTTCAGCAAGTGAGAGGGAGATTCTGAGGAAATCTGTTGCCAGGTTTCTCCATTCCTGCCATGGCAGAACAGACAAACGTTTCCTGTCTTCTCACCACACAACTCTCCAGTCCTGCTGCTTGTATCAGGTTTGGGGGCTCATACCTGTGAGGTTTCCTTCTTGAGAAGGACGAGGTGGAGTTACAAAGCCCAACAGCTCTCTTCTCTTTTGTGTCCAGTGCTGGGCTC
>VZTU01006516.1:3213-42165 GCA_013400835.1 Zapornia atra
GTGGGGGGATGGGGTGTGGCTATTTTCAGCTCAAAGGACTCTGAGAGACCAGCTTAGATATGACTGCCATACTCCACTGTTAGATCTGGTGAGGGTGTGTTCTTAATTGGGAGACTCTCTTCTGTCCCACCACAGTTTCGCCTTCCTCAAGATTCTTCCTTCTTCCCGCTGCTATACACCCCAGCCTCTCTTTAGCATCTCCTTATGGCTTCACAGAGCCACTTTTCCACACAGTCACCTTTGACTTTCACTTTCCCTGCAAAGGAGCTGTGATCTGGCTTTACTGGCTGTGGTTAGAGAATTTTGGTGTTGATAGTTCAAGACTCCACAGGTTCCCTCCATCCCCATCCTGTTTATTTCTGCGTCCCAGTACATATAAGTCCTGCATAAGTTATAAGAGCTCTAACAAGGTTAAAACTTAATATAATATCATTGAAGGGGGCAATAATAGGTTTTCTGTTCTTTCTACCTTCTTCCCCTATTTTCAATTCACCCTAGGTGTCATTAGTTATACATGAACTGCTTGCTCTGCAAAGCAGAAATTAAACATCTGGCAGTAGATTTACCGCAGTATTTTTAAACCCTATGTAAAACTGAGAAATGCCACATAATCAGTCTGCCCACTGAATTAAAATGACAGAATGTGTATTTATTAAGAAGTGTACATGTTTATCAGATGTTTTTATAGATTACTTAAAAGACACATTATAGTTTGAACTACACATTGTTGTTACAGTGGGAATAACAGGCTCTGTAGTGTGTGTTCAGAGACTGAACACAGCCATGAATAGTCATCTTCTATAGACAGGAAAGAAGAATTATACCTGAAAAGTTGGTATAGAATACTGTTTTAGCAGTGTTAAGTTTTAGTAAAATTGGATAACATGGAAATTATAAAACTCTCCCCTGAAGGCACAAAGTCAGATGATGTCATATATCCATCAACAGACCAATTCATGACATTGTTTTATTGGAAATCAGCTGCAAGTGAAAAGCAATTATAGATAGGAAATTGCTTTGAAATGAAAGGAAGAAAACAAAATCAAACAAATTATCCAAATTCATACTCTGATGGCATTTTTCTTCCATCTGTCAGATTCCAGTAAACACCTTTCTAACAGCTTTAACTCATCAACATTCAATACGCTTTGTCGAGAGTTTCAATATGAATTACTAGCAAAAGCAACATCAAAACAATTATGCTAACGTGTACCAACACTTGCAACTCATACCTGAGCTCAGCCTACAGTGAATAAGCATGCATATTTTCCATACACCAATGAAAAACTATTCAAAACCAAATTAAATAGTTCAGATTGCATCAAAGTAACAGGATATGAAGCACAGAGTGCCCTAGTCCCATGGAACTACAATTACAGAATGACAATAAGGACAAATTATATTCTCATTGCATTATCTATAGTGTATGTGACTCCAAAAACATGCATTTGAAAAATTATGTCTAGATGCAAATTGCAGCTTAGGAAGCTACCTCTATAAATGCCTGGGTGTATTTCATTAATAGGAATTAATATTACTTCCTCCACTTGAGTCAGAATATCGTGCATAATTCATATTGCAGTACTTGCAAGTGGCGATGGCTTTCTAAGGCAGTTTAAAGTATCTGACTAAGAAAAGATAACCCCGTAGTCTGAGATTCTTCAGAATAAAGCTTTAGAGGGATCTCATTCTTTTTGAATTAGTCACATGGACAAAATAACAGATATATTCTAGGGAAGAGGGTCCTGAGGAGGAGAGTAGTTTTATTTTCCATGAAACATATGCATCACATTTTGACAGCAAAATCAGAAGAGGTCTGGTATAACAACAGCATATAATGCTCTAGACATTGTTTTAATGTCCATTAGAAAATAGGATTTCATTACCATGAGTGGAAAGCAAATATTCAGTGGAAAGGGGGAGCTAGGTAGGGAAAGAAAAACTGCGAGGAAAAAAAATATCCAAGGAAAATTAGCACAAAGTTTTGTGTTGAGTCATATCTACATTGCTCAACCGAGACATATGATCGCAGGTACCACACATTGAAATGCAAAAAAGGCCCATATGGAGATTATCTGGGTTTTTTACAGTTACCCTATCAATTCCATACACCTTCAGGTTGTTAGGTTTTGTATGACCTCTAAAATTATTCAATCTCAGGGCAAGGAATTAGCTGTCCAGCTGGAAAAATGCACAAGTGACAAAGGTTATCTTTCTAGCACAGCTGTGCTGTGTTTTCTGCATATTTTAAAACTCTTGTATTAATTCAACCACTTCTCTTTGCACAGCATATCTTAAGCTCTAAATGAACATATAAATGTTCTGTTAAATATTGAAAAACTTGCAGTTTTGCTACAGCACACAACTAGATCACAGCCTTTATAAAATGACAGTAGAGAATGTATAAGCATGTTGCATGAACATGGTGCAACTGACATCATCTACCTGGACTCGTGCAAAGCATTTGACACTGTTCTGCATGACATCCTTGCATCTACATTGGAGAGACATGGATTTGATGGATGGACCACTCGGTAGGTAAGGAATTGTCTGGAAGGTTGCATTCAAAGACTTGTGGTCAACGGGTCAATGTCCAACTGCAGCTCAGTGACAAGTGGCATTCCTCAAGGATTGATATTGGGATTGGCACTGTTCAGCATCTTTGGCAGCAACATGGACAGTGTTATTGAAGTGGGATCAAGTGCATCCTCAGCAAATTTGCCAATGACACCAAGCTGTATGGGGCAGTTAACACACTGGAGGGAAGGGATAGCGTCCAGAGGGATCTTGACAGGCTTGAGATGGGCCTGTGAGAACTGCACAAAATTCAACAAGGCCAAGTGCAAAGTCCTGAACATGGATCAATGGAATCCCAAGCACAACTACAGGCTGGGTAGAGAATGGATTGAGAGTAGCCCTGTCGAGAAGGACCTGGGGGTGTTGGCTCATGAAAATATGAGCCGGCAATGTGCGCTTGCAGCCCAGAATGCCAACTGTGTCCTGGGCTGCATCAAAAGAAGTGTGACCAGTAGGTCAAAGGAGGTGATTCTGCCCCTCTACTCTGTTCTGGTGAAACTCCACTTAGAGTGCTGAATCCAGCTCTAGTATCCCCAGTACAAGAAAGACATGGAGCTGTTGGAGCAAGTTCAGAAGAGGACCGTTAAGGCTACCATAGTGCAGTGCATAATTTAATGTAAATGGACCCAGAGCTTGCTGTACATTATTATACCAGGGATCCATTGAAAAAGGTCCCAAGACAGAATAGAAAAGACTTGGGGTTGTGACCTGTGAGCAGAAGATGGACACATAACATGACAAAAACTGCTTTAAAAACAGGCCTTGAATACACGATTATTTGATCTGGTACTCACATCTAGTATAGCAGAAGCTAACCAAGGTCAAATGAGCAGTTTCTGCTCAGTGTGGTAATTCTATAATGCATACAACACAAATTCTACAATAATTCTGGGAAATGGTAATTTATACTTTTCTAGAAATCGCTTATAGATTATATGTCTTGTGTACATTTCAAAGTTCCCACAATGGGTAGCAATGTTCAATTTTCAACTGATGCTGCTGGGACATGAAAGTTAAATCGAGTGTGCTAGCAATTACTGCATGATTATTTTCAAAACCTATGATGTCCTAGATTTTTTTTTTCCTTTTTATAATTGATGCCCTACACACCTCAAAGAACAATTTCTTATTAGAAGTTCACAAAAGAAAAATATAGTTCATACTCTAAATATGTTAGGAAACATTGCCTATTACAATTTAACTGTTCATTGAGTTCATGGAGTTTTATGTTCCCAAACCATAAAAGCATTTTTTTAATACATACACAAATACATAAAATAGCCCTGCATACATAGTAAAATTTTCAATACCAATAAAAACAGAGCCTGAATATTTGAAATCATGACCAAAACCCATTCAACCAGTTAGGTTTCCTAATTTGCAGCAAAGGAGTGTATCAGCAGTAAAAGCAATTTAAGGCAAGAAATAAAATTTTATCCTTTACTAAACATTTAAATAAAACAAAATAGGAAATCTCATTTGTAGAAAGATATGACTACGTGTGGCAAACTCTGACAAGCTTCAAACATCATAGATATTTGCAGGGAGGCCATATTTGGTATCAGACAATGCAGAACTCAAGGTTCCTTGCTATTGTTGCTGTAGCGTTGCTGCCTGCCTTGTCTTCATTTCCATTCAGTCTCCTCAGCACTTCATTCCTTCCTGCTGACCACCAGACTATTTAACAGTCCTGATTTCTGTAGCTTATAATTGTTAGATGTGAAACAGAAGGCGCTATTCAAAGAGAAAGGGCGATTTTCCCACTCCGCTTTTCATCAGGAGTGCATAGCGTGAAACAGTATTGCTGTTATCAAGCAAAGGAAAATAAACAGTGGGAGAGTAGCAAGAGAGCCTGCTGCTATTACTATGGAGCCCATGTGAATGGAAAATATATGGTGTAAGGACAAATGCTTTCTCTTGATGGTTCAGATAAGCTTGTATCATATTTCATGATCTGTTAGTAGCAGCCAGAAGTTAGATCATTCCTCGTATATCCCCTAAGCCTGTGTCAGTTATCTAGACTGTTAACAGGGGACTATGCAGGAGGAAAAAAAAAGGAAAAAAAGGAAAAGGGAGGAAAAGAAAACCTCTTATTTGCTTAAATTCATTAATTGTACTAAACTCATTCTTTGCCACACTAGATTTTGTGAATATGAAATATCTTCAGGACCTCTCAGTTGCAGACAGTCAGTAACTTGTTCTGTGGACTTAGAACAGCCAGAAAAACACATGGAGTTAAATGGCTTGAGAGGTAAAAGAGCTAGGGACTCGAGAGTGCACAAATTCAGCACACCCCTGCGAGGACATCTGGCAGCAAGAATCCTTCCCTGAGCACACCCGTCAAGAAGCAGACTCCTTCAGATACACTGGCAGTGCTCCCTCGAAACTGAACCCCAGTTGGCAGAGCTCCCTGCAGAGAGATTTCACCGCCTTGTGACAGAGTATGTCAAGGCCTTTTATTTTGCTAATGAGCTCTCTATGTCTGTTTTAGTAACTCTATCTGTTGTGCTGAAATGGAAACTCTGTTGCTCAATTACTGTTAATTTTTACTTGGAACATCTCTCTAAGCACTTTCGATCCAGGTGGAAAGAGGCAACCACTCTAAAGGGTGACCTCAATCTCTCAGGAACCAGTTTATTTTTAGACTGTGATTGTTAGTTGTGCAAATGATACAGCAAGTTGAGCTTGCAGTTTCCCAATGAATCAATCAGAGAATCATGCACTGGCAAAGCAGCATAGTGTTAAGACATCCCCTTGGCAACAAGACAACTACCAAACTACAAGGCAAAGAAACACATGTGCAGATAGAAATCTTGTGCATCCATCTTTAAAATGATTCAAAAGGAGACTAATAAAATAATGCAAAAGGACAATAGTGTCATGTAGCATGCAACAGCTCTATGAGGTAAAATACTTGGATAATAGCATAGCAGCAGTCCATCAGCAGGCAGCAAGAAGCTATGCTAATGAAGTCACCATGTCAGCCGTTCAGGGGCAAAATGTCATCTCCAGTATGTCTGTAAACTCTATTAAACAGCATGACTACTATGACTGAGACACCAGCTCTATGGCTACTATACCTAGTATCCTCAGACGTCACACATAACCACAGTCTTCACTTCTTCCTGCTGCTGCCATCAGCTTTCAGTTCCTTGATCATCTCTGCAAGGCAAACAGCAATCTGTTGCTTGCCATGCCCCAGGAAATAAAACTGGCACATAAGCCTCAACTCCATTAATTCTTCAAGAGCAACACAGTTCCTTCCTACATACCCTAATCTTGCTTGAGAGAACACATTAGTTTCTGGTAAGATGGTAGCACTTGAGGGAACTCTTTGTGACAGTGCTCAAGGCTCTAGCTGGTGGATGTCTTCTGATGGTTTCTCCTTCATAAGCATGAGACCCAAGCTAGCAAGGTACCACCCCTTCTCTCATCAGTCAGCTGAAGCATTTCCTTCAGGTCATTGTCTCAGAAAAGTGTCAGAGGAGAGACAGCAGCAGTGCATCAAAAAGGACCAACTCCTCATCAGTCTGTGATAAAGTTATATTGTCACCACAACACTTTTGAGACAACAGCTTTTCCTGTGACTCTGAGATATTTGTTCTCAAGAGGACAGAATTCCCCTACAGGAAAGGAATAAATGGAAAGGAATAAATAGAAAGGAACATACACCACCAAGTCTTCTAGATATTTGTATCTGCATATATTTCCTTACTCACTGATGGGCAAGGTCTCAGGAGACCTGTTTCCTACCACAGAGGTGGAACATCTCTCAGGCCAACCAAGTATTGTTCTTCTTTCAAGGAAAGTAGCTGCTGTATCATTCCCAAATGACAATCTACTGCCAGAGGAGCATAGCAAAAATTTGCACCAATGTTGTTTATTTTTCCTACTTCTGCATTGTGAACTGGATGGAGCATTCAGCTTCCCATGACAGCAGCAAGTTATTCATTAAGACAATTTAAATACAGGTTGGTGCAGCAGACAATGTAGGAACAATACAAGTACCAGTGTTTATAGTGTCTGAGTCATGGCCGAAAATAAACTTCAAGGAAGGAAGCTACAAATGCTTTATGATAAATACCCTACACACACATTAAAAAAAAAAAAAAAAATCAAATCCTGTTCAGCTAAACTGAACAGCAAATTGGCACCAACATGATCCTGAAGTAATGACAATTTTCCACAACAGGATAATGTCTCAAGGGCAAACCTTTCCTGATGTCAGTGGAAACAGAGAAGTCTGCAGAGAAGTTTTCCACCTCTGCTTTCTTTTGCTTATTCTCAAGCATTCAAAACCTGCTGGGAAACAATCCCCTGATTTTCATATCTACACTGCCCACATTGTTTTTAAATTTTATTCAACACCTGCTTTATGGCATGACCTCAGAAACTTACGGGGCCACAGAACAACCTAGGCTCACCCAGCTGCATTAATTCTGTTGCTAAGGAAAGTGGATGCTAAATTCTCAAAGTGCAAAAAGAAATATCATCAGCAAGCTGCCAAAGTCTTCATGAATTCAGCTGCGTGAGTCCTTACAGCTCACAGTTTAGTGGTCACAGTTCTCACTCCCACAACTCTCCCGTCAGTTCTCCCTGCTGCTCTGAGCTCCATGTTACCAGTGCTGAAGTCTATAATGAGGGGAGGGGAAAAAAAAACCAAAACAAAACAAAAAATCCCCTAATAAAGATGTAAAGGGACAATCAGACTAATGGTGAATGACTCAGCCTTCTTCTGCCATACTTGACTTCTAGAGTCAGTTAAGGCAGATGTACACCTTCTGCTTATCACTGCACTTAGGGATAGTAATCCTATACAGAGGTTCTGACTTTGTTACACTCTATCCACTGTCTGAGGCCATCTTCCCATCAATGAAGTCACTCTATTCATGTCCCTGCAGAGTCTGACAGTAAACTACTACTCCTGAAGCACAGACTACTGGGAGAGCATGCCCTCTCTCTTGAGGCAGTTAGGCTAATCTGACAGTCCATATGCATAAGCATTCTCCTCTTGAAAGGATTCAATTATCTTGGTAGATCAACCCACCATTCCCATCCTCCAGTTTAATGCTATGAAGCAAGACAGAGAAAGCAGTGAGGAAAATAACATCAAATAAGAAAGTTTGGATTCAAATAAATAAATTAATATTAAAATAAATAAAAAATAAAAAACCCACAATAATCCAAACCATAAAGAGTTCTATGCTTGGTCACTGCTTCATTGTGCAATGTACTCCTTTGCTAACTCAACATTTATGAGTTGTAGGCAGTTTTTAAATTTTCTGAACTGGCATATTATTCTGACATTGACAGATGTCAGGTCATATTGTTAGGGTCTCATATATATGGTTGAAAACTAGTCATATTTGTCAAGCTGCATACAAAACAATTCCATTGCATGAAGTAAATCAGGCATTAATTTGGAAAGGACACAGGATTAACCTATTCTTGAAAGTTTTACTCAAGAAAGTTGATAAATATTTTCTGTATTTCCAATAAGTTATAGACCTGTGTGCCTGACACAACAACAGCTATTTCTGATTGTCAAATTATTTATTTCTAGCAAAGGAATATTATTCAGTTACATTATTTTATTTCAATTACTGCTTCTAAAAAATCTACTCCATTTCCTCCATAAAACATGTATAGGCATGGAAATCACAGAGCCGTAGAATCATTTAGGTTGGAACAGAGCTTTAAGATCATCAAGGCCAATCATTAACCTAGCACTGCCAAGCCCACCACTAAACCATGTCCATAAGCATCACATCTACAGTTCCCTGGTGACTCTACCACTTCCCTGGGCAGCCTGTTCCAATGACTGAAAACCCTTTCAGTGAAGAAATTTCTCCTAATATCCAATCTAAACCTCCTCTAAATGAACAGCATTGCATTTCATTTTTAGAGGTGCAACATACATCAACTGAAGCTCCTGGAAACACTGAAAAGAGAAAGGAGCAAGTCAGAGCCACTGAGGCAACATAAGGAGTTTTAAGAATGGGTAGTTTTATAATCACAAAAAGGCCCTTTTAAATAAAAAAATAAAAAAAGACCTCTTACCGTGAATTCCCAGATGCTATTTTTAACTTGTCTGTATGCTTTCCCTGACTGTGTTAGCATCTATGTAGGTAGCACAAACACCATGAAAGCACGTTGTATCCTGGACTGCAGAACCATGCACGCAGGACACTCAGCAATTAATTTTTCTTGCCCGTAGATTCACCGCTTGAATCACAGCCCTGAGCTTCTGCTTTCATACTCCGTATCCAAATGCTCCTACAGCTTAGTCAGAAACCAAGTGATCCGTGCAGACTGCTGACAAATCAGTGCAGATTCTAGGGAATACGCAAGTCAGCCTGTATGAACTGGCTCATGGATTTTGTCTGCTCAGATTTGCTGGCCTAGGGCTCTTACGCAGACTTTTATTGTCTCAGCAAACAAAAACAAACAAAGAGAAAACTGCAGACTTCCTAAAGAATAAACAACAGTTTCATTACCGGCACTTTCCAGCCAAGAGAGTGACATAAGAACCTGCAAATTCCTTGAACAAAGCATTTACCTCAGAGATCGTGGAAGCTTACTCTGCTTTCCAATGGAAAAAAAATTCTTAAAACAAAAACAAAATACACAAAAGCACAAAAACCCTAGATCTCCCAGTCTAAAAAAGAATTATTTTTTTTCCTTTCTAAACCTTAGCAAGACAAACTTTCACAACCAACAAATAGAGGCAGAACTAGCTGTGCCTTAGACAGTGCTTGCGTTATCCTGGGAGCAACAACTACTAGAGAGATTATGCCAAAGCTGTCATCTCATACAAAAGGAGTCTTCTTTGGTCACTTCTGTGAAAGTTAAACATATCCCAAGAGACAAGATTCAGACCCACTAAAGCAAGTGCTTACTGCAGCACTTAACATGGGCCCCAGACTGTACAAAAGCACAAGATTCCTGTGCTGTGCAAAAGATATAACAAATGCCTTAACAAGGAAAAGTGCTATAGAGACATCCAGGAGGTAAATGGCTGATATTCTGACAGCATCTAAACTCTCTGGAGCCCAAATCAGATCTCTATGAATTTTCATTCACCTGGGACAAGGGTCATCCCATGCATCATGGTTAGTATTCAAGGATCACCTGCTCCAGGTTCAGGAGTGATGCATCCCAAGAAAGAAGAAGTCAGGAAAAAATTCCTGGAGGCCTATATGGATGAACAAGGAGCTGCTGGAAGAACTGAAATGCAAAAAAGGAAGGCTACAGAAGCTGGAAGCAAGGGCAGGTAGCCTGAGAGGAATACAGAGAAACTGTCCAAGCAGCAGTGGATCAAGTTAGGAAAGCTAAAACCTTGATAGATTGAAATCTGGCCAGGGATATCAAGGACAAAAAGAAAAGCTTCTATGGCACATCAGTGATAAAAGGAAGACAAGGGAAAATGTGTCCTCCCTCAAGAATCATATAGGAGACCTGGTTACCTGGGATACGGAGAAGGCTGACATACTCAACTTTTTTGCCACATTCTTCACCAGCAAGGGCTCTAGCCATGCAACCAAAGTCTCAGAAGGCAAAGGCAGCAACTGGGAGAATAAAGAACCACCTAATGTAGAAGGTCAGGTTTGAGAATACCCAAGAAACCTGAAGGTATACAAGTCCATGGAACCTCATGAGATGTGTCCATGGGTCCTGAGGGAACTGGTGGATTAAGTTGCTAAGCCACTGTCCATCATATTTTAGAAATCATGGAAGACTGGTGAAGTTCCTCCTGACTGGAAGAGGGGAAACATAACCCCCATTTTTAAAAAGTAGGTTGGATGGGGCTCTGGGAAACCTGGTCTAGTGGAGGGTGTCCCTGCCTAGTTGGAACTGCTGGGTGATCTTTGAGGTCCCTTCCAACCCCAACCATTCTATGATCACAGCCGATACAGAACCATGACTAAGGGAGGTAGAGATGGCAGCAGCTGCCTTTTTTGCATCATGGTCGCTAGAGCATTTGTTTAGGCATGAGTCCTGGATTCAAATTCTTCCAGCCTGAAGAGATCAATCCTGTATCACCTATCTCCCAAGAGACCTTCCTAGTGACTATACTGTCCTTGCTTGATGCCTTAAAAAAAGGAACAGAAAATGCATCAGCCAGATCCCAGCCATGAAGCTGAGGTTGACTCCACCAGGTTAAAATACAATATATAGAGTACTTCACAGAGGGTACGATGTCCACTGGAAAAGAACAAATGTAAGTTGTAGTTCCTTAAATTTTGAAGGCTTTGTGATCTGATGGGGTTTTTTGTGGTTTTCAGTGGGTGCTTTGGGGTGTGGGGTATTTTTTTGTGTTTAGTTGGGCTTTTTTAAGCTAGCAACTGGCTTTATGGATAATACATGCATAGTCCTGTAAACTAAACCTTCCAAACGCTGTCCCTTCTGGCTGAGTTGTCCAATCAAGAAATTTCTAGGCACTTCTAGAGAAGCAAAATGCCCAAGACACCTTTGTGAATACAGGGCTGCGAAGTACAGTCACCACAGTTACTGAGGATCAAGAAGCATTGCAGCAGTGCTGAGTTGTCCTCCAGACTCAAGTCATTCTCCATCTGTCTGCCTCCATCACCTCAAACAGATGGCCTGAACCATCTCCAAAGACGTCTGCTGAGCAAAGCCACTGTGGGTTTTACTCTGAGGCTTCTTTTTTGTTGCTGTTTTGGCTATAATGTTAAGGTTAAATGTTGCAACTACTGGAAAAAAAAATCTTTTCTCCACTGCTAGATCAAACTAGATATGCAGAGGAAATTTTGAAAAGAACAGATCTCACACTAGACACAAGCTTTGACTAACAAAAATGCACAGAACCCCAGCCTTGTTAGCAACTACCAAAATGAGGTTGTAGATGTGCAGCCAGCACGTCAGGAGAATATAACCAAATGGTAGCATTTACTATTACATCCCATCCTTAACAGGACAATATATAACCCTATGGAGACATATAAATACCTCTGTTTACAGTGTAAAGCCACCAGAAGTGGTGAAAAAGAAAAAAAAAAAGCAATCCCAATGCTAGGGATCAAAATCTGCAAACACTGGTTTCATGCAATCAGGTATTTGGCATCACTGGAATCTGGCAGAGAGCAAGTAAATATTTTTCTCATCATTTCAGTAAGTCTCTAGGACTGATATTGTCTTAATTTCCTCACTCCTGGCAACATAGATGATAGCTGCTGGTACTGGCAGAATTCATAAATTTGCTCCTGAGCCCATTTCACTCTTTATTAATATTGACATTTTCTGGCAAAACTCCTGCCCAAGGATTTAATACTTCAAATTTGGTGAGTTTATAAGTGAAGAGATCAAGAAATCCATGGATAAAAACAAATCCCCTAAACCCTTGCCAAATATACTATGGGATTCCCTAAAGGCTTACTTGAGAAAAAGAGATTCATTTATTTTTCCTCACCAAGAGCCAAAACAGCGTGAAGAATAACACTGGAAACGCTAAAAAACAGATGAAAAAGAAGTAAAAAAAGATATTTGTTTGGTCTTAGCATTACCAATGACAGTTCTAGAATATTAATGAAAATTATATTTAAATCGCACAATGTAGGTCATCTCAGAGCAGGTTTCTTGACAGAAAAATTACTCTGTAGAATGATGGAACAATTCAAGGAAATCAGAAGTAAATGTGTGTTCAGATTCTAAGAAAAAGTTAGCATTAGTAATACAAATGAAATAATAGATGAGTCCAAGCCATGAAAAAAGTCTTCAGATACAGTATCAGAACCAATTTTTAGCACATGTTCATTACGATTGTATTATTTTTTATAATAATTCAAAAAAGATTTAGCTCTAATTTATAGTTAAGGCATGCATTCTGATATCTCTATTGGAAGAGTGACTGTAATGTTAAATATTTTAAATATACTTCAGTAATAATAAGTAAACTGATAACAGAGATCTCCATCTATCAGGCCCTATAGGACTTCAAACTAACTTCAGTAGAATTAGCCTAAGGTTTTAATAAGTTTGAAGTCCTGTAATGAGGAAGTTTGGCTCTTCTACTTTTTCACTTCAAAGTAAAAACAGCTTTGCCGACTTGCTATTAGTAGGCTTTTAATTAGATCTTGATGAAAAGCCAGTTACAAGAGCATAGAAGTGGTATGTATTACCTGTCTGCCCTAACTCAAAGACCCTTTTTATACTAAGAACTCCAAGCCCAACTCATGATTGTCAGTGCAGTTCAAGAGAGTAGCCTAAACATTTGATTAGAAAACACTATCTAAGTGTTATTTAGATTCATGTGTGTAAAAATGCAAAGAGATTAAAATAAATTCTAGGCAGGAATATTTAATAAAAGAAAAAAGTGTCAGAGTACAGAGCACTTTCATGGATTTTTAATTCCTTTTTAGCAGCAGTTCCAGCACTGCCTAAATTGAACATTGTCCTTCTACCATGATAAACCTCAGAATGAACATTACTATGAGAAGCTCCAGCCCCAGATCACAGAAGCACCAGACACAATTGTTCACACCTCACATTGCCAGAGGTAAATTTGTTACCCTGGCTCTTGCATAGCATATCAGGGGAGGTTGGGAAGGACAGGACTCGGAAGAGAAGAACTACTACTCTCAGCCTACAGCAAATCAGACTGGGCAGGGTCTCAGTTTCTCTGAAAATTCTAGTTGATTTTTCATTCTCCCTTTCTGCCTGCTTCTGACCCGGCGTTAACACTGGACATTTCACAGCACGTGTTTTGCATCTGTTGATCTGAAAGAAACACACATGAGGCTCATCAACCCTCTTATTCTTCTCCGTTCTCCTCCCTCCAAGCCATCTGTAATCAATCCTGTAATTGATCTTGAAAGTAATTGATCCTGGAAGATTTTTAGGAGCTCTCTACCCTCTACTAAAACCTGCCCTACATCGTATCAGTGCAATATGGCCACAACCATCACCATCTCCCCGTCACTGTGAATAAACATTAGCACTGCAGTCACACTGGCAAAGGTTGAACAGGTCACGGTGTTGCAGCCCACATCAGTCTGACCCCAAACCTTGTCCACTCGCTATATTGCTTACAGAAAAAAGCACAGAATTAACTTTAGAATTTTAGTTGGCCAAAACCTTGAAAGTGTCAGAAAAAAAGCAGCTTTCCTTAGGCAGTCAGCACATGAGAGCCAAGCATGAGAGCCAGCTGTCCCTGTAGAAGACAACTGGGTTCATGAAGCCCATTCACCCTGCCTGCTATGGCATTAAAGTTCAAGAGAGCAGTGAGCAGCTCAGATCTCCTGTTGAACACATGCCAATACTTGACTTTTTCGGCAGTCGTAAAGATATCAGGGTCTCACTAAAGTATCAGAAGGTCTAATTTAGGTACGTATTACATGTCACCTGAATACGGTCCCCACCATCGAAACAAGAAAGCATTACAAAACAGAGACATGCTTTCAAGTTTTCCCTGGAAAAAAGTGTCTATGTAAATGAACACAAGGCACAGTTCTCCCCCTGAGGGAAAGCACTCCTCTCTGGTGAGCAGCAGGCACAGCCTATGCAAGAGGTGCTGCTGCAACACAACCCACTGACCCACAAGGAACGCTGTGAACAGCAAGAGCTTGGCAGAGCCAGCCCGCTCATTGAAAAGGCTTTCTTCCAAAACCAGAACTGCTTGTCATTTTACAAGGTATAAAATAAGAAAGTCATCACCCTTATTATATATAAAATTATTAAAAAAAAAAAAAAAGAGAGAGAGGCTGGTTTATATATTAGCAGAAACAGATACAATGTTTAATGCTATTCAACACATGTATGAGACTTACAAGTCCAAATTTTCCTCCTACCTTTCTTCTGTGGTGCAACTTTTAATTTCTCTTATCTTTAACAGACAGTTCAGGTTATTTTTGCAAAGGCATTTAATTTATCCATGGAGGATGGAGGAGGGCAGCAGATGGTAAATGCAGGAACCCTATGTGAACCTTGCCTTTCATGAAAGAGATGGACAATGAACTGGCCTCTGTGATGGCTAGATGTTAGGGGGATGTATTGTTAGGGAACAATATATTTTGCTCTCTATTCCAGCATCTACTGCAAGGTCCTCTTTCTACGGCTTCAACATAGTCTTTCCCCTCATTTTTCACAAAGCTCTCTGTGACACTATTCAGCTGAAACTTCCTGTGTGCTTTACGTATTGGATTTTAAGACATGAAAGCTCACGTGAAGGCAGGGAATAAAAAGCCAGCCTGGGAATCAATGGATTACTACTCAGGGTGATTCATTTAAGACAACATGGTTGTGTTAAATAACTATTTTAAGATGCTATGATTCAATTTGATTTGAATTGCTTCTTGTTGAACTTGTAACCTTTCACTCCACCCTCTCCCTCTTGGGCCTGCTCTTACTGAAGTGACCTGGATCTCTGCCATAACATATAGAGGCTGCAAGCAATGGTGTAGAAAATGCAGTACAGAGAGGTTGTGAGAGGGAAGAATTTGGCATTCTTTTCAAAAAATAGAATAATAACCCACTTGGCATTTGAGTTTCTAGAAGATTTCATCCACTCCCTCCCCTCCTGCTCAGATCTTGGATCAAATACAAAAAAGCAAAATTAATCTTGATTTAAATAGCACTGTTTATAGAATCACAGCTTTTGCTTTAAGGAGTGTCTCAGGTCTGGAATAACAGACATGTCAAACTCAGGAATCAAGTTCACTAGGATATGTGAAAACTCTATCCTTGGTCTGCTGCCTCTTAGCTGGTGCTATATTTGCAGTTTTCAGATACTGTCATAAGTTTTATTTAAACATTGCACAAATCAAGTGCAGGAGCATCAGAAGATCTCATAAGTGTATTATGTGGGTCCAAGTTCTACATCTAATTATAATTCATTTTAAGGCAGACATTCCCTCCCTTAGCTTTCTAGTAATAGCTTCCATTAGGATTCAATAAGGAAGTCAGAGACAAGAAAGGCAATTGCACCAAGTTAAATCCTTACTCACATCTCTAGATGCCTGTACTTTTTCCTCTGCCTTTGATTTCTAGCATCAGCTTAAGAAACATCAGGGAATTAAAATGCATAGAGATATGAGGAAGGCTCTTTCCAGAGGTGTGAGTATCCAGAAGAGGACAAATATTATATGTAAAACAGTATCTCCATGCACAGAGGAAATGAGAATTTCCCAGCTTTCTCACCAGTTCACACATACCAATCTGGGGAGAGATGGGAACATGCTCTGCGTGTAGACCTGATTAACCATTATAGATTTAACATGGGGTAGAAAAGGAGTGAAAGGAAAAGTAGTACTATGTAGTAATCTGTGGGGCTATTTTGATGTAAAATGGAATTGAAAATTTCTTTCAGCACCTACTGTCTCTAAGCACAGAGACAGAGGTCTAGTTTCAGAGAATCTACTTTATATAACAATTTTTAATGTTACTTTTAAGTGGGTAAGACTGACTCAGCCTTCCCTTTGTCACCAAGTCCTTACCACGCCTCACTTGTTTGGCAAATATAAATGATGCTATTTTTGAAAGACCGAAGGAAGCCACAGAAAGTAATTATGCAGCTTGATAACTTTAAACCACAGTGCAAAATTTAATTTAAACAGCATTAGATCATGCACAGAGTAGTGAAGATCTTTGGTTTTAGCACAACCAGCAACATAATTCATTTAAAGAAACCCAGTGAGCCGGAAGACACCTACGTGAGTGAAAATTACAGACTGAGAACATGCACGAGGGAGAAGGGGTGTCAAGGAAGAAAATATTACGGAGCCATGTTCACTACTGAGAACATATAATCTTGCTTTACCTAGAATAATCCAGCTCCACATGTTGCCAGCTACATAAAAGGCATGAAATGACAGCCAGTTGGACCACTGCATGACTTCCAGGTATCTTAAATCTACCCCTGCCTCAAAATATGCATGGAGGAGCAATTTAATGGCTGGTCGTTAGACTGAGATGTCCCAGCAGGCTCATTTCCTTTCAGCTCTTCAGCCATCCCATTTAACTCCATCTTGATGTATCCCTTGGCCAAGAATGATTATTCTGATCATCTGTTCCAATCTCTTGGATAAGAGAAGCTCACCTGGGAGCTGAACTGCATACCCTGAATTCTTCACTGGGACAAATCTTCCAAAAGCCTGGTATCCCCCCACTAACTAAAGCATCCTCAGACTGTGTGTCATTTTTCTGCAACCTGCACTGCACAGAATTCATCTAGTATTGTTACTAAACTCTCTTAGAGAACGACACAGAAAGATTACAAACTTATTGATCTTTACTTCTCCAGCACCTCTGAATTATCAAAACTGCTTGAAGCAGCACCACCTATCATAGAAGAGATGGAAACCCTGCGTCCTGAAGAAGCAGCCTGGTTCAGCAAGACTGCATAGAAGAAAAAAAATATATTAAAAAAGTAACAACCAAAGCTGTTGATCTAATACACAGAAGACTCTAACGGACTCAGTGAGTGCTCTTCACCCCAGTAGACTGTGCAGAGAAGAGGACAAAGCTTTCATTTAGACATCTTTCATCTTTCTGTTGGCACACATGATAAAGCCTCTCTTGACTGCAATTGTCATAGTAGGAAATGTGGATCCATAAGACACAAGAATTCATTTTTCAGTACAGCATCTAAGAATCTGAAATCATAGAAGTTAGCACTGAGAATTAGGAAAAAATCTGAGCTCTACCACTGGAAACTGGGAAAAGTAATACATCCTTACAACAGATGTTATTATTACTTAGTAATTAATGGATAGAACACAAAAATTTTGGGCACATTTTACTTATTCCAGTCTTTTTCTTTTTTTTTTTTTCTGAATACTTCAGCCCAGATCCTTCATCACTACTTCAGTACAAAATATCCTTGCAGATCTCATGAACAGCCAGAATATTTTCCAGGCATCAAATTAATGGCACTGTTTGAGTTTTGGTTTAACGGGTGGGACAGAGACAATGTCAGTACCTCTCAGAGGATCTTCTGTTCTAAATTAATCTCCAGGACTTTCCAAGATGTTCAATGCACCGACAGGGCTATAAAGGTAATTAGTCCTTTCCAACTGGTGCTGACTCTACAGTTTTAGTGGCTCTTGGCTGCATAGCATTTATTTTTCATATTTCATAGTTTTCAGTTACAGTTTTCCCTATCACAAGACCACCATTCTGTAAAGTGGTGGTTTATCTCCACTATGTGAGACACTAAACCGAAAGGAACCAAGCAGTAGCTCCACTTGGCATATTAGAACTTGAACATCAGTTGTGGTATTACAGGGTTTTTTACCAGGCAAATAGTCCATTTTAATGGATGAACTGCATAAACCTTCCTAGCATCATTAAGCAGGGATACACATTCAGCCCCACATCTTGCTGTCAAAGTCTCATCTGACATTTATTCTAGCAAACAAAAGGTATCTGTGTTACTTCATAGACAATCTGGATTAGCAAATACACACTGCTCATTAGAGAAATTTAAGAACACTGACTAGAAAACAAGACATTATTTTCTAATTTTTTAGCTTTTTAACCATCAGATTTTTTTTTCACCATATGGGCAGTTTTCCAGTCGCTGATCTGTTAAATATATTTTGAAAATGTTTTTCAGGGGTTTTTTTTAGTTGTTTTTTCACTTTGGCTGAATTCCATGATTTTGAAAGTTTTTGAGAAATTTGTCCCTTGCATTTTATGGGAAGCCTTTCTCTGTAGACATGTTCTGAGAGTATTTATCAGGAGAGGGAACTGGTTATCTGTAGTTGGGCTGGGACTCTCATGTCTGTTAGTAGATCTTGGTAGATGTCATATCATAAATACATTCCAACATCTAGAGAACACAGTGAAACCACAGATTTTTGAAATCTGTGTCCCTACAGTGAGTTTACAACTGAGGACTAGTTTTGAAGACCTACAGTTTGGACTCATGTCCTGTTGGGGATCTAGCTCAAAAACTATTCACTGTCCTGAGCAGCTAAAAAGCTAACGCAGAGTGGTGGCTGGTATACAGGGAGTATGCAGTTAAAAAGAATATAATCAAAACTACCTCTGTGAACCATGTGGTTTATCAGGTGGATGTGTCCTCCAGGTCATCCATAAAAGTTTTAAACAGGACACACCCAGATGTAGGAAAAGCACCTGATATTCCTTTCCATTTTCGTCATTAATGAGAAAGGGGAAGGAAACCATGGTTTGGCACAATTGACACAATTACTGGCCATCAGAAAAGACAGGAGATATCAAAGGTGGGCATTTTCAGAGAGCTTTCTGTTCCCCAGGAGGTACTTTGACCCACAGCAGTGTCCCTAGAACAACGCCTCACACTCCCTGGCACTCACTGATCTCTGTTCTGCTCACAGATGCATGCCACAGATGAACTCTCCCTAGCAGACAGCTTTAATGACAGATCCAGCTTAGCAGTCCAACAGTGAGTCGAATTGAAGCCTGGAGAGGTGCTACAGTCAGGATGTACTTGATACTGCCTCCTGTTCCTACTGCAATAGCTTCCCAGTCTACCAATGCTGGAAGGGAGAGGTATTTTCAAAGCAGGCGTAGGGCTCTTACTCTCACAGTCCTCTTTCTTTTGCTTATGAATGCAAAGACAGTGATTTTCAATCACGAGAGCACATAAGAAAAAGCCATTTTTGGCCCAGACCCACTCCCACTGGAGCTCTGTCACTGAACATCCTCTGAGTATCTGGCTGAAGCAGGGTAATGCAATGAAAAAGGCTACTGGCTTTATGTTCTAATTTGGCCTTCTCATATAGCTTCTATGCAGCCACAAAAGCACCTTTTTCATTTTCAAATCAAGTAAAAAATCACCATCTTGACTCCAGTGTGAAGGATAAAATATCAAAAATATCAGTATCCACCTAAGCAGTTTTTAATGAATTGAGTCCTTTGTCCAACAGCAAATGAACTTGTCCCTTTGGCAGAGTAATACAATCTAATCTGTTCTTATTTTTGGATTAATTTCAAAAACTGTCTCTCTGCATTTGAGAACTTTCTCTTATCCTCCTATGTGCAATTTTTCTTTCTCAAAATAAACTTCAAACCCTACTTTTGCCTCTCTTTTTAATTTTTGCTTGGGGGAAGATTTCTTATTCTAAAAGGCCTAAAGCTAAACTGAGAAATCCTTACCATTGTGTATTTTGTTTGCATTTACCTTGCAGAAATATAAATCGACTATTTTTTGTCCTGTCTTGAAGTACACAGGCTCTGAGGAAGTCAATTTGTGGATTCTACTCTCTCTCTCTTTCTCTCTCTCTTTCTCATTAGCAGCACCATGCCAACTTTTTACTCTGTAGACCTTCAGGAAAGTAGAAAAATGACAATGATGTTGTAACATTCTTAAAAAAGAAATCTAGTGTGTACCCTTGGTTTATACAGATTTTATTCTGGAAAGCTTGGGGTCCCTTTTCTTGTAACAGCTATATAATATAACAGGTCATATAATAAATACAGAGAAATATATATTTTATGCATTAGCTATACCAGTTATAAAAGCCTTTAAATAAAAGGCAAAATACATTTTAAGTCTGTCTCACCTCATGAACTTTTTTACTTTTCCTGTCACATTGCAGTTCATGATAAATTCCTTTATCTCCTTTTCATGATATGCAGCTATTTCTGGTTTTGTTCACCCACCGTCAGGCTATGATCTCAGGAACATTGGTGTAATTCCAGTGTAACTCCAGAGTGGCCTCCAGTGTCTGGATGAAAGTCCGATACTCATGGTTTGATCCAGATAAAACAGTAGTAATGCTTGCTGGCAGAAGGCCGCATTTTTGGGGATTTGACAAGGACTGGGACCAGACTGCAGACTGAGGGCAAACACGTACATCTATCTGTTGTCAAGGCAATCTGCAGTCCCAGGGTCTGTTGCGTTTGGCTGTGGAGGGTCTGTTGTCGGTCCCCTGGATAGGATTCACGGGGTATGTTCTCAGGATCCTGCACTCCGGCTTCATTCCCACTGCTGTCTACTACTGCGGGATTGGCGCCAGCCCCAGTGCACCATGCGAGAGCTCTCTGGGCCAGCTTCTTCCTCTTTGGCACAGGCCCTGTCCTAGCCTCAGGCAATCATCTCTTTCAGACAGTGCTATGCTGTGGGTTGAAGAGGCAGGCTGTGCCATGCAGAAGACGGGGACTTCTTCAGGATGTTGCACAACATCTCAGAATAGACATACAAACCCCCATTCAAGCTATTAAATGATCTTAGTCACACCCATAAAGACTACAGAAAGTAAGAGAATTTTTTTTTAAACTGTAATGCATTATAGTATCACATACATTAAACAGCATGTACATCAACTCCAAACTACATCTTTGCAAGCTTTCTGACTCATTGATGGTACCATCCCATCAGGGTCTATTGAGGCCAAGAGAAACAAAAACAGTTGTGCTCTGACAAAGCATCTCACTCTTCAGGAAAGAAGCTACTGCTAGGGAAGACCACCTCTTTTTTTTTTTCTATGAAAAACTAGAACCTTTAACAAAAGCTAGTGGACCATGCCAGAAACTGAGGTGATGTTGACAGGCTGGGACAAATAATGAAAATTCGTTCTGTTCTGTCTTGTCTTTTCAATCTCATACAGACTTTGTACTGTAGCAAAATGCTATTTACAATACCTGAAAAGACCAGCCATGGTTTTCCTAGTTGACATATCCACAGTATTTCCCCTACTATACTCTTTGTGCTCCACAAAAGTCTTTTAAAACATCTCCCTTTACTGACTGACCTGCTGAGACTCATTTCTACTCAAGCTCTGGATCAGAGTCTATCAAACAAATAATTATGTCATCTTGACTCTTAAACTGAAGTATTTGCTTGACATTGTTTTTATAAGGAATGCAAAAAAAAAAAAAAAGATTTCTATAAGATCTGGTTTATCTTTCTTTAGTTAGTGTATGAAGTGGTACTCAGGTAAGATGCAATACCATGCTCTGGTCTGAAGGATAAAACTGTTTCCATTTGAGTTTGGCTGTAGGCATCAGTCCTGCCTCCAGAGTCCTCAAACACCTTGCTTTTCTACCTAGATGCTTATTCTTCCAGAGCTTTAACAGCAGACTGTATCAAACTGTAATTTTTTCATTATCTTTGTTGACTAGATGCTGAATAGACTCATAACTAGTGAAGAAATTTGAGCTACTTATGTTTCTGGTATGCCTATGCCAAATAAAATCAATATTAGAATAATTATATCAACATGACTCAAGAACTTCCTGCATCTATGGGCTGGTGAAGGAAACACCAGGCCACTCCATGCAAGTTATCCATATGACTGTCATTTCTATTTTTGTATGTGCCACCACAGAGAACAGCAATAGGTAACAAGCACTGGCTGCTCTGGCAAACCTCAGAGGGTGGTATTTCCCATTGTGGTCAGTGGGCCCATTGCTCACCTGGGAACTGCACTCCCTGCATGTTTCAGTTCTGCTTCACAACACTGTCTCCTGAATCAAAGGCCTGACCAAAACTTACTCTGACAAGTCTGAAAGAAAATAGCAAACTTCACAGGAATAACCCAAACTCCTGGCCAGAATCTGAGATCAACATATCAGCCAGGGATTGGCCTGTAGCCCTCACACGAGGAACCACCTGCTCACATGCTGAACAGAAGTTGTGGGACTATAACAGCAACAGTTGTTTTACCTGCTGCCCTTCAGAAAGTGTGGTGGACTATTAAAATCAGAATTACGTATGTGGCTTCTTACTGTATCCCTTGCTGTTCCTCTGCAAACAGACATCAGTCTGGGAAAATATCTCTCAATTTTGCTGGCTTTGGAGCTCTTAAACTCTTTGTATTGATACAGGTCTAGCTGTTCCATCTGCCTGGCTGAGGCTCTTGCAACATGCTCCGTATCTTCAATCACTCCTCAAGCCTGACTGTAGTCAGATGACGACAGCCCATTTGAGTTTGCAGTGGAAGTCACTGGTTATACTATTCTTTAGCATCCGTTTTGATTACCTGACATCCAGAGACAACATAAACTGCTGAGATTCTGTTCTCTAAATGCTGGACAGCTTGGACTCTGGTCACATCTTTTACTGAGGTGCCACAACTAATGTGGCCACAGGAGCTGAAGTCCCCGCAGTATGAAATGAAGTGACTTGCCATCAATGCTATGTTATGTTAGCCCCTTGGCTTTGCAATTTATTCCACTTGTTTAAACTGCAATACCTTTCATCTGTTCACTTTCAAGACAAATTTCGTTTATGGGAACAGCAAATGCAAGACACAGACTGCTATTTATCCCTCACAAATGAGGTACTGTTCAGCTGATTTTATGTCTACAGAAGGCATATGTGAAGACTTCTGGTTTATTTGTCTTGTACCATACTTTCATAGTAAAGCACTTGGAAAAGAAGAGATAGGCACTTTTTAAATGCTTGTAGCAGTTACCAATCACCATTATAAACTGTGGAGTGGTGTCTGCAGATGGGTGCTGCAGCTGGGGGCTGAGACCACAGCTCCTGGTGCTGTTCAGTTGCACCCTGCAGCATGACCCCACACCTACCCTCACTTTGCCCACCTCCACTTCTCCCAGAGCCCAGGCAGGTGAAGCTAGCTACCCTCATCCAGCATAAACACACCCCCCCAGACTCCCTGAGAAATCTGACAAGGGCTGATTGAAGCAGTGTAGCGGGGAGAAGGTTAACACACCCACACAGTGGCTGCAGTCTGGTAGCCTGATTCTTGATCTGCACCATTCTCCCAATTATTATCCAACAGGATCAAATGCTGAGTGCATCCATTACACCCCCCCTCTTTTTCTCTCCCCTAATTCAGGAAATGACCTTAATTTAGCACATTAGTATGCAAACTCAAGTATCATTAGAGCTGCCTAAGTAAGGCTGGAGGTGGATATGTAGGTGCCCAAGTAACTGGGAGGAGTTATCTTGACCCAGAAGAGCCGGGTACTTAAATTCAATCTGAAATGTGGGTCCAAAGTATCCTATGAATTGAAAACGGTCCTTGGCAACAGCAAATAAAAACTCCAACTTCACTCCAAAAAACCCAAAATACTTTATGGCATGTTAGCAAATGAGGAATCATCTGTGAAACAGAAATTAAGATACGATTAACATGAAACATTGCTCATCTAAGCAAGCGCTACTTAAGGTTCAAGCAATCCCAAGATAATGTGTAAAACACATCAGAGGACTATATTCATCTCACTATTTTAGCTACTAAAAATTCAACTGCCTAGTCTCAGCTGAAGGTCTCCGTAGCCAAAGGGGAGACATACAGAAACCTCTAGCTTTGTGTTTGTTGTAGTTTTGCATGGCTAGGTTCTGGTGGAGAAGGGGGAGCTGCAGGCGTGGCTTCTGCAAGAAAACACTCTGCAGGCCCCAGAGAGCAAATGTCAGCTGGCTCAAGGCCGGAATCATTGCTGACCAAGGCTGAACCCATCAGCGATGGTCACAGCACCTCTGGGAATCACATTTAGGAGAAAAAAAACCCAGAAGCAGCTACTGTTTGCCGCCAGAGAAGGGAGTGAGAAGATGTAAGAAACTGTGCAGGCACCAAAATCAGTGAAGGGAGGGGAGGAGGTGCCCCAGCCGCTGGAGAGAAAGATTCCCATGTAACCCGTGGAGAAACCCATGGTGAAACGGGTGTCCCCCCCACAGCCCATGGAAAAGGCAGAGACCCCACCTGCAGCCTGTGGAAAGGCCCCATGCTGGAGCAGGTGGAGACATACAGGAGACGATGTGACCCACGTTGGAGCAAGCCCATTCCAACACTTGCAGCTCGTGGATAGAGATAGAAACACAGAAATGAGACAGAGACAG
Source organism: Zapornia atra (assembly GCA_013400835.1). Classification (NCBI taxonomy): domain Eukaryota; kingdom Metazoa; phylum Chordata; class Aves; order Gruiformes; family Rallidae; genus Zapornia; species Zapornia atra. Next base: position 27,542 of record VZTU01006516.1, read on the forward strand.
AGAGAGAGAGAGATCTGTGCTAGAGCAGGTTTGCTGGTGGCAGGCTTGTGACTCTGTGGAGGACCAGGTTAGAGTAGTCTGGGCCTGTGAGACTGAGAGACAGGCTATGATTTATGACTTCACCCCATAGAAGTGACCCACTCTGGGGCAGCAGGTGAAGAGCTGAAGCCCCGTTGGAGAACTTTATGGAGACAGTCTCCATGGAGCATGGGAAGGGTGCGAGGAATGCCCCTTCCTCCAGCTAAGAAGGAAGACAACTCTTAAGGAACTGACCAAAACCCCCATTCCCCCATTCCCTGCCCCTCCCTGTACCACAGTGAGGGGGAAGAAGGGAGCGAAATCATGACTAAAGTCTGCTAAGAAGGGAGGGGTAGGGGGAGGTGCTTTAAGATCTGGTCGCCCTTCTCATTATCCAACTCTGGTGTCACTGTGTGTGCAGTGCAGTGTAATAAATTAGAGAGTTTCTTTCCTTTATTTTGTGTTGGGTCTGTTTTTCTGGTGAAACTGATAATCTCTCCCTGTCCTTATCTCGACTTCTAAGCGTCTCAATGTATATTTTCACCCCTGTCCAACTGAAAAGGGGAGTGATGGTGTGACTTTAGTGGGTGTCCAGCCTCCAGCTAGGGTCAAACCACCACAGTGTCCTCTCCCTGCTCTCACCTGCCCACCTGGAAAGGATTAGGTTGCCTCTGTGGATACCTATTTCCCTTCATAGGTTAGAGAAGGCACAGGGGTGACTGGATGCCAAACTTTCAGGTCAATCCAGTTCAGCCGGGTGAACCACAGGATAAGGGGTAAATTAGGTAGGGAAATAAAGCACTGGGCTGCCTGGAGCAAGCAACCCTGTCTGTGCCCGCAGCCCACCCGCACTGAGCTGGGGGCCCAGCCCAGCTCCTCCCAGCCAGCCCAGCCAGCTGAAAGCTAAATTCACCAGACCTCTGCATTCACAGGCAATCAGACACTCCTCCGCTTCCAATTCTTCTCCTTCCAATTCTACTCAGCTTTGCTTTCTGCCCTAAACCAGATAAACATTAGTCTGAGAGATGGCAGATTAATGTTAAATAATCCACTGTTTTGCCACTGAGCTGACTAATGAGGGCAGCCTTGCCTGAAGGCTCTCTGACTTTGCACGTTTTAATCAAGAATAGAGGTCAACAATGAAAAATCAAAGTTCTCATTTTCCCAGAGCATGTAATTTATCTTATAATTTAATAAAGACTAACATGCTGGTTTTTATTACATAGAGTATCATTTGTCATAGAAGGACCAAATTTCCATTAGGATTTGAGTGACTGAAGATTGTCAAGCCCCCGGTAGATTTTTCAAAACCATTTAGTGCTTTTGAAAACACCATCAAACACGCTGAGTTCTGTACCCCTTCAAAACCAGGCCCAAACCTCCTAAAACAAAAACCAGAGGTAAAGTTAGTTACACGGCAGCAAATCAAATGCGGAACGCATTAATTAAAGGAACAGAAACCCAGGGCTGCAGACAAACCAGAGAGGTGCAAGTGTGTATAAATAAAAGAAATCAAATGCATCCCTTTGTCAGACAAAATCACACAGCTGTTTTTATTCCCTGTAATTACCTCTGTTGATCCAACCCTTCCTGGCTGCTCCCACACAGACAACCAGAGGTCCTGCGCTCTCTCCTACATCGCTTTTAGGGACTGGAAAACTGCTGTGTCTGGCTTTCTAAAGCTCTCAGGTAGCTGTCTGCAAAGAACTTGGCGCCACTGGCACATCACATCCTACAGGCCATTACTCAGTGGCTCTACTCAGTGTACATTTTTCAAGTCACACCAGTCAGGAAGCCCAGTGTCAGAATTACACTTCAATTCTCATAGTTGTTGTTGCAGCTAGTTGGAAGATATTTCACAGGCTTCAAAGAGATAACTGGAAATGCCAGGAGCAGCACACTGCAGTTCCTGCTAATGTTTGAGGGGCTTGGAACTTCTCCCTCCATTTCACTGCAATGCCAGTGAGTAATGCCATGACATGCTGCAGGTAATGGCAGGGCTTTGGCAGCGTGTCAGGAAGTATTCCTGTCATGGTTCTTGCTCTCAAATGCATGCCATGGTCATGGCCTCACTGGTCCATGTGCTTTTCACTGGACAGGGAACCTCCATTGCAGTCTCAGCACTGGCAAGAAGAGTCCTTCAGCAAAACAAGTAATGTTACTTGCATCCCTGCTCATACTCCTATTCCCTGTGCACACACAGAACTCGCATGAAGTTACACAGGAACCCAGTGGGAAGATAACATAATTGGAAGGGAGACTGCATTTCTACATTTTTGTTCTTGCTTCCAAGCAATCAGTAAACTGACCCTAGGATCCCTTTCAAAGACTGCGTGAAGCAGAATGAATCAGGTAACTCTTTAAAAGGTGCTAGGGTGTAATAACATCCATGGTCTAAGAAGCAAAACCCACCAGGAAAGATGCTAACAAAAAGTTGTTTATGCATCAACAAGGCTTTTGCCAAACAGATTTGTCTGTAGACTCATACCTTCCAATGTAAGAGACTTACCCTCCACACCTGGACAGCTTGCAGACTCACATATTCCACCTCTCCATCACAGTTATTTTGTTGATGGCCATGGGTCTTGTGGGCCCTTCATTCCCATTCCCAATCCACAGACCTATCCCCACCCCTTCTAAATGGGTGCCACCTCCTCTGCACTGAGCCCCAAGACAAGAGCACAAGGCAATATAGCTTCCATTGGGCTGCTGTTCCAGAAGCCCCTACAGATGTCCTTCAGCCTGAGGGCAAGCAAACTGCCTGATGTGTAGAGATGAAGGCAGACACTCTGCAGCAGTGCACAAAGAACAGCAACAGATGAAGAAGAGATGTCCAAGACAGATGTTCCTCTGGAGAAGAAAAAATATGCAGTTCTGCCTGGAAGAAGTGATGGTCTTCAGCATTAACACCCCTTCCAGCTGCTTTGTTAGCTCTTTCCAAGATTGGGCAATATATATTTTTTAAACAATTCCAAAACTGAATGGTAATGAAGAAAGGATTTATTACTTTTTCTCTATTGCTCTTTTTTTGTCTACTTAAGTTAACCTTAGACATTCTTTTCAAGTAACCAACACTTTTAAAAAATGGCTATATTAATTTGATATTTGCTTTATAATTAATCAGAACCATATCTACAAAAATCTTGATATTTCTATAAAAGGTCATGTTACCAACTCAGTTGAATTGCTTGTTTGGATGTAATATATGATTACCTTAACCATAGCCTATCTAAACTACCTCAATTATCTAAATTGGCACATATTCCTTTCATTAACAGATGGAAAAACCACTGTAAGCAAACACAGCCTATCAAAGACATCCAAGTGCCTTTCTGCTTTTGTCACTCTAAGAGGTTTAGACCCAGACAGGGGCCTTGTAGACCATGGGAATAACCAAACTAATTTTGTAAAAAAATAGTGTTCAGGTTTTAGTACAGCTATTTTTAAGTTACTTGTGAAAACAGAAGAGCCTTGTTGAGTTGGTCTTTAAAACTTTTGACTCAAGAAACTACATGTGAAAACATTTTTTTTCTGTTAACTAGCAATCTCTCCTTTAGTGTGAGGACTTGGCTGGATGTCTGCTAGTGTGGTTACACCGTGATGGATAGGATAACAAGAAGGATATGAACCTGTTGGAGCAAGTCCAGAGAGGCCCACAAAAATGGTCAAATCTTCTGTGAAGATAGGCTGAAAGAGTTGGGCTTGTTCAACCTGGAAAAGAGAAGGCTCTGAGGAGACCTTATAATGCCCTTCCAATACCTGAAAGCTGGGGAAGAACTGTTCCCAAGGCATATAGCATTAGGACAAGGAGTAATGGTTTTAAACTAGAAAAGGGCAAATTTAGGTTGGATATTACAAAAAACTTCTTCAATATGAGGGTTTCACAGGTTTCCCAGAGAGGTAGTGGAGGCCCCATCTCGGGGGGGTCAGGCTTGATGAAGGTCTGAGACCTGCAGGCACAGAGCAGGACCACCACACAAGGCCGTGAAGAATGAAGGTACAAATGTTTGCATCCCTCCATTGCATTCATCAGACAGTGCCAGTGAGGCTGAGGTGAGGTACACCCAAGGTATCCAACTTGCCAATCAATGCTCTCAGCTTTGTGGATTTTCCCTCAGCTGCAAGGAGGAGCCAGGGCTGTTTGGCACTCAAGAACATCTGCTGCTTCCCAGTTTGTTTCTCCACATTCCTCTGTTTGCCAAAACAGGCCAAGCTGTTCTTTGTGGACCAGGTGTGACACTAAAGCTATGACTAAGAGCCTCAGTCTTGAGCCTGACAGGATCATCTATCTCCAACTCATGCAATTTCACTTCAAGACACAAGGTGAAAACAAGTTGAGAAAGACTTTTTTTTTTCCCCCAAGGCACTGTGGAGTTTATTAAGTGCATGATGGGCTTTTTTTTCATGTCTCACTGCAGCAAGGCACATCAGAAGCTAGCAGAGAAGGCATCAGAAGGAGTAACCATGAGGGTGCCAGAAATTTCAGGTTCATGTGTTGAACCATGGGTCCCGCTGATATGACTGCTTCCGAAAAAGAAAAAGCAAACAACCACCCAAATGTGTGTATTTTGAGAGGTGAGAAGACAATTAAGTACTGCTTAAACCAAACAGTCCTCCCACCCCAAGTCTTTCACCTAACATACTTCCTAAGAGCTCACCTACAGAAGCAGTTTCTGAAATGTCTCTAGAAGGGCCTGTGTTGTCTTTCTACTTCTTTTTTAGTTAGACTGTTCAACGCATCTACTTTCCCTGAGCCGGCTGCTGTACTTCCCTGGTCTTCTAGGGACAAGTGAGATAGGTCTGGCGTTATCTGGACTTCCAGGCTAACAGCCACAGCCATTAGTGAAAGCTTTGCTGTGCAGAGCTGGACTGCTGACTTGGATCCATGGCAAGCTGCATAATGAAACAGCAGATCACCTGCCCTGTGTCTCCAGAAGTTTTGCATAAACAGAAACAATTTTGTCTCTCCACCTTCTGCCAATGAATTGATGACTTTTCTGTGAGCGTGTAACCAGATCCCTGTGAAATTATTTGTAATAGCAGCCTGGAGTAATGGCGGAGGCGGGGGAGGGGGACGGGTAGTGGGACACGACCAGTTTTTATTCCCTTGCATAAAATGTCAAAACATGGATCAGACTGGCTGAACATCCAGAAATTCTTTCCATCCAATCACCAGATTTGCCAGCCATTCTAGGATGTCTCTTTCAAAAAATGAAGATGACTTACGAAATTCTCCAGCTTGAGTAAAGACAGATTCTGTTTCCAATAGGAGTGAGTTTGTTCTCGAGTTTTAGATTATCTGTTTTTAAAGTCTTATATTTAGGGATTGCTTTTCATTCCAAAACAGTCAAAGATGCTATATGTCATAGCAAAAGGTCCCTAAAATTGTCTTCTTTGTTTGTTTAATGAGACATTATCTTATTCCTAGCATTTAATATAATCCTTTTGGAGTCCATTAGATCTTGTCCAAGTTGCTGATCATGTAAAATTCCGTAATATTTAAACAGAGGCCAGCAACATGACAGAGATTAATAAAAAAAATGTGACTGGCCAGATTTATGGGCCAAGTGAAGTGCCCATTTGGGTGTTTCTTTTTCTTATGTAGGCAAAAGGAGGTGGAAAAAGAGCTGATTGTCCTTGCAGAGGGTAACTGATGAAATTGTAACTTTCTTTGTAAATGGGTCTTTAGTGAAGAAACTGAGAGGGAGAAAAACAAGTGATGTACAGTCTTCAAATATGTAGCGAAACCTCTCTGTTCGGGATTTGTGTGTGTGTCTGTGTCAATCAGAATGAAAACTGATAGGTATGATTACTTGCTAACTTTGATGTTGTGTATAGCAGCTACAGATGGTGGTGACAAAATTCTGTCAGATTTCTCTGCTCTGTATGCAGACTCAGCAAAACCTCAGGAAAAAACAAAAGAGTGTTTGGAGTGTCTGTGCTGTGCGGGCTTAGCAAATTTGAAGCTGGAACAATTAGAGATGTGGCTGATGAGAATAAAAGTCGAGATATATATATATATATATATATATATATATGTGCTGCAGATACCTGCTGTGCCGAATGAGCAAAAAATATCTGCCATCTGCAGAAGTCATAGATGGAAAGTGTTTGTGTGCTAAAACGGCCATAAAATAGGAAACCTGATGTTATTTTTCCTACCTTTGGTAGTGGAGTTTGTCAATGTGCCCTTTGTTGAGAATGTGGTTTATTGTCAAGAAGACACTCAACCTTCGAAGCCCTCAACTTAAAATTATTGCCTCTCCTATGAAGACAGAGCTCATTTGAGAACATCTGCCCTACTGAATGCAACCAAATAGCCCAGCTTGAACCCAGAGGAAAACTGCACTCCTTCTAAGCAGTCAGACCAGTTTCTCCAGTTAAACCATGCCCTCCTTCCACTTCACAGTACCCATCACCTTTTAATGCTTACCAGGATCACCTCAGTGTTTAAAACCATCAGTTGGTCACCATGTAGTATGTCTTATTCAGCAGAACCTCTGGACTGGGTCCTTTGCTGTCTAGCTTAGGAGGTGACACATGTTCCAGCTCAGCCTGGGTTTCCACCGCTTTGATGGAGGTACAGTTCCCATGGTGGCAGTTCACACATCCTGTTTCACCCTCATGAAAGACTGGATCTTTGCACCAAGCAGCTCAGGAATTGAACTGCTTTTGGCCTGAGACTCCTGCTTCTGAGTGCAATACCTCACTTCATGGTGAGCTGCACCAACCAACATCTGAAACCTGCAAGACTTCAAAGCCATGGGAAGCCAAGGCTGGACCAGCCAAACAGCCTGGCAAGTGGGAGGAAATAACACTTCTTTGTCAGCCTAGCCACAGGCTTTAGGCAAGCACAGAAGGCAAAGCTGAGTTACTGCTGTGGGACAAGAAGAGCTGAAAAAGGAGAAAACCCCACACTGGGAGCAAACAAAAGGCCAACTATCAAAAATCTTATGCTTTTAGATTCACTGAGGAAGGAAGATGCCTAATGTAAAACAAGGGTGTTTATTTTTACTAGGTGACTCTTTGTGGGCTTGTAAAAATCTTTTTTTTATAACTGAAACATTAGTGCATACAGTATATATAGTGTATCATACAGACCATGATCTTCCTTCATACCCTGCTCCACCAGATACAGTTTTGGACCTGTGGATAAAAAGTCAACCCTGCAAATGTAGCAGTAGCTGCTTTTATTTAGTCCTTCCCAAGGAAAACAGGTGGCCACTTTAACCAGACTATTTTTTGTCAGAAGACAGTTTTACAAAGGAAAGGTTTACCTCAAATGACCTTAGACTAAAGATGCAACCCATTCTGCTCTGTGCTTCAGCTTTGTAGCAGAAGATTCCTATACGAGCAAATAAGCCAAGATCCAGATGCTGACACCTCCAGAGAACAATTTCAGAGCATTACAAGACACCACTTTATGTGTAGAGACTATCTAACCTGAGTACTTGAAATTAACTTATGTTTCTAAGATTTAGTTTTAGCAACTTTTCCAAAGGAAAGGTGATACTTCAACTGGCAATTTCCAATTGCAAGCAAAATACTACAGCTGGAAAAAAATACATGCTGGAATTCACAAAATTCCCATGAAAACGAGAGAGGAAGATTTCTCCTCATTTGAGGCTGTATGTGGAAAAGACATTAGATACTGTCATAATCTGAACTGAAGCCCAATATCTTTACCCTGTGATTAATGCGGAAAAACAGAGATTTAACCAGTAAAAATAATGTCTATATGAGCAGTCTTCAGCTTTATATTTCAGCATCTCAGGATGTGGAACTTTAGGTACTGCAGTGGAGCACATCACTGGAAAAATTCAGCCTTGAAATGCTGCTGTTTAAAAAAGGCTATCCTAGGGAAACATACAACATCTATTTGCTTTATTGCTTTCTCCCTTTCTTCATGGAAGGATTTTAAGGTCGCAAGGAAAGAGACCTAACACAGAATCTTTGTGGCATGGTTAAGATTCAGACATTTAGATAAACCTTTAGTAAAGATTTAGATTTTGAAATGGCAAGCCAAATCCAAACCTTCTTACATCCATCCCTGAGGCAGGTGACAGTATCTCACCCGATTTATCACCAGAAGTCCACAGATTCACACACACTTTGATTTTATCTCCTGACAATCTCAGAAGAGTATGCACTCCATACAGCATGAACCTTGTGAGTGAAAGCTGGAGCCCCACCAGCAACCCTACTTTCTAACCAACAGTCAAAACCAATTGACTTTGGTAGGTTTTTGGAACATGGATCAGGATCCTGTAGATTCTGCCAACTCCTGGTTAGCAGGAGTGGTGAAATTAAATGCATGCTACTCTGCAGGCCAGAAGAACACAAAACTATTGTGGCAACTAAACAGAAAAACAGAAACAATTGTGCACCAAACACAATGAGATCTGGTATGCAGGGCTGCTTGAAGACTTCTTTTTTTTTTTTTTTTTTCTGTCTCAATAGACACTGTGGACATCTTGGAGGGGCTGAAATAAACAGGAGTCTGCAAGTAATCACACTCTGGAATGCTGGATGCCCAGCACTGGCAAAGATGAAGCAGAGGAAGCTGAGGGCACTGTGCTGTTACCACAACTGGCTTTAATTGCTTCAATTACAGAACAAGAAACAAGCCCAGGTCCCACTGAAGCCAATGGTAACTCACTGGGTTTAGCCCTACAGATATACTTTACCCACTATTAAGTACTCCTCACTTTTCAGAAGATGAGATGGCTTTTAGCAATATTCTAATATCTCATAAACATGCTGGTTTTACATGCTATTTCTAGGCAATTCTACAACCATGTGCAATTCAATTTACAGAATCAAATGTTGGCCTTGGTGCAACTTTCAGTTTTGTGTTGATTACCTTTCAGATTCCTCACCAATTATACTTACAGCTCTTAGCAATGCTTAGTTAGTTTTTCCACGTCTTCCTATGTAATGCCACCTGCTGCCATTATCAGTTTACCAGTAAAACCTTGGGATTATATCATACTCTCCCGTACACTCAGCTGGCTAAAGGAAATTTTCAGCTCAGTTTTCACTGTGAAGAAAGGAATTCACTGGATAGCACATGCAGTTCCAGATGTGACAAGCTCTGGCGCTCAGACTCCCTGGCACAAAGTACAGCAAAGCGTTAATAGATTTTGCTGAGTTATCAGCTTGAAAAGGAGTAGAGGATTTAAGCCATCCTTTATGGATAGAAACTCCAGACAATTGGGTAACTCCCAAGGGGAATTTCTTTTTTTTGGTGAGGGTTTTTGGTGTTTCATGTCCTATCGAATTTTGCATTTGTATTGCCCTTGAGCGAACTTCTGTGGTTCTCATTACAATTTATGTGCAACCTAGGGTGTTTGTAGCCAAGGCCTAAAGATGAGAACAAATCTCTGAGGAGTTAAAAGTGGCAAAAGGGTAATCTGACCCCAGAGGCTAACAGGAGGAGAGTGACTCGGAACAGGGACAGTTCAGGTAAAATTCAAACCAGGCTGAAGGAAAGTGAACACTGGAAGACAGCCTGTGTTAAGAAAAAGGGCAAGACTACACATGCCACATGATCAGGACAAGCTCTCAAAATTAAACCAGCATCAATAAAAACCTGGCTATTCCTTCATGCTGTCTTCTGCTCCCTTTACTAAAGCCAGGGCCATCTGCAAAGAGTGCACAGATCTTGAAAAGGGCTTTTATGGGAGTGAGATGTTCTTCCAACAATTTCCATCCTGTTTGCAGTCCCGTTCTGTCAGGTCATTCACTCTTCAGCCCTACATTTTTTTAGTAGGTAGTGGGCTATTCATTCTTGGAGTCAAAGGCTGTGAGGAGAATGATAGATCAAACTTGTATTATAGCGCATACCAGAAACGAACTATTCGGCTCCAATAAATCATAGAATCATAGAATGATAGAATGCATTAGGTTGGAAGGGACCTTTAAAGGCCATCTAGTCCATCCCCTCCACAGTAAGCAGGGACACCTTTAACTAGATCAGGTTGCACAGAGCTTCATCAAGCCTGACCTTCAATGCCTCCAGGGATGGGGCCTCCACCACCTCTCTGGGCAGTCTGTTCCAGAGATCTACCACCCTCATAGTAAAGAACGTCTTCCTAATGTCTAATCTAAATCTACCCTGCTCTAGTCTAAAACTATTGCCCCTTGTCCTATCACTACATGCCCTTACAAACAGTCCCTCTCCAGCTTTCCTGTAGGCCCCTTCAGGTACTGGAAACCACTATAAGATCTCCTCAGAGCCTTTTCTTCTCCAGGCTGAACAACTTCAACTCTTTCAGCCCGTCTTCATAGGAGAAGCGGCCTTCTTATCATCCAGCCCTCTTATCATCTTCATGCCCCTCCTCTGGACCTGCTTCAAGAGTTCCATGTCCTTCTTGTACTGAGGACTCCAGAGCTGGACACAATAACCAGTAAATACCAGGTTCTGAAATCTGCTTGGGTATCTAAGGATTAATCAAACAAAATTAATTGAGGGGTCCCAGCTCAGCTGAGTTGAAACGCAATGTGAAATGCATGTCCCAAAGGAATCCCACCAGCATACCATAAACTGCACCCACACCTCAGTGTAGCAGCCTGAATTTTTGTTGCTTACAGGATCCTAATGATTTTTGTTTCTTCACAGCCTTCTTCAGCAACTGACACTCTGAAGCACAGAACAACAGTGAAAAAGTGAAGGAAAAAAACACAAAGGAAACCAAAGCACCTCAAATTCTGTTTGTGATAGCTGTAGCCCCCAAAAATAAGACTCGAACACTTAGCTGCTAGGCACACCAAAAACATCAGGAGACACTATGAGGGACATGACAATAGAGCAGGAGGACACGCTGTGCTAGACAGCATGGGGATGGCAAGAAGCAGCTAAAAATTATTTCAAGGCAGAAAGACAAATAGGAGTGCAAGGAATGGGAGAGAAAGGAAGACGTGGGAACTTATCACGCTGGTTTGGGGGACCTAGTAGTCAGGACTAGGTAGGGGATGTAGATGAGTATCTATGGTCTTAAGAAGAGGTCCACAGAACAATATATGGGAAGCCATGTAGGGGAGACACAAAAGCGGTTTCAAAAGCAGCATAAGGTGCAAAGCTGCCATACCCATGTCCAGTAACTGCATGCATGAAGATTGCAAGACGAAGCTCCAATATGCCAGTTCTCTCACTGACATAGTTCAAAGGAAAAAACAAAAACCCAGACAAGGAATGAGCCACCTTGATGTTATCAGTTCAAGCCTCATCCCTGCAGCCTTTCCCAGACTTTGCCTCCCTTGCTCAATCCTCTGCTTTTGGATTTTGCATCACCTCATCCTCTTCTCCCAAGCAAGAATGAGCTCAAGGCAGTATGTGCTGCAATGCCGCACACGTGCACGGCTCCCTCCTCACAGCCAGATGCTAACTGCTGCAGAGACTGCCTGGTAGAGGGGGGGAGGTGAGTGACATTTGCTCGCAGCTGCCTGACCAGCCAGGAAGGGCAGAGGATATAACACGAACCAACTCTCTCTCACCCCACTGGAAGGGTTTACTACAAGAAAAAATGTTAGATATTTGTTTGCTCTGGCTGTGAGTGCGCAATAAGGAAGAGTTTAAGGACAGCTGATCCTGCCTTCAGGCAAGGGGACGATGCAGACTACACTTGCCGGCTCTTCCTACCCCATTTTCTCTGCTAAGGGAATTATGCAGACTGGCAATTTTGGAGTTGCACACTAATAGCACCAAGCATCCCCCCAGCACTAGAAACAGCCTATATAAAGGCCTTTTGCCACTTCACCTCCTCCCCATCCCACTGTGCTCCAGCAGACTCAGATACTCACAAAACCAGGCTGGGACCACTGTGAAGAGCTAAGCAATCCAGCAGCCATGACAGGTACTCCCAGGGTTTGATGTGGTTTCTGCGTTCTCCCCAAACCACCCAGCTCATCAGTGGAGAAAATGCTGGTCAGCAGCAGGTCTGCAGCATTGTGCAGGATGGGACCAAAGCCTTAGGTACTTTTCTGGAAATGCTTCCACAGACCCTATGATTTCTTACTAGGAAGCTAAAAATCTCCAGGAAGTCTTTGTGACAGCGGGGCTCAGACACAGGCATCCTTTTGTGGATTATTGCCAAAAATTAGATGCCTATAAAACAAGCCAGGAAGCGTCTGCTGGGGAAAGAAAACCCCCTGTCTTTCATGAAAAATTAATAAATGTCAGAGAAAAATATCTGAAGACATAATAATGGCTGTGAGGATTAACTTTCCCTTATGGAAGCAGTGCCAGATTATTTATTGGAGATACATTTTTCTTATTGGGGGTTAGTTTTTGTGTTTTTTTCTTAAAAATAGATAATCAAGGGTTTATGAATGAACAGCACGCTGGGGGGGAGAGGGGTGTGTGTGTGTGTGTGTGGAAATCATTTGACGCACAAAATTAAATTCCAGTGTCAAAAAAACTGGATTTAGCACAAAAGGAAAAAGGAGGTTCCATGCAGGCATCCTACTGGAAAAAGGAAGGCCATTGGAGATTACTGAGACAATAAATAGGATTAATATATGAGAGGTAATTAAGGAGGAAGTTTGGGCCATAAGAGATTAACAAAGAACATACACACTTGCCCTTACTTTGCCCCCAGATGTATGAGCTGAATTTTATGGCTTTCAAGGTGAATAGAAAGTAACAGTGCAGCAGAGGAACTTCCCAAAGAGTTTTCACTCAGAGGCCTCCTGGGACCCCTTCCCTTGGAGGCAGAGAAGGCTGTATTTGCTAACTGTGCAGACAATATGCCAACTCTGCAGATTTCAGTGGTGAACAGAGGAAGTCCCTCCAGCCAGCTTCATGGGCATGTGCTTCCTTCCTTCAAGCATGAGACAACCAGCGAAGAGGACTTACTTTTGCACAGAAACCACTGAACTGCAACTGAACGGGGCTTAGCTAAACTGTCTTTAAATCACACAATTAGAAGCAGCAACCTTCTAAAACACACATACTTGCTGTCAGAAAAAAAATGCTGTTTTGAAACAAATTTACTACACGCCTCTAGATTACTATTTAAACTAGGAAATGTTAAAAGACTTAATACAATTATTATTATGGAAATCACAAGTTTTTATTTCTACATTGACCTGGGTTTTTTTAAAAAAGCCAAAAGACATTTAAAATTATTCGTTCTGTTTCAGATGGAATAATATGCCCCAAATGCAGGTAAGAAAAAATTGTTTGTGCAATTATCATTAAATCCAGTTTTGGTACCAATTTTTCCCCATTTCCTATCCCCTCTCTTCATTTTCAAGAGTGCTAAACTAAGGTGCTTCCTGTCCCCATCCTCCTTCTCAGTTTTTTTTCCCAGATCCAAAAAATACTTTCCTGACCAAGCTCTTGACTTACTCACCATCCCCACTCCTGATAGGAGCTGCTCCCCCAATAGTGCCTAAGACCCTGCCATGTGGCAGCCCGCTTCTGTTTCCTTTGGTCACTCTCCCTGCATACAGTAAGGGCAGGGGGGGATCTGGTTTATTTTAAGTCCCTAGCTGAGTGCCAAGGAACCGTGGTCAACAAGGGCAGCTGCTGGAGTGCAATGTGGGCCAGGCATGAAGAGCAAGTGGAGTTTCTGATATGTGCAGTGAAAGCAAACTGCTTAGGCAGTCCTCCCTGGAAACTATGGCCACCTTAGGTCCTGTCATAAGTAATGTATGAAACACCATATCCTGTATTTCCAAGAAGTAATTCCTGGTTTCATCCTACCTTTCCACCAAAAATCCAGCTCTCCTTCAGAAGCAGAAAGTTGGCATAATCCAGCTCTATTGTTAAAAAACATTTCATAAGTCACCTTTCCACTGGTACAGGTACAGCAAATTGCACAGGTCAAGGCCAACTGCGTGGTGACCCTTTGCCTATCCGTGCTCATTCCAGGCTCTTTTTTGCCAATGTCCTGCACGGGCTGTAGACACTGAGGATGGATTCTGACCAAAAAGATTTGGGTCACCAGAAGTAAATAACAAAAAAAGAAAGCTGTAGTCTCCATTGCAAACCTCCTTTGGCCTCAAGGGGACAGGGCAGGAGGCTTCCCCTGGCCCACGTGCTTTTAACTCTCATCTACCCAAAGAAAAAAAAGTAGAAATTACATCAACCCCATACCACTTCTGAGTCATGAGCTATCACTGGTCTTCAGGAAAGTCAGCTTAGACCAATATGAGAAGGACATTCTCTGTGGTGGACTGGCCAGATCTCTGATTACTGAAGCAGTTGCTTCACTACAGGTTTGGCTTTTTTTAGATTTTTTGCCTTTAATATATCTAAGAAAAACTGGATCTGAATTTTCTGGCACAAAACAGAGATGTTTGAGTCCAACCTCTCAAAATAAGAATGCTTCTGTGCATTGCATAACCAAAATTAGCAATATTTGAAATACTTTTCAACAAAAGTTACAATTCTGGTCTTTCTTGGCATGCTGTTTAAACTGTACCTAACAAATGTATTCATTTAGACATCCATATGCCTTTCAGAGACTAAATAAAGCTCTTATTTGAATAAGTTCCTGTGTTTATTGCCAAGCTCTCAGAGAAAATGTCCGCTAAAATTTGTCACAACAGCAGAGACATGAGCCAAGCTTTTACCAATGTGCTACATTATTCCTTTTTTT
>VZTU01006517.1:0-82548 GCA_013400835.1 Zapornia atra
TGTCTCGTCTCTTAATTGCAGCAATACAGGAATATATAATGTTTTGTGAGTAATTAAATAGGGACAGTAGTTCTTGTACTGTTGTTTTCTTCCCTTTATTTTTTCCCCCTCCAAGTAGGACTGGCCTTAAATTGACAACAATCACAGAAAAAAGTGACCTCAAAGATCATCTAGTTCAAAACCCCCTTGCCACGGGCAGGGACACCCTCCACTAGACCAAGTCTCATCCAATCTGGCTTTAAACACTTCCAGGGATGGGGCATCCACAAGTATTGGTACACCACAATAAGGTCTCCCCAGGGAATTAAACAATCGCAATTCTCTCAGCCTCTCACACAGGAGAGGTGCTCCAGCTCACTGATCATCTTTGTGGCCTTCCTCTGGACTTGCTCCAAAAGCTCCATGTCTTTTTTGTACTTGGTACCCCAGAGCTGGATGCAGTACTCCAGGTGAGGTCTCATGAGGGCAGAGTAGAGGGGCAAAATCCCCTCCCTCAGCCTCCTGGTCATGCTGATCTTAATGCAACCCAGGACACAGTTGACCTTCTGAGCTGCTAGCACACACTGCTGGCTCATGTTGAGCTTGTCATCCATCACCACCCTCAAGTCCTTCTCCTCAGGACTGCTCTCACTCGCAGTTCACCTCCTAGGAAGTCTGTTGCTGACAGTGTGAAATGAAATACACTACCCTGACCCAGTTTTCTGTAACAATTGTAGAAGCCACCAAATCTGAGCTGTCTTGGCTTTGAAACTGCTAAAGAGAGGAAAAAAGATGAACATTCAAAAATCTGTGCTTTCAATGCTGCATGTCTTGTAGAAAATCATCATAATTCTTGTACAATCTCAAAGCTGTCAAACTTCAGGAAATGCAGCTCTGTCTTATAACACATCTTGTTCTATACAAAGAAGAAACAGGGCTTTACAAGGACAAGTCAACAGAAAATTTACCATCTTTTAAAACAGAAAGGTCTGAGATCTGAATTTAAAGCTTGCTGGAAATCTCTGTTAAGTTACTACAGCTGCTCAAGGATTAAAATCATTTATTTAATTAAAAATTACAGAATACGTTCATCTCTGTAGTGCACAGTACAGGATGCTTCAGCTATCTGTAAGCTAACAGAGTGCTGATTAACAACCTATTTCTGTAGCAGGAAATTTGTCAGTGTCACAGTGGCATCGAAAATACGAGTAGGTGGCTGCCCGTGCTTTTAAATTGTAAAGTGGTTCCTGGCATATTTTTGACCAGCATGACCCTGTCAGGCAACTGATTGACATACTCAAGGTTTGTGGTCAGTACAAGGATTTCTAGACTGTCAGATTTCTAAGGGGTTTTTTTTGGTTGGTTTGTTTGGTTGGTTGGTGTTTTGCCTGGTCTGGCTGTGGGGTTTTTTTTTCTGGAATATGTGTCAAATGGAAAAAATAAATGAGAAGCAGAAATCAGTGGTCTGACATTTAATTTCTGAGGAAATTTTAACTCCCTTTTTTGACATTTTTTTGCCACTCAAAACTGTTCTTAAGAGTTTAATCACATAAGTAAAATACAATACTGTAAGACAAGCGCAGTTAAGTTTAAAAAGACATACAAAGGGAATAAAAAAAATATGAGGCTGCAGTCAGAATTGGCAAGTGGGAGACAAAAAATATAAAGTAAGCATTTTGATTGAAAAACCTTAATTTAAATAGATATGTCCCAAAGAAATATTGCTATGAGAATTTGAAAATAGATCAGACAATAAACTGTTTATATTTTTAAAACTAAAGATGAAAGCCTAAACACCTACGGAAATTACATATGGAACTCTGCTGCTCCATAGCAATAGTACAGCTACAATGAAGAGAGGAAACACCTAGAATTGTTTCCCACTGAACTCTTATAATTGATATCATCTTAGGCAAGCACAAATTTAGACACAAATTTTCATAACAAGTCTCTGGACTTAAATCTGAAGGAAGAAAGACATGTTATTTCTTCCTGCTGGTGAGGAAAGGAGTATATGGGTTGTGGAATGGTGCCTCTTGGCTGTTGCATGCAGCCAAATAGTGTGTCTAGGAGCAAGGTATGCAAGCTATCTAAAATAACAGGGTGGGAAATTCTTGAAAAGTAGTGATTCAGTGATACATTAGGAAATTTTCTGATAATTCACGTGCAGAGAAATCACATTTATCATTTGTGGTTAAGAGCTTCATCTATTCAACTTAGAAAGAAAAGGCTGTGAGGAAAGAGTGATTTGAGGGAAAGAAGACATCTGATGTGGAGATAATTAATAGAATAGAAAAGTAAACAGAGATGTTTTAGTTAAAGAATAACATCATGACATCCCATCAATAGGTCAAGACCTATCAGATCTGGCTGATCTTGAGTTACATCCTCAAGCTTATGACTATAACAAAAAAAAAATAAAAGCTTCAGAATCACTTAATGAAAAACCCTAGTTTAGAGAAATTCTAGGGAAAAAAGCAACTTGTTTTGCAGAACTGAAATTCTCAATGCAGTATTTGCCAGTTTGGACAGGTCTTGCTTATCCTTGAGATTCCACAGTCTTAGAAAATGCAGCTCCCTGTTTCTCTCATTCCTTCAAAACTTGGTGGCTTCTGGATGTTTTTGTGAGAATCAATATTTTTTGGTTTAGTTTATCTTCGAGATCTTTCCCGTGCCATTGCACTGACAGCAGGTATTGAGCAGATGTCAAACTATAACAGAATTTTTTTGATAACTGCTTCCAAAATTAATAATTTTAATTAATTATTACTTTTTGGACCAAACTTGATTCTTGAAGGTTACAAGTCTAGCAGTCACCAAAAAATAATGCCAAAACAATCAAATAAATATGAGCAGAGTATTGTGACAAAGATAAAACAGCTTTTCTACTCCTTCCCCCATTTGCTGCAGATTCCACTGGTGACAATATGTATATGAGAAATGGAACTGTATTGCTTTGTTGGGTTTTTTTTCCTGATCTATTAAAACTAATTATTCCAGAACGTGTTAATTGTAGTTCCACCCTTGGCAGTCCTATTTGAGCCAGGTCAGAGAAGCATGGAAGCCCCATTGCAGTATGATACTGGAGAACTACTCCATTTTGAACACAATATGAAAGCAAAGGTCTGAATCCTTTTTCTTAAAATTGAGTAGTGGTTTCACAATAATATAGTTCCTGTTTCATCTTCTGTTCAAACTTGAGCATCAAGCTTTCTGAGTTCTCCAGTAGTTTACATAAATATAGTTACTCTGTTTTTGTTAACAGTCACTTCACAACTCTTAGAATCACAGGCAATTGGTCATTTGTACAGTAAGACTGATTTTGTGAGATAAAATTTGGGGCTTTTCTTTCTAACAATCTGTTTTCCTAAATAATTTCAGGGGGTGGGGGTGGGGGAGAAGGACAGTGGAGCAAAACTCTGCAAGTGTCCAGCATGCTCTGTTTAACTCTCACTGCAAGTCTGTGCAAGGATGATTTTCAAAGTGAAAGATCTAAGACCCTGTGTAAACTTCCATATACCCATCTGTAAATATCACCCTCTGCTCTCTCTCACACAATAGTGGGTAGTTGTAGAAGCGAGACATGGAAAACAAATTGTTTAACTGATAAGTCTCAGAAGTACTCATTCCCTCTTTGCCTTTCTCTGCATCACTGATTTTGGTTTTAGGCATGTTGGATAAACACAGCTCTTGTGTGTTGAAGCCAAGATTGCTGCTACTGCATCAGTCAAGGCGTAAAATTTGATGGAGCTACAGCAACATGGGTAATATGAGTTGGATTCCCTTTTTCTGTTGCAATATGGTTCATCATTAATAGCCTGTGAACAGGTATGAGGAAGTTCACAGGTTGGAGAGTTACTCTGTGCTTTCAATGGAATTAGAAGTGTTACTTGTGCTCAGTTACATCTTTATGGTTTTCTTTGCAAACAAAGAGATGGAATTGCTTTTATACTTTTTGAAATGAAAAGTAGGACTTAAAACAGCAGCAAGCTTTTTTTTACAATGAGTTCTGAGCACCTTAATTAGCTAATTTTGCTTTGACTATAGTAATGCTGTGGTGATTATTCTTTGATTCAGTGATACACTGAGCTTGAAGTGCATATGAGAATTTTTTTTCTATTCTGAGCAATTAAAATATAATTAATTTCACAGAACCTTACCTCAAAACAGCCTTAAATATGACCACCTACATTTCAGTGTTCAACATTCCTTCAGTATTGCTGTAGGTTTTTTATATTTCCTCATTTCTGTATGCCTTTGCAATATTTTCAGATTTGCTTTCTATATATAGCATGTCTGTTACATACTGTTTTCAGTAAGTTGTCAACATTTTAGAATTACTGGAAATAATTCATGCAGATTCAGGGGAGAATGAACTAGCAAAAGTCTAGTCCAAGACTATTATCCTTGAGAGCTGTCAAAAGTAATAACATGCAAACCACTGAATGTAATTGTTCTTAATATGTTCATAGTTTAAAGTCACTACAAAGGCTTAAACCATATTTGTATTAAACCACAATAGCAGATGGACTGTCTGCCACTGTTTGCATAGCTGCAGCAGTGTAATCCTTCTTAATATTACAAAGCTTTGCTGACTTCCTTTAGTGAGTGTAAGTACATGTGGCTCAGATGTATAAACCTATTTAGGACTGTAGTCTGTATTTAGGTCCCTGTTTCCCATTGATTGCTTGAGGAACTAGCCACCAAAATGCTTCAAAGCACCTGCGCTTGAAGTCCTTGAGGGATCATTTCAAAAGGGCTGCCAGTTCTTTTTCATAGTCCAGAGGCTCACTTTGAGAAAGCTTCTGATAAAAGAAGGGAATAAAGAAAGATGTATTTCTTTGACATTAAATTCCTCTTGTCAATCTGTAGCTGGCTTAGTTAAACAAGGTGGGTTTATTCTTCTTGAAGTCTTGCCCAAGACTCCAGCAATGCAATCACTCTACATAACAAAAGATTGTAGCTTGCCTTCCTTAACTGTAGACTACAGGTAGGGATGCACAGCTTTTTGTATATCATGTCCTTCAAGATTTCTGGAATCACTATCAAAAATTTACATCCCCTGGTCCTTGCTCTCATAAGAACTAGAATACATTTACTTTGAATGTACTCAGAAAGTCCATGGACAATACAGAATAGTTTTTTGGTCTTCAGTACAGGTAATACCTTTGCCACAAAAAATACATGTACCAGTGGTCTTTTGCTAATTCTGGAAATGGAAGGCTTCCCACTTAGATTATAACTCTATTTCCTCAGCACCTAACTGTCCTAGTTTACGAAAAGGACTCTGTGAAGTTTCTGCAATATAAAAGAAGCAACAGCTATAATTAATATCATGCCTAAACAAGTCTTTTTAGTTCCTTTTAGCTGAGGATCAGCTGTACTGAAATGAAAGCTTTTTTCAGTGTAACCATTGCATTACCACAGTAAATAGAATTCAGATGTCATAGATCATATTCAATCCCAATAAGATAGCATTTTACTACTTCTTGTCTTTATTAGGGTTGATTATGCAAGTGGAGTTCCTCACTATGGAACATGGAGTGTTTTCCAACAAATAGTATTTGAATTAAGTCAGACTTCATACTGACAAATCTTACCAGTGTTTGCAGAAAAAGATAAATACCCCCAATATTAGCTTATTTTACTTTGTTTTAAAAAATAATTCACTGTGATATTTAAGTGGTACCATCTTTTACAGCAGAGTGCACAAACTGTCATTCATTTTCCATCAAATAATTATTATCAAATAAAAAAAAAAATTTTCTTTGCCCAATAACTAAAATTTTTTATATAGCTGATGTCTATCTTAGTTTATAAAATATGCTGCTGTTTTTTAGTTTTGTTGGACAGAATGTGTCTATTCCATATTGCTTCTCTTCTGCAGCAGGGTCTCTGTCTCAAGGTACTAGGGGGATCTGTTCCTTATCTGTCCATTCCTTTTAAATCAGACAGAAAACATGTCTGCTTATCCTGCAACTCCAAGGTTTTAAAGATTCTCCAAGCTTCTCAGAGCTTGCAGCCTTCTTACCCACTGCAGATAATTGAATTTGACCCCGATTCTAGTCTTCAGCATGATGATTGATGCTCTGTTGTCTGGGTCTCGTCATACTCTCATGACCTGTGCATCCAAAATTTATTTGACCTTAAGCATGCTTCCTGTGCCAAGTCCTACCTACAGCATGGGAGCCTTGGTTTCTGCTGACAAAGATGTTTACCAAGAAACTGCAGATTTCTGTTACTGTGTAAAAGCGGTGCCACCTGCAGTATATGGTTGATAAAGCCATCTCTCCTCCCGGCCACTCCACTGCTACCCTGGAAATCCTGTGGCAAGCTTGCAAAGTAATTGTGACATGAATTCCTTTTCACAGAGACCATCTAAAAATCTGAGGATCCCAGCTAAAGTGGGAGGTTTTGCTTCCCCTGTTACCAGTATGGAGAACTGGTCTGTGTCTGTGTCATCCCACTGACTGTAGAAGGAATGCAAATAGTTGCTTGGCCTAGCTACAGCTTTAGATCACTGAAATTATCATGGGATAACTTCTGTCCTTATTTAGATATCATATTTTGGTCACTACTTTCTGTTGCTTTTGTTGTGCCTAATTTGTATAACTGAAACAAAAAATTTGTGAGAGCAGAATTTCCCACAATTATGAATTGAATTAATTCAGTAATGAATTAATGATGAATTCATGCATCTGAAGATAAGTTGGATCTGGGTAATTTCCCTGAGAGAAAAAAAATAGTAATAGTCATTAAAGATAGATTAAAGTCTCTAATATGCTATCCATATGATTTAGTTACCAGTGGCAACTTTTCAGTATGCAAGCATATTCTGATATGACCAACATATCAGGTGAAAAACAACTTCTACCTTCTTTCTCAGCACTAAAGCATCTGGCTCAAGAAAAAAACAAACCCCTCATTGTTTTCATATGAATATACATTCTAATTTAGGGAATACTCTCAGAAAAATTCAACTTTGATTTTCAGTAAATAAATATTACAATTACTAACAATGTTTCTGCACACATTTAAGTATACCAAAATTTATAAGGAAGACTATCATATCCCTGAAAAAAATTCTATTTTTAATGCACCCTGTAATTGCTGTAGGCATGCTCTTGAAGATCAATTGTAAAATTTGTGAGTATGTTTTAGATGCCTCTTGATCATTAAGCCAAGTGAACTGGCTTCCGCTCATACAGTTATTTATATTGTGGACCTGATGACAGTGTACTGTATTTCCTAAACAAGGCTCTTGAGATTTTAGATAATATAATAAAAAGCAGGGAACATTTTTTTAAAGGTAAAAAACATAAATTATATATAGACATTTTTACTGGAACTCCATAAGTATGCTAAAAAATTCAAAATAAGTTTTAAAACTTCAGAAAAAATACCACCATTTTTATTGTTTGTAACTGTACAAAAAAGAAAGTGGTATTAGTAACTAATGTTCATAATGGGAACATTCATGAAATTGCTTATATGCACATGGCTGATACATCACTGCAGAAAAGTGAATTTTGCATGTAGTGAAGAGAAAACAGAAAATTTTATTTTAGTCTAACTTACTTATGGGCATAAATTATCTGGTTATATCTGAAAAGATCTCACTTTTTAACATATCCCAAAGTAAAACAAACTAAAACTGCTGAAATGTTCACTATGGTAGGGTTATCATAAGAAAATGAATTGCTGTTCTCTTCAAGTTCTTCACACTGGCATGTTTCAGTACAATACTTCCTGTGCAGTAGAGTTGGGAACAGTGTTCACCAGAACCAGAAATAAATGCAGTCAAATGCTACATACACGAATGGAGATAAAATGTCTGTTCTTTATAAACAAGTATTAACAACAAACTTCACAGTAACTCTACAGTTCTGCAACAAAGAAAACTGCTTGGGAAGCTACAAAGTACTCCCTCTGAGAAAATCAGTCCTCTTGGCATACATTTCTGTGCAGATGAAGGATGACCAGATGATTTTGAACAGTCTGCATGGATTTACCAAGGGTAAATCATGTCTGATTGAATTGATTCTCTTCTTTGATAAAATAGCTGGATTTGAGTGTGAGAGGAGAGCGGTGGATGTAATTTACTTCATCTCCAGCAAAAACTTTTGACCATGTCTTCCACAAATTTATTGTATCCAAATTTTAATGTTATATTCTAGATTGATGGGTAAGATTGGTTATGGTTGCGGTTAATGCATCTGAGGCCCATACCAACTGCCTTACCCCAGCATTCTGCCCTGGGACTTGTCTTAACATCTTAATCAGTGATCTGGAGGAGGCAAGGCAGGACACTTTCATCAATTTCAATCATTCAGAAATATCCAGGCAGGTGGGAATCTTAGTCTAGGTGAACCTTATCATGTTCAATGAGAACAATGGTGTTGGTTGATGAAAAGCTCAATGTGAGCTGGCAATGTGTGCTTGCAGCCCAGAAGACCAAACATATCCTGGGCTACAGCAAAAGAGGGAGGTGATTCTCTGCTCTCATGAGCACCCCACCTGGAGTACCGTGTTCAGTTCTGAATCTTCCAACAGAAGAAGGATATAGAGCTGTTGGAGCAAGTCCAGAGGAGCAATGCCACAGAGATGATCAGAAAGTTGAAGCACATCTTCTGTGAAGACAGGCTGAGAGAGTTGGGCTTGTTCCACATGGAGAAAAGAAGGCTCTGGGGAACAACCTTCCAATATCTGAAGGTAGCCTGCAAGAAAGCTGAGTCCCCCAGCATAGGAAAAATAATAATAAATGAACAGGTTCAGTGGAGGACACCAAGAGCTCAGTGTCTGGATCACTTGTCCTGTGAAGAAAGGCTGAGAGAACTGGGCTGGTTCAACCTGGAGAAGACACGACTTCAGGAAGACCTAACAGCAGTCTGCCAGGACTACAAGTTTATAAAGAAGATGGATCCATACTATTGTCAGTGGTGCGTGGCAGGAATACGAGAGACAGCAGACATAACTTTAAATCAGAGAAATGGAGAGGTGTAGGCTGGTGACAAAGAAAAACCTGTTCCCCATTAGAACAGCACAACAGTGCAGCAGACTTCCCAGTGAGGTCATGGAGACTCCACTCTTGAATATTTTCAAGACACAGCTGCAAAAATTCCTGACCCCACAACTGGCCCTGCTTTGAGGAGGAGGGGAGGTTGGACTAGAGACCTCCTGAGGTCCTTTCATACATGAATTAACACTGGTCTCATGAACCAGCCATATTGAGTCTTTAGTGAAAGCATGTCTACCAGCACATGTTATTTCTTCCGTACGGAAAAAGGTGAAACAAATGTGACATTGAGGCATGCATCTGCACTGCTGAAACAACATTTTTACAATGCTTTTCTCTGTTGTTACAATAGCAATCTGTTTTAACCATGAGAAAAGGAGATGTTCGTTTGTTAAACAATAGCTTTCACAGGACACACAAAAACTCTGAATGTTCAAAGCTCCCTATTTACT
This sequence comes from Zapornia atra, assembly GCA_013400835.1. Taxonomy (NCBI): domain Eukaryota; kingdom Metazoa; phylum Chordata; class Aves; order Gruiformes; family Rallidae; genus Zapornia; species Zapornia atra. Next base: position 9,448 of record VZTU01006517.1, read on the forward strand.
CCTCAAGCAGGTTTCTAAAGCCGGATAACTTTTTGTACAGAAAGATGAGAAGAATGCAAAAAACAGAGACTGGAGAAAGACAATCATGCTATGCTTACCTTTGGAAGCTGTCAGTATATGAATGTTGAGTTTGGAAAAGTAGTTCAAGTTATACTGAATGCTGTGATGAAACTGATGCAATAGCACAGAAAATGCAGAAGGTTCAAATTCGAGTCCTGCAGGTTAGTTTTTGTTGAGGCTACAGTGTTACATGTGATTTCTAGAGCTAATGTGCAATGCTAGGCACCTTTAATATGTGTTTAAATATAATTCAAAAGGTAAAGACTCAGAAGACCCCAATGAGATTGAGAGAGATGATTATGGTTCATATTCATTTGAGCAGGGGCTGAAATTTTATTACGGGTATAGTAATTGGCATATTTATATGGATTAATTTTTTATTTTGGCACCCACTCGGACTTCATTGCTCATGCTACGGTAGTAGTATGATGGATTACTGTGTTTTTTCCATTATTATTAAATTTAATTATTTTTGCTCATGTACCCAGATGTGAACAACGTCAGGAGTTCTAATCTAATAATACAGATTGTTTGGAAAATATGTGCTGTCAATTAGAAGCATTTTATAATAGAAACGATAAAAAGAGTCATTAATGAAAAGTAGTTTGCCTCCCTATGTACTAGCTTTAGTTAATCAAAGGTGCTTTGAAATTGAAATCATTAATTAACTTTGCCTGTTTTTGTACTGATCAAGCACTTTCAGAGTTGCTGGAAATCTGTGAAATTAAGTTCTTCTGTAAAAGAAAACAAAATTAATATGGATTTTTTTCCAAATACGTTTTATTCTTTCCTCACAATCATGTATTATGCATACATTGCTGACAATGCTTGAGAAAACCAAAAGCAGAAGGAAAAGGCAAAATTAAGATGTGAAATTTTATTTTTGCATTGCAGTTTTTAATGACACCTCATTTATATTTTAAATGATCATGCAATAGATACTGAAATACATCCATCCATTATGTATCTTAGGTTTTTTTTTTTTATTTGCTTGTAATACATGAACAGGTACAGTGATGCTCAAATTTAAAATTAAGTATCTGTAAAAAAAAAAAAAAAATCATTGAGATACAGAAAAGCTGTATGACCAAACCCCTGATAGGATGGATCCTGCAAATGAATCTTTCTGACAAAGGTGTGCCCACCCATGGGTCTCTCGTGTCTCGTGTGAATTCTACTCAGGGAGAGAGTAATTCAGGTCAGCAGAAAGTGTTATATTAGCTTCCCTCTCTGTGCAGTAGTTTCCAGGTCAGGATTTCTAGTGACTGAAAATACCATTGCACCTGCTGCATGGATTTTATTTCCTGCTGACAAAATTATCATTCTTTATTTTTATGGAAAGGGTTTCTCCTGAAAATATTTTTATTTTCCCCAGAGGATTATGAGCTTACATTTTTACATTTCATGACTTAATATGTTTAAACGCTTACATAAAATCTGTTTATTCTTTATCATTTTCGTCTCAGAGGGAAAACCTTTTTTTTTTTTCTGCAAAGTTATTTAGTAAATAATACTCAACAATATTCCCTAGTTACCAGAAGATAAGCAGCTGAATTACACTGCTTAGTCCAGCTTTTAGTTTGTTGGGATTTTTAAAAAAAGGAAACATGCACAGAGCAGTTATACAGTTGGAGTAAAGCAAAGTTTAGCTATGTGTAACATTATATATAGCAAATTGAATATGGCAAAGAGAAACAGTCAGAAAAATGTCCCACGTATACAACCATACATTCCCCTACCCAGTTAGGTGCTTTTCCTGGGTGCACATTGTACAACTTAGATTACAGAGATCTTCATATAGGACCTACTACATGCAAGGTGCCAGAAGTCCTTGCCTTCCCCTGACAGTAATAGGAGTTGAAAGGGCTCAGTGGTGTGACAGGGAAACTGTGCTCCTTTTATTTCTCAGGGAGTCAATCATGTTCTGCAAGGTCACAGGCCCACAGTAAAAGATTTGTAAAAGCTTTTGGCAAAAGGGATGAATAAAATACTTTTTAAAATTTATGTTCATTTGAACTGTCATAGTTGTAGCATAATGGTAATTGCAATAATTTGTTGTAATTCTAATGTGGTGGTTATAGTATAACACAAAAGAACACTGACAGATATGCTCTGAAAATGGCCATGCATTTGCTGTATGTCTAAGCCCTCCATGGGGAATGCCAATCCTGTTCTGTGTGGGTGAGTAAACCCAAGACTGTACATAACCTTGGAGTCTTTGAGAATGAGTGGTTAAACTTGATAGATTTAAAATGAAAGGACTTGTCAGTCATTTTAACCATCTTTTTGGAATTTAACATAGTATTGGATTTTCACTATGAAACACCATAAGATGCTTTAAAAAGCTACAGCAAATCTCTTATTGACCGTTAAGTAGTTATAACAATTTCTGTATGCCTTTCTACATCCCTTAATTCTACTTCCTACTAAACGATGTAAAATTTCTTCATAGGATTATAAAATGTAGCTGTAATTATAAAAGCATGTGATTATACGAATGACTATATTCACAAGCATGTATGTTTAGCACAGCTCGACTATGATCTTTATTGGAAAGAGCATGTTACTGAAAGCCATAGTAATCTTAGCTCTGATATTATGAGCCGCGTCTTCTTTCATTTTTCAGAATAGGTCTATCATTAGGGTGACATATCAGCTCTCATTATGTCAGCATGTCAGATTATACAACATAAGCGATTGTGATATGTCAAACCTGGTGAGACTGAATAAGGAAGGACTTGCCAACGGAGTATAAATTTTTCCAATGTTTTTCTTCCACCACAAGCGTGTCCTGTTATACCAAACCCCAATATAAACAGATGCAATTCAGAATTGCCAGGATGTGTAGGCACTTCACAGAATCCACTGTTTTCTGTGCACTGTAGGATCCTTCCTTGGTCAGTGTTTTCTATGCTATGCACAAGGAGAACTAGAAATTTTGAATCTGAAATCCCCAGCCCTCTCATGTTGTGCTCATATGGATGCTTCTATTCTGTGCCAAAGGATAGTCCTGAAAGAACATCCTATGTCTTTTTTTTTTTTTTCTGAAATTGTATTAAAATGAACTTCCCCTAGTATTTTTTTTCTGAAGATGTTTTAAAGCTTCTGAGGTTTGTGTCTTTGGCTTTCTATTTTTCCATCCAGCACAGTCAATTCGATCCTCCCCCAGAAGGATAACATTGCTACAGCAGCAGGTAGAGCTTGCAATCCAAAGGAACAAAGGACAAATACCTCTAAGACACCTTTTAGTCTTCATAGGAGGTCTTCTCTCTGACACTACTGTCACCAGATATCTAACAATACTCCTTTACCTCAAATCTCATTAGGCCAAACTGCTGAAAGCTTTTTAACAATCCAGATTACAGGAATCAATAGATAAATCTAAGCAGGAAGCTACAGTCAAGACACACAAAAAATCAAAGCAAGTAAAGCAAAAAACCCCAAGATATTGGATGATGTCACAGTTCACAGAGGTACTTTGGTTTACATCTTAGTTATTTCTTCCACAACTTCAAAATGTGGCAAAGAACATATGCCAAAGATAAAAAAATGTTTTGAATGTGTCAGACTAAACAACAACCACTTGAGTTTAGGGGTATTTCTTCAAGCTGCCAGGACACCAGTAAATTCTTAAGCACTTGAAGGAAAGTATGATTGCATGGATATTTTAGGAGAACAAAAAAAAATTATTGAGTCAAATATAGTTTGACAGAAAGATGACAAAAAGAACCTGGAACAGATGTATTAGTAAAGACTTTTTGGTAGCATAACAGAAAATATCTTCAGTTAATAACCAACATGTATATAAGGTGTTTCTGAGTCCTGGACTCAATATCCATCCTTAACCATGATTTATTTCTCATTTTTACTAATGGTCTAGGTGAAAAGTATAAAATGACTGGCAGTAAAATCTGAACTCAAATGTTTTAAATCCATCATTTATGCCCTACACGTAGTCAGGGAAGAGAGAGGTGTCACCAAACACTAAATCAGTTGTTATATAAAGACTGAATGGTTGTCTGGAGCTGCATTTTCTCTCTGCTTTGTCCTTAGCTATTTGCCTAAACTTCAGAGTGATAAACATGGGTCTATATTCAAGCCTGGATTTGGGGGAAAAGCTGAAGTGTCAAGCCATTATATTAGGACAGTGCCATCACCAGGTTTTTTTTCTTGCAAATAAAAATCAATTACTTTAAAAAGTATTTTTTAAAAAATAAAAATTACTTCAACAGTGTGTGAAGTCTTAAAAAATCTCCCTTATGAACAGTTACAGCATTTCTATTTATTGAAGGTATCCAAGAGAATTTCAAGTGCTAATTTTAGCATGACTAAAAAATACCTGGAGGGTGAAAGGATTTTCTGCTAACAAGAGCTTCACAGCCTAAAAAGAAAGAGGCATTTTAAAAAACAGAAGCTGGAGCCCAAATTTAGATATATTTAGACTAGACAGAAGGTTCTTAGAAAACTAAGATAACTAATTATATTTAAAAAAATCTTCACCATACTCTAACATATTCCTAGTCATCACTTTAAAACCTTAAATTAATACTGGTTGTCATTCTTAAAAATGCGTAATAATTAAACTTTCACTAGTACCAATTCTACAGCCTGGGTTATACAGCATCTTACATTAGATGATTTACGTTGTCCTTGAAAATCTACAGCCCATGTACTGTATGAAAAGGTCCAGAGCTGCAGTGAAAGCAGTTAGCTAGAACCGCATGTTAATACACAGGAAAATTTACCAAGCTGCCTGCTAAATAAAATAATACTCTGCACCTCCTGCAAACTCATTTTCTGCTGCTGCTGCTCTTTCTCCCAGAAACTCCTTTGCCCTTGCATGAATTTTGACAGGTGACATTTCTTTTTCCCGCTTCTTACCTATGCATCAGGTTGGCAATGTCTTTTGCTGGCCTGTTTTTTTGTCACAGTTCAGATTTTCCTTCTCTTGCTTGTTGTGATCTTGTGCTAGACCACTGGAAAGGTGTCTGCACCCAAGACGGCCTTCCTGTTTCTTGGGTGGTTGCTGTACAGAACAAGGTTACATGATAAGTCTTTCTACAACATTTGCAAGTAAAACCAATATTCTACCGAGCTCTTCCCAAAGAACTGTGACTCATTTTTCTGACATTACAAATACACAAGACATTAAAAATACATCTGGGTGAATTGTTGAAGATTAAACACTGTGGTGGGAATTTTAAGTTTAAAAAGTACAGGTCCAGACCAGTAGTAATAACGTCCCTTTCAAAAGACATGGAAGGTCTTGGCTACCCTTCAGTCTATGCCTTAAACAAATCAAAGCAGGGTTGTGGGTGACAATAATGCCATAAGCATCCTGTCTGTGCACATTGGCACCTGCTTTGATGGTGAGAAGACTTTTCAGGTGGGGCATTTGGGAAACTGTCTTTGTTTCAACTCTAAATCTTTGCAAAAGATGTTTCCAAAACATTTTCAAACTTTGTTCTAAAAAACAAAAGAAACTGTCTTCCAAAAAAAATCAGAACAATATTAAATTGTCCTCTAAGCACTGCAGGTTATTTAAAGAATTACATCTCTATTAACATCTGCAGGACATTTGTCAAAAAAGGGATAAAAAAATCTTACCTTATTTTTGTTGTTGCATCCAAAAAGAGACTGCACCAGCACAGTGTAGAGTGGGACAATCACCTCCCTGGACTGGCTGGCAATGCCATTCTTGATGCACCCCAGGATACAGTTGGCCCTTTTGGCTGCTTGGGCACACTGCTGGCTCATGTTTACCTTGCTGTCAACCAAGACCCCCAAATCCCTCTCAGCATGGCTGGCCTCCAGCCTCTGATCCCCTAGTCTGTATGTGCAGCCAGGGTTGTTCCTTCCCAGGTGCAGAATCCAGAACCTGCCCTTGTTAAACTTCATGCTGTTGGTGATGGCCCAGCTCTCCAATTTGTCCAGGTCTCTCTCCAGGGCCTTTCCACCCTCAACAGAGTCAACAGCTCCTCCCAATTGTGTGTCACCTACAAATTTACTTAAGACACCCTCTAGTCCGAAGTCCCATTTATTTATGAAAATGTTAAAAAAATTGACCTAAAATGGAACCCTGGGTAACCCCACTAGTTATTGGCCACCAGTCCAATGTTACCCCATTCACTATCACGCTCTGGACTCGACCCCTTATCCAATTGCCCAGGCAACATATTATGACTTTGTCTAGTTGTATGCTGGATATTTTGTCCAGCAAGATACTGTGAGACATAGTATCAAAAGCTTTACTGAAATCCGAAAAAATAACATCAACTGGTTTCCCTTCGTCATAGAAAGAAATGAGACTGGATAGACAGGACCTTCCTCTCTGAACCTGTGTTGGCTGTGACCAATAACTGCATTGTCCTTTAGGTGTGAAAAACATAACTCCCAGTCTGATTTTCTCCATAATTTTACCAGGCACTGAGGTGAGACTGACAACACTGAGGTGAGACTATTTCTATAATATAAAACAAATTCAACAGATTTTTAAGGAAATTAAATATCTTCAGATGAGTGTTCTCAAAATTTTAAGGCTACTTACTTTTGCTGTAAATATGACATTTACCCAGACTGACCTCATAATCAAATGAAAATAACTTTCAGTCTACTGAGAAATTAGGTAATTAAAAGTTTTGGGAAAATATTTTTTATTGGTATGGAATAATTCAGACACAGTGTAAAAATAAAGAATGTGAGAAATAGAGTCTTCTCTGGATCAAGGATAAAAAAAGTATATCAAAAGGGTTTATGATCTACAGTGAAGAAAATATGCATCATGCTTGTCTATTTTCCTTCCCTTTTCCATCCCTTATGTATCCTGTCAATTTCCCTAGGAAAAAGAAAATATAAAATAGTGTTATAGTAGTTTAACAAAGTTATTTGCTTTATAAATATAGAAACTACATGAGGATGAAAAAAGAATCAGGACAAAAGTCAACAACAACTCTGATATTTAAAAGTCGTTCTTTGGTATAATTTCATTTGGACATGAGCTGGTAGAATTATTTCATGCTTAAATATACTGTCACCATTGCCACTTACTGCCTTTGCTTACCTTACTGTTTACCCTCATGCTCAGCAGAGTAAATTATGTCACTGCACAGAAGTGGATTGAGTGGATATTTTTTAAGCGATCTAAGGGGGATCTTCCCTTTAGCCATATAGCTACTGCCAAAATCCGCAGTACCTCTGCTCAGCTGAGGTATTTTCATGGGTACACTGCTGTAACATTTTTGCTGCAGGATGAGTCTCACATTCATGTTTTAAACTAAACTATTTTTTTAAGGAGAACGGAATTTTAAGCAGTTAAAAGTAAGGTCAGGGATGATGTTTTCCACAGTGAGCCAGTTATTTAGGAAGGCAGTCCCTGTTTCAAAAGTGACGGCCACATTTAGAGCCAGATCTGCAGAAACTGTACTCAAAATCAAAATCTATGCTGCCTCTGCACCTCTAGTTTCTTAGTTGTGGTGTCAGAGTTGAGATTGTCCTTGCTTTACTTTGGTGGGTACCCTGACTCCTGGAGGTCAGCCTGCCTGCTGCGGGATGCAGAGGTTTAGATGCACACTGAACCAAACTGGAGTTTCCACCTTGCTTATGCCACTGGGTTGCTTCCATGTTGCAAGCAGGTTCTAAGAAAGACTGATATGTACTTGAATCTTCAAACAGAGTAAACTCAAGATGCTGCATGGGATAAGCTGTCAGGTGAAGTAACAGCCACTTCCATTCCCTTTTGCCCAGAATTTGAATACTTTCAGGCCAGGAGTATACTCCAGAGTTTAACAGCAGTTCTTTGATAACATATAAGCACAAACATTAAGAGTTAATATTTTTTTCCAGTGTATAGTACATTGCCTTGAAAAGGAGCTTCAGGAGGAATAAAATTAAGTGTATAGTCTGCAAAAAAACCTTAACAAAAAATCTAGAAAATTAAACTGAAGTAATAATATTGAAGAGACAGATTACTTATTTTCATTTAAAAGTTAAATATTTAATTATTTATATTTAACTTCAAACGACTTTTTTTTAACTCTGAGAAAGCATATATTTAAATAAACCCCGAAATTTTAAACTCAAAGTTTCAAAATAAATGTATCTATAGGTAAACTAGAAATGGAAAATGGACTATAACCCTGGCTCCAAGGGGACCTTATAGCAGCCTTACAATACCTGAAAGGTGCCTATAAGAAAGCTGGGGAAGAACTGTTCACAAGGACATGTGGCGATAGGACAAGGGGTAACAGTTCTAAACTAGAAAAGGGTAGATTTAGGTTGGATATTAGGAAAACGTTCTTCAATACAAGGGTGGTAGATCACTGGAATGGGTTGCTCAGAGAGGTAGGGGTGGACACCCCATCCCTGGAGATATTCAAGGACAGACTTGATGGGGCTCAGAGCAACCTGGTCAAGTGAAGATGTCCCTGCTTACTGCAGAGGGGTTGGACTAGATGATCTATAAAGGTCTCTTCCAACTTTACACATTCAATGACTCTATAACACTCCAAATACTCTATTCCAGGTTGTAATATTTTTTATTTTTATATTGATTTTCATTCAAACAAATAACCAACATTTTTCTCTTCAGTTTTCAGTTTAAGATTAAATCTAAGGAATTTTATTTCCTTTCCAAGTGTCTAATAGGTATCATCAGAGATAGATACTATGTGCAAGAAGTTAGCTTTGTAAATTGGATAATGTTGCAATCCTTTTTGCTAGAAGCATCATAGACTAACAACAAAACCTGTTAATGAATATATCAGTGTAACATACTGTATTTACCAAAAGAAGCTTATGAAACCTAGACACAATTAAACACATCATTGATAAGCAAAAATTTAATCATAAATAAAACATCAAACATAACAAGGGAACTATGAAGAGGTATTTAAAACTTATAGGAAGCAAATAATCGGTGAAGTCTGATACTTGAGGCAATTAAAGAGAACAAGGAGGAAATTTGACAGGTGTTTATATTAATATTACTAAGTGTTCAAATGAAGTCTTTCCCTTCAGAACGGAAGCTTATTATTAACACTTGAAGTTTGAATATAATTTGCTAGAGGGAAAAATTATTGTAATAGCACAAAGGCAAGTAGCTCAACTCAGCTTATTGAGTTCAACACAGAAGCAATTTTAAATTCTGTGAAGTCCAATTAAAATTACATATTTTTACAAATAATACACTTAAATCTGGAGCCTATGAAGTGCACAGGGAGCAAGGATCTGGTATTTCTAGGTACTTTTCTTGTCAGTGAGGCAAGACCTTCATGTGCATAGTACATTGCATGAAAATGCATGAAGCAACAAGTTAGCCTTCCCCCACATTGTGTTGCTTCTGAGAACATTCCCTAAAAAGAACAGCTATTCAAATTAGTTCACATTACATTAGTTTTAATGTAATGTTGAGAGCTGTTCCAGCAAATTGGATACATCATCTTTAATTTTGCCTATAATACAATCTGTAACACATAAGAAAATAATACAATAAATCAGGAGGGATTTTTATCACTGCAATGAACTTCTGGAGCTCTTTGGTGTCACCTTTTAACAGTAAAAGTAACATTGCATAGCTAATGCAAAATTACTTATAAAAACAAGTACAGTACAAGCCTTTCTAGAATTCTTCAGAAACAAGTAAGGTCAGATGTTTCAATAGAGTAAAGCTCTCAGTTGGCCCATAAGTGATTAGAATACTTTAATGCTTTATATCTTGTTATCAGTTGTTCTTCCTGGGAACTGTTCAAAGCAAAACTCCATCGACAACCCAATCTACAACCCTGTTGTACCGGCATCCAAGAAGAAAAGATTTTCTCGAGATTTGAAATATGCACTATAACTTAACAGTAGATATGATTTCTGCATAACCTTTTAAGTCTACAATTTAAATGATTTTTCTGAGCACTAACACTGTTTCACATCTTCCATGAAAAGAAAACCAATAAAAAGAAGTACTGTATACACATTGGCGTAGAAGTCATATAAATCCTGAGCTGGAAAGTTTACCTCACATGGATATTAACCATGTGTCAATGTTCAAATACTATAAACAGGATTTGCAAAAAAGTAGAGACAAGGCCTCTCACAGTCATGAGTGACTGAATACATTTTTGACTTATCTATATCTATTTCTGCTTTTATATACCTGGAACTTATCTTGCTGGTAAATTTACCATACAGTCTGATGCCTTAATTTTGTAAAATCCTCCTTTGTATCGTTACTTATGAAGAAGAGAAAATATAATTTGAAGCAATGTTTGGAAAACAAAGAATGATAAGCTAGCACTCCTCAGATGGTAGGACTTTGTTATTAGAAGGAAACCTTTCTCCCCTTGAAAAATGTGGCTTGGATTAATGGAGTTGCCATTTCTTCAAGAATTGCCTGGTTAATACAGTGGAACTGACCCATTCCATTAGAGACCCATCAGAATCATCACAGCAGATGGATGCTGCTAAAAGACAATGGCAAAATTCCCAGATATATATGTTGTGTGATCAGAGTCACTCGAGCTAGGAAGGAAACTCAGAGGAGACCCTTCAAAACTATTCTTAGTTTAACCAGACATTAGTGGATCTGCTTACAGTAGGACAGCAATCACATCTATTTCTGTAATGACCATTGTGGACTCCAGAATCACAGAATCACAGAATTGTAGGCGCTGGAAGGGACATCAAGACATCATCGAGTCCAACCCCCCTGCTAAAGCAGGTTCCTTAGGACAGATCACACAGATAGGCATCCAGACGGGTATTGAATGTCTCCAGAGATGGAGACTCCACAACCCCACTGGGAACCCTGTTCCAGTGCTCTGTTGCCCTCACTGTGAAGAAGTTCTTCCACATGTTGGTGTGGAACTTCCTATGCGCCAACTTGCAGCCATTGCCCCTTGTTCTGTCTCCACAGACCACTGAAAAGGGGCTGGCCATTTCCCCCTGTGTCCACACTTGAGATATTTATAAACATTAATAAGATTGCCTCTCAGTCTTCTTTTCTCAAGGCTGAATAGTCCCAGCTCACTCAGCCTTTCCTCATAGGAGAGATGTTCCAGGCCCTTAATCATCCATGTAGCCCTCCACTGGACTCTATTCAGGAGATCCCTGTCTTTTTTGTACCAAGGAGCCCAGAACTGGACACAATACTCCAGGTGGGGTCTGACCAGGGCAGAGTAGAGGGGCAGGTTCACCTCCTGTAAACTGCTGGCCACACTCCTCTTGATGCACCCCAGGATCCCAGTGGCTCTCTTAGCCACCAGGGCACACTGCTGGTTCATGGCCAACCTGTCATCCACCAGGACCCCCTGGTCCTTCTCCACATAGTTCCTCTCCAACAGGTCATCCCCCAGCCTGTACCGATACATGCGGTTATTCCTTCCCAGGAGCAAGACTCATTGCTTCTATTAAACCTCATTTGGTTTCGAAATAGAATAGAAATGTTTATTTAACAACATGGCAGTTCTTACGGTAAAGACGTAGCAAGCACCTGTGGAAGGAACGTCGCATGTAAATCTTTCTTGGCAGTGACTCAAAGATTCTTTCAGAAGTTTTCTTTCACTCCTACCCAGAGCAGCTTATTATCTCCTACTGAGAAAATAACATTTGCATTTTCAACAAAAAGTGTATTTGATCTTCCATCGTCCCTTAGATGTCTGCAGCTTGACAACTTTATTCCTTTTTCTGAAGTTTTCCTGGACTGTTCAGTTGGGAAACACCTCTACTCTTTTCTGTCTCTGACCTAAAGAAATCATTACATCCTTCTGTCCTCCCTGACCTAACAAAACTGTCAAGTAAATCCTTTGACTGCTTTCCCATTTTCCTTCTTATCCAGATCTTTTTGGCTGCCTAACAGTTCTCAGATATCTCTAAGAAATAGCAGCAACTCTCCACAACAGGGTTCTATCAAGTCCCTCGTAGTTAGAGGCCTTTTTCACAAGTGTTCAAAGCTATCTTGTTTTGCCCTTTTTTCTGTCCTTGGCAAGGAACATAAAGGATAATTGGCAAGGGACATAAAGGATAATAAAAAGAGTTTTTTCAGATATGTGAATAGTAAAAGGATGACCAGGGATAATGTAGGTCCCTTGCTGAATGAGGTGGGTGTCCTGGTAACAGGAGATGATGAGAAGGTGGAGATACTGAATGCCTTCTTTGCCTCGGTCTTTACTCCAAAGGCTACTCGGGACCCACAGATTCCGGATGAAAGTAGGAGTGGTTGGGGAATGAAGGGCTTCCCTCTAGTTGAGGTAGGGGTGGTCCAGGAGCAATTCAAAGGGATTGATGCACACAAATCCATGGGCCCGGATGGGATACACCCACGTGTGCTGAGAGAGCTGGCGGAGGTGATTGCAGAGCCGCTCTCTATCATCTTTGATAGGTCCTGGACTACAGGAGAAGTGCCTGAGGATTGGAGGATAGCCAATGTCACTCCAGTCTTTAAAAAAGGCAAGAAGGAGGATCCCAGTAACTATAGGCCAGTCAGCCTCACTTCTGTCCCTGGAAAGGTGATGGAACAGCTTGTTTTGGATGCCATCTCCAAACAACTGGAAGAGAAGAAGGTCATGAGGAGTAGTCAGCATGGATTCACCAAGGGGAGATCGTGCTCGACCAATCTCATAGCCTTCTATGATCTCATCACTGGCTGGGTGGATGGAGGGAGAGCAGTGGATGTCATCTACCTTGACTTTAGCAAGGCTTTCGACACTGTCTCCCACAACATCCTGATAGAAAAGCTGAGAGAACATGGGATAGATGAGTGGACAGTGAGGTGGGTTGAGAATTGGCTGTTGGACCAGGCTCAGAGGGTTGTGATCAGTGGAGTAGAATCTGAATGGAGGCCTGTGACTAGCGGTGTTCCCCAGGGCTCAGTGTTGGGTCCAGTCCTGTTTAATATCTTCATTGACGACCTTGATGAGGGAATAGCATCCACCCTCAGCAAGTACGCCGATGATACAAAGCTGGGAGGGGTGGCTGACACGCAGGAACACTGCGCTGCCATCCAGCGAGACCTGAACAGGCTGGAGAGCTGGGCAGGGAGAAACCTAATGAAATTCAACAAGTGCAAGTGTAAAGTCTTGCACCTGGGGAGGAATAACCGACTGTATCAGTACAGGCTGGGAGATGACCTGTTGGAAAAGAGCTCTGTGGAGAAGGACCTGGGGGTCCTGGTTGATGACAGGTTGGCTATGAGCCAGCAGTGTGCACTGGTGGCTAAGAGAGCCAATGGGATCCTGGGATGCATCAGGAAGAGTGTGTCCAGCAGGTCGAAGGAGGTGATCCTCCCCCTCTACTCTGCCTTGGTCAGGCCCCACCTGGAGTACTGTGTCCAGTTCTGGGCTCCCTGGTATAAAAAAGACAGGGACCTCCTGGAGAGAGTCCAGAGAAGGGCTACGAAGATGATTAAGGGCCTGGAACATCTCCCGTATGAGGACAGGCTGAGTGAGCTGGGACTGTTTAGTCTGGAGAAAAGAAGACTTAGGGGGGACCTAATTAGTGTTTATAAATATCTTAGACATGGGATGCAGGGGGAATTGGCCAGCCCCTTTTCAGTGGTCTGTGGGGACAGGACAAGGGGCAATGGCTGTAAACTGGAGCACAGGAAGTTCCGCACCAACATGCGGAAGAACTTTTTCACAGTGAGGGTGACAGAGCCCTGGGACAGGCTGCCCAGGGAGGTGGTGGAGTCTCCTTCTCTGGAGATATTCAAGTCTCGTCTGGACGCCTATCTGTGTAATATGAGCTAGGGAGCCTGCTTTGGCAGGGGGGTTGGACCCGATGATCTCTCGAGGTCCCTTCCAACCCCTACGATTCTGTGATTCTGTGATTAACAGTTCCAGCTGACAGCAGGCTCCTTCAATCAAATTTAGGCACACTGCTCCATGACAGGCATGCTGAACCCAATTCATTAACAAATGGCATCTATCTGTTGTATAGACCATGGTAATGACATCATTGATACAAGGAACAGAGCTATGGGGATCTGCCAGGTCTCTCCGGGAATTACTAAATGCTCAGTGGATTATGATTTATGCTGGAAAAAGAGCACTAAACCCACAATCTTTATTACTTTAACACAGTATAAAAGCTACTAAGATAAGCCATCTTCAACCAGAACACTGCAAGTAACAAGCCCATGTGTGATGCTTTCCTGTGGCCTGCTTCTTCCATTAATTTCCTTCAACTGGGTTAGGAATATAGAACTTTTTTTTAAAATCCTCATTGTATTTTTAAGACAAAGCAATAAAATTTTGGGACATATGTGCTGGCTTTGTCACCTTTGTTGTCATTATATGTTTTGCAATATATTGACATGATATGAAACAGTCTAACCTTCATCTTTCAGTTTTTACACTGAGAGATAACTCAGGGTGTAGGTCCTTCCTACATGGTTACAGCCCAGCAAAGAATTCCAAGAACCCAGACTTCTGCTCCCACTCATGTTGCAGGATAAAAACCTGTGCATTTTTCTTCCAAATCCCTCAAACTTATAGCAGTACTGACTGACTTTTGTTTTGTTTTGTTTTGTTACTACCCTCTTGAATGATGAAGGACATTACCATTCAACACTGGCCACAGCATTTTGCCAAAGCACTGTTCTGAGCTATCACAGAAAATTATAAGTGAGAAAGATAATAGTCTATCTTAGCTACTACTGTGAGAAGATGAGAGGAGCATCATTTGTTACATGGCCTTATGGTCCTCAACCTAAAAGAAGTTATTTTCTTAGCATCCTTTGGGGAAGAAAACAAGAGTGAATACCACTTGTGCAGCAAAGTGCTATAGCTGAACTGCTTCTAAAATTATTCCAATTCCAAAACTAGTTCTGTTTGATAATCCCAGAGAAGTATCTACAAAAATAAATGTCAGTACTGTTTTCCTTTCAATTGTTTGTCGTGAGATAAGTTTAGGAGTGTGAATTCTGCAGTTTCCAGACAATTACATTCTTGGTGGTGTTTTTATATATCCCTGCTGACAATTGCTTTTAAACAAGGACTGTTGTGAATTTAAAAAGTGGAGTTAATTCAATGTGACAATAACAGAATCTTTTCAGCCTTGTAAAACTGATAGTTTTCCTTGAAGGTTTATCTTAAAGGATGAAAACGTGATATTAATTCACTCTGCCTGAAGCAACCTCTTAAAATTAAAGCTCTCATTTGAGTAAATCTCAAGCTATTTTGAAAAATAGCTTAAACTCTTTGCTACAGAGAAATATAAGGCCTCTAAAAAGAAAGAGCATAACATTTGCTTAGTTTAATTTGAATTTATGTGGAAAAAAACCCATAACATGATTTATGAAAGAACCTGAAAAAGGCCATCTGAACAAACCATCACCACCACCTGGCAGAGGAGATAATGGCAGCAGACTCTTAGAATAAGGCAAGGACTTTCCCAGTAAAAACCAACCTAAAATTTATCTCACGTTCTATTCAAGGTGCATATTTTGCTGATTCCTTTTCTAGCTTTGAGATAGCTTTCAGTGTCACTCCAGTAATATTTAAGTCAATGCCCACTGAAGATAGCTCCTACAAGGAGCAGGCTGTCTGGTAAAGTGGCAGCCTAGCCAAGCTCCTGCCTGACCTCAGCCAAAGGCAGGTTTACCTTCATCTGTGTCTGCCTGCAGAAGGAGATCAGCTGAAGCCTGGAGCTGCAGCCTTGTGCAAAAATCCTGTATTAACTTAACCTAGTGAAAGCTAGAAGTTCCTGCTCCTCACCCATGATTTCCTCTGGGATTTCTCCAGCTGTGGGTGAAAGAGACTGGCTGAATATCGGACAGGCAGAAACCAAGGTGCTAGGCATGAGGGAAAGTAACGACTCAGGCTACCAAAGCCTGCTTAGGACAGATGTCTGGGACTTCCAAATCTATTGGGGAAAAAAGTGGCATCAAAACTTAACAATTAAGTCAGAATCTTCAGGCTGAGTCTGGTGACAAGGAGATGGTATTAACTGAAGAGAATTTGACAGAAGGAAGGCTCCTCTGTCAGTAAAGGTAATAAGGTAGGAAATTTCTCAAAACTCATGTAATTCAATTTCTCTCTGTCAGAACACTGATTTGTGCAAGAGATGCAGAAAGGTTAAGATCCCTACAGAAGAAAAGGACAATTTTAAGTCAAAAGATAGATTGTGAAGTAGATTAAAAGCATAAATCAAACAGAACCTGCTTTCGTGGAATCTTATACAATCATAGAATGGTTGGGTTGGAAGGGACCTCAAAGATCACCTTGTTCCAAACCCCCTGACATGGGAATGGACACCTTCCACTACACCAGATTGCCCAAAGCCCCATCCAACCTGTCCTTGAACACTGCCAGGGAACATGAAAGTTCACCTATTCATTTCAAATTTACCTTCATATACATCTCCTTTAGGGTAAATTAATGGGAATATGTGTCTGCTGTCTTGAAATACAGTACCATACTAAAGCCATAAATAGTACACTACAGTAGTTTTGCATCATCTAAAATACAAGTTGGCTCTATAACACAGATTATTTTCACTTAATAAATTTGTGAATTCAGTTCTGGACAATTCTGGTTAAAATCTGATAGCTTCTTTACCAACATTGGTATGTACGGGATGCTGCCCGCTAAGAGAGGAGTGCCAGAGGACTTATGATCTTTTCTTATATTCTGTAGAATGGCATAAATCATTCACAATATTGAGAAAGAACAATGAAATATCTCACCTTACAAATTCATAAGACTTGTGAGTACACCTATCGAATAGTGTAGGCTTCACGCTCATGGTTTGCTGACTTAATCCATAAAACTCCAACAATTAAGTTTTTTGCAGTAATACAGTAACATTTTATCGGGAAGTGTGGGCATAGTTGCAGTGCAGCATTTAAGTATAGAGGAGCAGCTATTGTAGCTTATTAGTATTTTCTACAAGTTCAATATGTTTTAAAAACATGCCACTGTTTTAAAGAATCATAAAATGAGCCATATATACTACACTGCTGAGAAATTAAGAGTTAGCAGAAGCAATTCAGTGTAGGCAAAATTGAATTAAGCCTCCCCACCCTCAAGGGATGAGATCAAAATAGCTCATGCCGGAA
Source organism: Zapornia atra (assembly GCA_013400835.1). Lineage (NCBI taxonomy): Eukaryota > Metazoa > Chordata > Aves > Gruiformes > Rallidae > Zapornia > Zapornia atra. Next base: position 26,552 of record VZTU01006517.1, read on the forward strand.
TATAGTATCTTTGGAGCAGATAATACACACTTTTTCAGTAGGAGAAAAGTTCACAAAGAAAGATGGGGGAAGCCACGTTAGAGGGAATATGAGATCAAAAGACTGAGGAAAGCTGAGTTTGAGGAAGCTGTGAGGCTATGAGAATCATACAAGCTTCCAAGATGCAACTGACAGGGAAATTAGGAACACAGACAGTGAGAAATAAAGGGTATGCCTTAGCGTTGGTTTATTTCCTGTGGCAGCCATCACCATATTCAATTCTGTCCTTCCTAGACTAGCTTTTTCCAGCTTGCCCCAGCCTCAAATATCAAGCCACATGTCTCCTATTGCATTTTGCATTGACTTTGTAATTAAGGCCATTGAAATTTTGCCCTGAAACACTCTCTTTGGGAATCTAGGAAACTGCTCACAATTTATAGAACCTCTTGCACCCATTCTCTTGCACCTCTGGGCTCTCATTATCTGAGAATTCACTTTTGGTTTAATGGTGGCTTAAGCTTGGCTTGCTGTCAGAGGCCCACCTGGCAGTTCTATAACTCACCCTCCTCAACAGGACAGTGGGAGAAAATAAGGTGAAAAATCTTGTAGGTCAAAGTGAAGACAGAAAGATGACTTACCAATCATGGCTGACACAGATTCAACTGGGTAAAGTAATTCAATTAAATTACTGATAAAATACCCTCTCAGTCCTCTCCAGACTTAACAGACCCAGCTCTCTCAGCCTTTCTTAAATGAGCAATGCTGAAGTCCCCTAATCATCCTCAGAGCCCTCCTCTGGACTCTCTCCAGGAGTACTCTGTCTTTCTTAAACTGGGGAGACCAGAACTGGATACAATGCTCCGGATATGGCCTCACCAGGACAAGAGTTGAGGGAGAGGATAACCTCCCTCGACATGTTGTCTGTGCTCTTCTTAATGAACCCCAGGATACCACTGACCTTCTTGGACACAAGGGCACACTGCTGGCTCATAGAGAGCTTGTTTTCCAATGACTCCCAAGTCCTTCTCCTCAGTGCTGCTTCCCAGCAGGTCAAGCCCCAAGCTGTGCTGGTGCATGAGGTTATTCCTATGTGAAGGACCCTACATTTTTCCTTGTTGGACTTCACTAGGTTCCTTTCCACCCAACCTCCAACCTGTCCAGACCTTACCAAATGGCAGCTCAGCCTTCTGGTGTAGCTGTCACTTCTCCCAGTTTTGTATCATCAGCAAATTTGCTGAGGGTACACTCTATCTGTCCCCTTGTTGAGGCCATTGATGAATATGTGGAATAAGACTGGACCCAGTAGTGACCACTGGGCACAGTGTTAGCCACAGGCCTCCAACTAGACTCTATGTCTCTGAGCCTTGCCATTTGGCTGATTCTCAATTCACCTCTCTGTCCTGTCATCCAACCCTATACTTCCTAAGCTTGCTTATGAGGATGTTATGAGAGGCTGTGTCAAAATAAAAGTGCTTTAAATTGATAAGAACAGGTAGTACAGATGATCTTAGCTAAAAAGCTGAGAAGTGATGGTTACTTTTATTTTTACGATTTTTTTTTGAGAGACTGAAAAATGAATACTCCAAAATACCCATATCTGGAAAATTGATTAAACTACACTGTTCTATTTCTTTTCTGTATTTTCATGAGGGTTTTTGAGGGTGTTGCTTTTGACCTTACTGGTAAAATAAAAATTAAGAAATGTCAGTTTTCCTATATTCTTTGTATAGGTTGGGGTTTTTTTTTAGTTTGTTTATTTTATATATATTTTACACTTCAGTTCTATCTATATTCATGTTAAAACAGTTAGAAACACTCCAGAGGAAACTGCATTTTTGCACTACACAATGAGTCATAATTGCCAGAAACCAGGGAATGAACTGTATGATTAACCACCAGCAGACAGCATGAGTAGATGTCCAGTTAATTTATGATCTTGAATCCAGGAGAAATAGTTCAAAAAATTGATTCATTTTCCAAATAAGATTTAAAAATTTTTTTTTCAGAGTGCTGCTTTATAGTTCAAGTGTGATTATTTTGTGTTGCATGATGATTGATGACACCAATATACAGTCATTTATACACTGATAGATTAAACTTAAGAGCCACAAAAAGTAGTCTTCTTCCTGTAACTGGAATCTGAAAAATTGCCCCTAAAGCCTCGAAACAGTAGAAATCAACTTATGGTATTTCTAGACTGTTTAACTTCTGTTTGTCTGATCTCTGCTTATTCTAGAAGATTCATAAAATATAATTTAATTACTTGTCTTAGAGTCTTCTATTTGTTTATGTGAGAACCTGGCCAAATGCTCTATTGAACTACTATTTTATGAGTTCTATTTCACAAGAAACTCGATATCTTCATTCCAGTAGCAAACGAAAATTGCATTTGATATTATATTTACCACTGCAATAGCCATAGCTAATTTAGTTATAGCTAATGGAGTTCATTAATCCTGTATAATTCTTTTGCTTCCTAAATGTAGTGCACTAAATAGTGTGCACTTTAAAATATTTAGTTGACAAACTTTGGTAAAATTGTGCATTTGCACTTCAGCCTAGCTTATGTAGTTTATGATTCAAGCCTAATGTTTTGGGTATTTGTTCTCAAGAATAAATAATAAAAAACAAATGGAAAACATTGGAATTATTTGTATGTTTTATAAAATAAGCTGTACACTTCCTGGTGTCTATTTCTGTTAGGCTGAAATATCCTCTTAAGTCACTTCTCTCTTTCATAAATTCCTCTCAAATACGGAGGTACATGATGTATTTTCAAATAAACTTAACAAGATGAAACATTTACTGAGAAAGACAGCAAGATAGCTTTTGTCTTCAAACAATGGAGACAAGGAGGAATTTAAATGTTTCACATATACAGTGTTCAGCGTTTAAAATCATACCCATGCAAATATCATGCACGAATACCCCCTCGTTACAGAAACTTTCATGGGAGAAAGAGCAAAGCACAGACTGTATTTGTTGGAAGGATTAATCTCACATAAAATTTTCCTTTGGTCTATGCAATCCATATATCTTCACAGTCTCCACAGCAGTGCCTTTTTCACTGAAGAATTATCTGTCATACTCCATAATGAGGTGCACTTTCACAAGTATATTGTATAGATTTTTGTCACAGCACTTCACTGGTTTTGTAATCCTTTTTGCTTAAGAGCAGTCACCCTTTTCCTAAATGTTCAATACTTTGGAAGACAGAAGGGTTATATGGCATTCAGGTTTCTTTTGTGGTCCTTCAGACTGCAGAGTCTGAAAAGTTTCTACAGCTTATTGCATATGGTTCACCTCTCCATAGATGTTTTCCTATATTATAACAACAGGTACAATAAGAAACACTTCTGCTGGGTATCTCACACCTAAAAATAAATCAGTGATCTGATGCCATTTTTAGAGTGGCTTGTTTTTTTTTTCCCCAGGTTAACTATCCTTAGTTTCAGTTTCCACATTAGAAGAGGTAAGATGCTCAGATGGCCTTGGTCAGTGGTAAACAGAAGTTTGGTTTATGGTTGGAAGGATTTGGGGGAGTTTTGCTGCACCAGCTTTAGAGGGGAAAAGATCATTTTACAGAAACAGTAAGCGCTGAAGTCTCATTAATTCCCACTTTTCATGTTTATGTCCACAAAAGGAAACTTTAAAGCCATTTTTCCAGCAGCTGCTTAATTTTCAAGGTTCTTAGTCTGCGTGAGCATGAGTGTTTTAATATTCCTACAGTTCTCTTTCCAACTGTATTAGAAATTTCTTATGTCTTGACAGCACTGCATAGAGCTATGTATATCCCACATTAAGCACTCTATGTCTATGCTCACCATTGAACATAATCCACCAGGGAAGGGAATGTAAAATCTTCAGCTGAGGTGAGAAACTGAAATGAGCAACTTTTTATATGCCTTGTGCTCGCTGTTCTTCCTCAGCTCCAGCAATGGACATCATCCTAACCTGGTATACAAATACCCTCTTCTTAAAAAACAAGAGTAGTGAATAGTTTCCTACCAAATAGGATACAGAATGGTGGGGTTTTTTAATTAAAACCCGAGACTTTCATAGGATGTGTCAGACATGATTTACATTTCATTATACACAGAATCATAGAATCATAGGGGTTGGAAGGGACTTCCAGAGATCATCGGGTCCAACCCCCCTGCCAAAGCAGGCTCCCTAGCTCATATTACACAGATAGGCGTCCAGACGAGACTTGAATATCTCCAGAGAAGGAGACTCCACCACCTCCCTGGGCAGCCTGTCCCAGGGCTCTGTCGCCCTCACTGTGCAAAAGTTCTTCCACATGTTTGTGCGGAACGTCCTATGTTACAGAATGGTTTGGGTTGGAAGGGACCTCAAAGATCATCTAGTTCCAAACCCCCTGGTACGGGAACATACACCTTCTACTACACCAGGTTTCCCAAAGTCCCATCCAACCTGTCCTTGAACACTGCCAGGGAGGAGGCAACCACAACTTCTCTGGGCAAACAGTGTCAATGCCTCACCACCCACACAGTAAAGAATTTCTCTGTAATATCTAAATCTACACTCATTCACTTTAAAGCCATTACCCCTTGCCCTATCACTACATGTCCTCATAAACAGTACCTCCCCAGCTTTCTTGTAGGCCTGTTTTAGGTACTGGAAGGCTGCAGTAAGGTCTCCCCTGAGCTTCTATTCTCCAGGCTGAACAAGCCTAACTCTCTCAGTTTGGCTTCATATGAGAGGGACTCCAGCTCTCTGATCATCTTTGTGGCATTGCTACTCTGTACTCACTCCAACAACTTCATGTCTTTCTTATGTTTGGGGCCCCGGAGCTGGACACAGTAGTCCAGGTGAGGTCTCGCGAGAGCAGAGCAGAGGGGCAGAATCACTTCCCTCAACCTGCTGGTCATGATTCTTTTGATGCAGCCCAGGATCTGCTTGCCTTTCTGGTCTGCACAGGTACATTGTGAGATCATGTTGAGCTTCTCATCAACCAACACCACCAAGTCTTTTTCCTCAGGGAAGCTTTCAAGCCATTCTCTGCCCAGACTGTAGATGTGCTTTGGCTTTTGCTAACCCACCTGCAGGACCTTGCACTTAGCCTTGTTGAACTTCATGGAGTTTGCACAGGCCCACCTCTCAAGCCTGTCATGGTGCCTCTGGATGGCATTCTTTCTCTCCAGCATGTAAACCACACCACACAGCTTAATGTAGTTGACAAACTTGCTGACTGTGCACTCTATCCCACTGTCCATGTTTCCAACAAAGATGTTTAACAGCATTGGTCCTAGTACTGACCTCTGAGGAATGCCACTCATCACTGATCTCCACTTGGATATCAAGCTTTTGCAACTCTTTGAGTGCAACCATCCAGTCAATTCTTTATCCACTGAGTGGTCTATCAGTGAAATCCATGTCTTAGCAGTTTAGAGACAAGAATGTCATGCAGGACAGCATCAAATGCTTTGCACAAGTGCAGGTAAATTATATCATTTGCTCTTCCCTTCTCCACCTAAGCTGTAACCCCCTTGTACAAGGCCACCAAATTTGGCCACCAAACATGGTTCAAGGTTATGTGTTTCAAGCTCTGAGATATTCTGGTTGTCATAAAGGCAGCAGTGGAAGCTTCTTCTTTCCTCAGTATCAAACTTGTTTTACTTTGAATTAAGTAATCTCTGTGCCAGAAAAGTAACACAGATATCATCCTATAAATTAAAAAGTTCATACAGGAAGAAACATCAAATAAATGTAGGCTAAATATTACAATAGTCTTTTCAGCAGGAACTGTAAGGTATATCTCCTCCACTCTACCTAAGCAGCTTGATGTCAAATTACAGCAATAGTATACTCATTTGGTCTGGTCTAATGACTTCTACAAAATGTGAAACAATTCTGTTTTTTCTTTCCATACCGAACTGAGTCAAGTGGTCCCTAACTGAGATTTATGTATTAACTTCTTTTATGTAACAAGACATGATCTGATCTCATAGAAAAATATGAGCTAAATTTAACTCATCTGGCCAGGAGAATCATTCCTGAAGATTCAAGCTTCATATGAGTTAATTTATGCTTCTGACCCTTATGGTTGCAAAAAAATAATCTCTGTGATGTGAATTAAGCATAGAAAGATTCAGCTTTTTCACAATGGTCTAGCAAAGACCTTGAAAGAAATGGTTACTTTATTCATCTTAATAGGAAGAAAATTCTAAATCCTAATTAAAATGTGAACACCATCATTGCTAGCTCTTCAAATATTGATTAAAGAGCATAAAAAGAAAAGGAAAGATTACATTATGATAATGTGATTTTATCATGAGTGCATTTTGGCATCACATGTAGCTTGTCCTTGGGCTACAAATGGTTTGAGAGAGCAAGATCACTTTTTTTCAAGCTTCCTGAGTTGTAAATTTTACCTCTAGAACTGTTTGCTTACTACTCCCAGTCAGTTAAATTTAAGTGCAAGAAAAAAGACCTCTGGAAGTAACACTCTTGTAGAGAGTGCTTTAATTTAAGACAATTTGTTTAATAATTTTCACTGTCTATAACAGCCCATGCAATATTTTGACTGTGAGCAGTTTGCATTTTACATATAGTTCATATACCATAATTACAAGATATTTTTTTAATATTAAATGTAGAAAAATAATCATTCTTATATACAGGAGAAGCATTTGAAACTCTTTTATCAATAATTACTTAAAGATTTGTATGCAATGTCAATAAGGTGTTTATCCATCACTAGCCTCCCTTGCTACTCTAAAACATTTAGTCATAGATGACAGCCAAATCCTGCCCTTAAACAGTTACACAGGGACAAGTAGGTAACTCTTGGGCTGTCAGATTACAAAGCACCCAGCTCCTGGTAGTCAGCTATAATGGATTTAAAGATGTGTTCATTTTCTCAGAGAAGAGATGGCAAAGTCTTTTAGACAGGTTAAGTCATTGTAACTGGTAGGGTTGACATACACCTACCCATGGAATCCAAATTTCCCTCTGATAGGTCTATTCATCAAACAATCCTCTCTAGAAAGTAATTTATGTGTTGTCAGATTTCATAGCATCTCATATCTGCATCATTATTTCTGTATCCTGTGACAATAGATACACAGGAAAGCAGATATCGATGGTATGCAGGTAACATAACTGGAAAAAAATTGCATATGGGCAACTGAAGCAGAAATGAATCAATACATCCTTGACCAGCTATACCTTTGTCATATATTGTTCCTACAAATTACATTGTTTGCTCTTTAGTCTATTATTGACAATAAACTAGCTTGTCTGCAAGTCTTAGCTTTAGTGACTTAGTGTCTTGAGAAAACCTCATGAGATCAAAACAAAGTGCATGCATGGCTGCAATACACAATCTTTTGGAGCCAAGCTAAGTTACAAACCTATTCTGGAAGTCTGCAGTGTTTATGGTGACCCACATGAATGACTACCAGAATATTACTTAGGAGAATGGACACAGAAGAAACGACAACAGTTTATTATTTCAGGAAAATAGCTGAACACAATTGTACTGTGAAGACTATCTTTCAGAATTTAAATAAGAAAAAAGTAATTCTTAGCTACACCTCTGACCCAAATATTGATGCTTCATTAGCTACCATAAGGCAGAATCAACACCAGGTTTAGAAGAGAAATTTCATATTGGGCAGGTTATCACAGAATGGTAGGGGTTTTAAGAGACCTCTGTAGATCATGTAGGCCAATAGCCCTGCAAGATCACCTAGAGCAGGTTGCACAGGGTGGTGTCCAGTTGGGTTTGGAGTGGGTGTGGAGAAGGACACTCCACAACCTCTCTGGGCAGCCTGTCCCATTGCTCTGTCTTCCTCAGAGTAAAGAAGATTTTTCTCATGATCAGATGGAACTTCCTGAGTTCCAGTTTGTGCCCATTGCCCCTTTTCCTGTCACTGGGCACCACTGGGAAGAGTCTATCCCCACCCTCTAGACATTGTAAGTAATTGTAAGTTCCCATCTCAGTCTTCTCCAAGCTTAACAGACCCAGCTCTCTCAGCCTTTCTCAGATGGAAGATGTTCCTGTCCCCTAATCATCCTCAGAGCCCTCCTTTTGGACTCTTCCCAGGAGTTCTCTCTCTTTCTTGAGCTGAGGAGACCAGAACTGGATACAATGCTCCAGATATGGCCTCACCAGGACAAGAGTTGAGGGAGAGGATAACCTCCCTCGACATGTTGTCTGTGCTCTTCTTAATGAACCCCAGGATACCACTGACCTTCTTGGACACAAGGGCACACTGCTGGCTCATAGAGAGCTTGTTTTCCAATGACTCCCAAGTCCTTCTCCTCAGTGCTGCTTCCCAGCAGGTCAACCCCTAAGCTGTGCTGGTGCATGAGGTTATTCCTATGCAGAGGACCCTACATTTTTCCTTGTTGGACTTCACTAGGTTCCTTTCCACCCAATCTCCAGCCTGTCCAGACCTTACCAAATGACAGCTCAGCCTTCTGGTGTATCTGTCACTTCTCCCAGTTTTGTATCATCAGCAAGTTTGCTGAGGGTATACTCTATCTGTCCCCTTGTTGAGGCCATTGATGAATATGTGGAATAAGACTGGACCCAGTAGTGACCACTGGGCACAGTGCTAGCTACAAACCTCCAACTAAATTCAACACCTCCTATCATGACACACTGATCTTGGTCGCTCAGCCAGTTCCCAGTCCACCTTCCCAGTCCTCTCACCTAACCCAGACTTCCTAACCTTACCTACAAGGATGTTATGGGAAACAGTGACAAAAGCCTTGTTGAAGTTGAGGTAAAGAACATCCACTGCCCTTTCCTCACCTACGCAGCCAGTCATGCCATGATAGAAGGCTATGAGATTGGTGAGGGATGTTTTCCCTTTGTTGAATCCATGTTGGTTTTAATGGGGCTCAATAGGTTGGGGCAGCAGTAGAGCATGGAAGTCTGAATCCCGAGTTCAAGCCCCAAGTTGGACACCAAAAAGAGGATTTTTGTCCCAGAGCTCTTGTCTCTGATTAGACCCTTTTATGGATGAGGGAGTGATGTCAGGTGGTGTGGAAGACAGCCCAGCTAACTCATCTCACTTATATTGTCTGGTTGGGGAGGTTAACTCTGGCCTGGCCAGAAGCAGGGCACACGCATAGAACAAGTTGTTCCTTATCTTTCAGGGATGGAGGTAACGCTGACTGGCTTGTAATTTCCTGGGTCGTCTTTCTTGTCCCTTTTTGAAGACTGTCCTTCTGTCTGTTCCAAATTCAGTCTCTCTGCCTATCATATTCTGTCTGCCCGAACTCAGGAAAAAGCCTTTGAAGAAGCTAAATTACAACAAATTTTCTAAATGGCAAAATATTGTAATGCAAACTGAATTATCATTAGTACAACTTCTGGTAATGTTTAAACACTTTCAAAGTGTTTTCAACACAAAAGCTTTAAGCATTTTTAATGTAATGTCCTGGATATAAAGACTAGTTCTATGAGACAGCTTGCAGGAATTTGCTTGATGGAAATTATTGTTTATATTAATCTTAAATAGTTTATAGAGTATCAGCATCTAGGAAAAAATCTTTACAATCTTGGGCATAAATTGAAGTTATGCATAGTGCCTGGATGGCAAGAAAACAGATGAGCTGTGATAGCAATTCAATGAAAATGGCATAAATGGTGCTCTTAAAATACAGTATGGTTCTTCTAATGGCAATTCCACTGCTGGTAGGAATTTTGGGTAGGTTACCTTTCTGACTGGAATGAACTGAATTTTTTAAACTAAACGTCAGGATTTAAATTTTTATTCAGTAAACAATCTATGATCCACTACAAGGCTACTGAACACCTGGCTTCACAGCCCATCAGTTGTTCTAGCTATCACTCACTATTTCAGAAATTCTGGTGACAAAGTACTTACTCTCATTTCAATTGAGACTCTCAGAGGCTTTCAGGCTTCCTAATCCTTAGAAAGCTCCTTCTGCTTATGTGAGATAAAGTAGTGATCCCCCAAGACTATAAACTTTATCTCTTTGTCCATCTTTATAAGAAGATGGATAGTCATTTCATACACTTGACTTATTGAAGAGTTCTCCTATTAAAAACTCATGGCACTACTACTACAAGGTTCATATTCAGCTGCCTTAACTATATAATAAAGATATTTCTGTGGCAGCAAGTTTAATTTCAGAGAATGGTATGAACAAGCTTAATCTTTTTTAGCTAACACACAGAATAGAAATACAGAGAAATTTCTTACATCCGCTCCATCTTTATTGACCTAGCAGTGACATTTGACACCATTGGCAAGGTCTTCACTTTAGTATCAGATGCTTAGACAATTTCATTCTGAGATTTAGACAATTTCATGGTGGAATAAAGGCAGGTCTGGGACAAGTTTGAATGCTTTCAATTCACTTCCTCCAGTGAAACAAGCTCATGTCATCTTACCAATGTTGCTTAGTATATATTTTGTCAAGATGGTCTCATCTGATTCCTACAGACTCCAGGTATCCAGATTAGATTCAGGGCTTGATGGAGAGCTGTTAGAATGCCATTGTTGTGAGCAACAAGACTGACTGATCTGTCTGCTGACAGCTATACCCTTATTGCTCATTCCTGGGAATCTATGCAAATAATGGTGCATTGCATTTCATCTGCATGCTCACCTTTTGGAATGATTAATGACTTTAAAAACATCACTTTTCCTGGTAAACCATCACCCGTTAGCTTTAACTAACCAAAGTCATGTGCTTTCAGCTGTAGAGAAATTATCCCACTAGAATACCTCAGTGGTGCGAACAGATGAAATTTTCAAAAAAGCACAGATGCCCAGAGCAACCTTCAGAAAATAAAAAAGATATTTTTATGACAAGAAGGGCATAGTTTCACACAGATTAAAGTCTGAAAACTGTCTGTCAGGGAGCAGCAACAGTGGGCTGCTCCCCAAGTGAGGCAAGCTGAGATATGGGGTGAGAGCAAGGTGGCAGAGTACTGTCCTCACCAGCCAAGGCACAGTCCCACAGTGTCTGATCAAAGAGAGAAGGACAGGTCTGATGATGGTAGCCAGGGTCAGTCACAGCCCATGTGAGATTCCCATGTAAGTCTGTGGTGATGAGGCAGGTCTGAGAAAGTCAAGTAGCCAGGTCAAGGGTACACAGTTGAATTTTCTACATGTAGTGCATTTTACAAATCTTTTATGCTTTCTTTTTGTTCTTCTTGCTATCCCTAAAGCTGATTTTTTCCAGATCTAGGTCTGCTTTTCTCTAAGTGACCCCTGCTGAATCCCTGGTGCCAGCTTGTTTCCATTTCCCAAGGCCACCACTATCATACCAAGTCACTGATCCCCTACAGCGTATCATCACATTAGAGCCATAAATGTGTCAGTGTACATGGAATAATTACTTGTAAGTACCATCTATATAAAACTGTGGTTGCGCTATATGAAGATAAGCAAAAGTGAAATAAATTAAGCGTAGCCACCCAGTCATTAACAAAACTGCTGTTGCAGCTAAACCAAGCAAAAACAAAGCTCCAGGCAGGTAAAAAAAAATTTGATCCAAGCAATTCTAACAAGCCTTAGTCCTGGGGCCTTGGAAACACAATACAAAGCATGTTTTCTGTTAGTATCAGTGGCAAAACAGATGACACCAAGTTGGGGGGAAATGTCTATCTGCCAGAGGGTAGGAAGGCCCTCCAGAGGGACCTGCACAGGTTACATCGATTGGCAGAGACCAATGGGATGAAGTTCAACATGGCAAAGTGCCAGATCCTGCACTGTGGTCATAACAACCCCAGGCAACGCTACAGGCTTGGGGCAGGGTGGCTGGAAAGCTGTACAGAGGAAAAGGTTCTGGGGGTGTTGGTTGACACTCAACTGAACATGAGCCAGGAGTGTGCCCAGGTGGCCAAGAAGGCCAATGGCATCCTGGCTTGTATCAGGAATATCGTAGCCAGTAGGACTAAAAAAGGGGAAGTTCTACATTATAAAGTACTGCACACTCTGAAGAATCAACTGATATCTTGATTTTTGAAGAAACATTATTCTGAAGAGTTTATGCTTTGGCAGACTAAAGTCATCCAGGAGCATACAAATGCAGACTTGGAAGTATTACTGAGAAATGTATCTGTTCCAGTAATCTTCAGATTAAGGATTATGGCAACCATGAAGTAATTTATTCCTTAAATTCGTTAGTACATTCAGAAAGTAACACAGGGTTGCAAACTGAGGAGGAGGTTTCTTATTCTTTTCTTAGTGAGCCACATCTAATGTTAATCCGGTCTTTGCTATTTGATAAGTGGCTGACAGACACTGATGATGTGGACAAGTTAGTGCACCTACCTGTGTACAGTGCTGACAAGAATTTAGTAACATCTTCTAAAAGAATTGATAGGTTTGATCTGGGAATGAAACTTAATTTTTGTAAATGTTGGTAAATATTTCTCTTGTATAATCCTAAAGCAAAGTTATGTGTCCCACTCTGAGGATCCATAAACAAGAACTGGGACAGCAACTGTAACAGTCTTCATCAAATTTATATCTTAATGAGCCACAGTGAGTTCCAACCCAAATAAATTATAGAAAACAAGATGAAAATGGAGAACTTGAGAAGATATACACTACTGTTGGACACATTTCAAAGTGCTTGGAGTCTTGATTCTCTTCTACAAAGAAAAAAATCCAGAATCTGGACATATACTCAAAACACCTAAGCTTTCTCACTTCGAAAGAAACAGTTCAGAGTTCTTAGTCTGTCTTTGAATATTTTAGCATTTTCATTTCAAATCAGAAATTAGAGACATTCAAATGAAAATTTTAAAATACAGAAACCAAAATGTTACAAAACTCAGAAGTCTCACCTCTGTCTTAAGCTAAAATTTCATAGATTTAGGATCTTACCCTAAACTAGAAAAGTTTTCTCATCACTATTTTACAGATTTTCTCTTTCTTGTTTGGAAGTTTTGGAGTTGGAAATCTTGATTATTTAGACCTTCCAGAATGTTATTTTGAAATTAGCTAAAGCATAGGTTACTTCTAAAAATATCCACAAAGTCATGTGACTTTTAAATGTCTTGATGACAGATAATCATGTTTCCTCGACATACCCTTGCAGTAGATACACAAATAACAGATTTCATTTTCCTGAGAGGTGTCTTGTCAGGGCACTCCAAGTTAAAAGTGACTTACCGATAATATTTTCATAGGCATAACAGACCAAACCCACTGCAGATTGCTGGCTAGGAAGAATACCATTGAAAACACCAATAATTAATTTCAAAATAAACCAAATAACTGCTAATACATCAAGATGAAAGTAACTTAAAATAGTGTGGGAGTATACATTAAACAAAAGTGCATACAAATACCAGAGAAGTAATATGTCTCTAACTCTGATGTGACCACATATGGAATGACTCAACCACATCTGAGTGTAACATTACCTAAAATATTGTGTTGGAGAGACCTTTACATAAGTAACAATGATGAGGATAAGGATGGCAAGCTAGTTAAAGGTACAGATAATAGCAAATACATTTTAATATGCATGCATATTACATACATCATGGTCATCATTGATCATCATGATTAGCAGTCCTGCTCATAAGATTCAGTATTCAGCTTTTTCACATGTGCTTTGTTGAACTGGCCATAAATGAAACAGTCATGTATTTTTTAAGAGAAAAGAAAAAAAAATCTCTAAAAACAAAAGGAGATTATTCTTATAAGGTAATAATTATTTTATAATTCAATAATTATTTTACTGAAGCACAAAATCAATAGGATGAAATTTGTAGAGGAAAAATAGAGATTATAACTTGGGTGAAAATATTTTCACTGTGAGATCTACTGGACTGTGGACCCACCTATTAACTGTGGTCCAAATTCAAGGAAGAATTCTCATCTTTTTTGCTGTTTCCTGTGACTGATAAAATCAGATTGAAAAAGCCTTTAGAGAAAATGCACTTGAGTTTTCAGCTCATTTTCCTTGTTACAATCTCTTTCTACACCCTTTTTCTGCTGCTTATTGAAGGAAAAAAAATAGTCTTACTGTTGTAAAAATGCTTCCAATGAAGAGAGGTAAGGGCAGATAAATGTAGTTTGAAAGACACTTGGCAAATGCAATTCTGTTTCTAATATTAGCCTTACGATAAAAGGATAATGGAATATGTCCAAAGTGTCACCGAACCTCTCTCCTCTTCTTGATAATGTAACTCTGAACAGGTTGGTGGATAATGCAGTCTTAGAGCCTTCCAAAATACCTTCTTATGTGAATGCCTCTAAACATGCCTACATATTCCTAAAAATGTACAAGGGAAAACTGGATGGTTCAAAGATAGTTGTCTATGCCTATCCAGTATTGCAGACGTTCAGACAGGCATGTTTGGGAATTACATTAAAAAATTCTACATGCTAAATAATTATTTTTTTTTAGAACATGAGAGTAATAAAAACTGAGATGGAGTCATAAGTGAAGATAAGTTTCTTGCACAACAAAATAATAAAACATTAAAAATAGTTTTAATTTCAAGTTATAAGTTTGGGAATATTCATATTCTCAACTAACTAACGGATGAGGATTTTTTTTTATCTGATCTTTCTCTAAGACTGCATTCCTTTATTTCTTTTGATGTGACAATATGAGTTTCAGTCTGATGTTGAAATACAATGTTTCTTACTAAATACTATATATGATCTAGTGCATTATATCTAGCAGAGCTAAATGATATATTAAATACAAAACAAATTGCATCTTATGCTATGAAACTGTGGAAGCCAAAACCAATTTAATCATTAATTTCAATATTGGCAGTATGTTTTTATTAAACATATATTTATATGCAATAGAAAACTAAGAACTAATGTTGAATTTGTAATCGTGCCTTGGAAAATCCATACCATAACTTATGTGGAATATCCTTGAGCAATTAATAGCACATATGTATGGACAAAGCTTTTCATATTAAGTAAAATCAATAGTGTAACTTTGAAACACATCTTGGATTTATCTGCAGAAGAAAATCAATATCTATCATTGAAAAAAGATTAATAGTATCTATTAAAATAAACGCAAAACTTGTTTTTAGTTAGCAATTTATGATGTAGTTAACTGGCATTGATAAAAATATTTATATTATCCACACTTTCCTATGCTGAGAATATACTGATTCTAAAATTCTTGGACCCACCTATTAACTGTGGTCCAAATTCAAGGAAGAATTCTCATCTTTTTTGCTGTTTCCTGTGACTGATAAAATCAGATTGAAAAAGTCTTTAGAGCCCAAGTATCCTCTTGCTTAAATTTCAGGCTGAGAAAAATTCAAAACAGTGCCAACAAATTCAAGCCGTTTTTCAATCAAAGTTCAGGATTTGTTGAAGCTTCCATGGCCTAAACTCCAAACTCTGCACTTTGAAAAACTGAAGCTTCCTTTAAGGCTCCACAGACCCAGATTATATTAGTAGCATGCCAGTACATTGTATCCAGTCCAGGATCAGGTCACCATTGTTTGCACCCCGTGAACACAGAGGAGAACCAATTTCATGCCTTGAAGATATATGCTCTAAGGCAAAATGATAGACACACTGATGGAGATATTACAGGTAAGACAGCAGACAGCAGTACTCCTATCACATTATCAGAGAACCCTTAGTTTCCCAGTGCACAACTAATTTCCTAACCTTTCCCAAATGCAGATGGAAAGAAAGATGACAAATCTTGCCCGTTGTTTTCTGATCCAGTAGAGATGTCAGGTTTACTTAGAGCTTCAGGTGACTACTTGAGAGTAGAATAAAAGCTGAGTACTTGATTTATTTTGAGGACTTAAGCATATCCCTGTTGCTTCAAGCTTTTTTCTTTTCTGTGCCTTAAGACTCCCACCTATTATTCTTTTATTTTATGTCTTATGGTCTAAACTCACTGCAGTCAGTATTTTCACAATACCCTTTACAACAGTCTCTACAAATGCAAGTATTGTGTCACATTATATTTACCTGGGAGATGGATCTCTCACTTCTAATTTATGAACAAGGAAATTACCCCCAGAAGATAATGTCTTGTTTATTATGGAGAATGGAAATGTAAGGGAGAAAGCTTTGCTTAGGTTTACAACCCACTATCCTTTCACTTAAACAACTAAGTTGTTTAAACCAAGTTTAGTATTCTTACATGTGTAATCTTGCCACCATGGGTTAATTATAGGCTCAGGCTATTGAAACTTAAACCAACAAACATCCTTCTGTGTGAATTTATAAAACTGGATTTTTTTTTTCTCAAATTCAGACACAGTATTTGCTATGAGACATTAATGGAGTATATGGATACTATTGATATTCTTGTCTTTCAAAAGTGTGATTATCTGACAGTTATTTGCAGGAACTGAAACAGTGAATTGAGTTTTCTCCTCACTCTCATGTGAGTTTGAGCTGGCACACAGAGGGTTGATGATTTGTAATTTACAGTAGATAAGTTGTCTGGAATGTCATAAAAAAATGTAATTCAAGATCTCCCCTAGCTATACTGCTTTACTTCTTGTTATTAACACACTTGCAGTCTATTCATTGTTCTTTCTTCTAGCAATGTTAATTTTAAAACCAGATGGAATCTGAATTTTAAAATTCTATTTGAGTAGCTGATTAAGTGCAGAAACTTTGCTTATGATTTCTCCAAGAATGTCTGTGAGGTATCCCTACATTAATACACTTGGGTTGGGGCAATCTTCATCATCAATACAGGCTGGGACATGAAGTGATAGAGAGTAGTCCTACAGTGAAGGATTTGGGGGTGATAGTGGATGAGAAGCTCAACATAAGCCAACAACGCACACATGCAGCCCAGAAGGCCAATTGCACCCTGGACTGCCTCAAAAGGAGCGTGACCAGCAGGTCAAGGGAGGTGATTCTCCCCCTCTACTCCACTCTCTCAAAATCCCACCTGGAATACTGTGTCCCCAACATAAGCACATGGAACTGTGGGAACAGGTCCAGAGGAGGGCCACGAATATGATTAAAGGGCTGAAACACCTCTGCTATGAAGACAGGCTGAGTTGGGGTTGTTCAGCCCAGAGAAGAGAAGGCTCAGGGGAGACCTTATAGTGTCCTTCCAGTACCTGAAGGGGGCTTACAAGAAAGCTGGGGAGGGACATTTTAGAAGGGCATGTAATGATAGGATGAGGAGGAATGGTTTTTAATTGGAACAGGGTAGATTTAGCTTGGATATTAGGAAGAAATTCTTCACTACAAGGGTGAAGACATACTGGAACAGGCTGCTCAGGGAGGTGGTGGATGCCGCCTCCCTGGATGTGTTCAAGGCCAGGTTGGATGGGGCCTTGAGCAGCTTGATCTAGTGAGAGGTGTCCCTGCCCGTGGCAGAGCTGTTGGAACTAGATGATCTTTGAGGTCCTTTCCAACACAAACCATTCTATGATTCTATAATACCTTCCTTTACACTGATTACATAATGCAATTCAACATTCTGTATTAACAGGCTTTTATTAGGCTGGATTCAGAGGTTGCATCTATTGGGGATTAAAGAAGTTGTATAATGCAGTTTCCTCAATTCAGCAATGTTAGAAAGGATCTGATGATCTTCTAGTTGGTAAAATTGATGGCTTTTACCCATTTCTTAGCTGGCACATATTTGTCCTATTTTTAGACTGTTGTCAGACCTGACGCACATAGATATTTTTCAACAAAATGAGCAAGCATGCCTATTTTTTTATTTCAATATTCAATGCAAATTAATTGTTTTCATTCTGTTGATGGTAAATCTGTGATTTATCCTGTTCATTAAGACAGGTCTAAAATTAATTTGCTCAGACATTGCAGTATTTAACATGATTTCATTAAGATATTCTTTAAATACTGCTCAGCTCAACTTTCTAATTCACATTTCCAATATATACCTACAACATAACTCTTCTAAACTACATCCAGTGTATTATTTTGGGCTTTGACATATCATACACAGACAAAAGGCTTAATTAGGTACCTTAAGAGAATGGAAGAAAATAGGAAAAGATTATAGGTACCTTTTCTAACATATCTTATTCTGATTTTTCTTTGGGATGACAAACTACAATGGATGTTTTCTTAGAAAACTTGTTTTCTTCTCTAACTGAAATTTACATCTAAAGGAATTAATCTTTTATAGAGGACATGTCAGTGGTGAAAAGACCTGAAGACTTGGGAAAATCTGTTCTGTTGAAGGTTAAAAGGAAGGGTCCTTCAAAAGCAAGGCAGAAGTTTCTTGATAGTCATGAGTATGTGTCAATAGAAGAAGTGATAGTAACAAAGTATTACAAAGGATCTTGAGACTCATTTCTAGAAGTCTGGTGCAAGTCACTCTAACTTCCTCCTCCATCTGGTCTATTTAACAATTTTTAAGCTGTTGAAAGTTAAACTGCTCTTACTAGGACAATTCCCTGTTTTTGTAACATCTAGCACCAGAGACCTAAGAGATCATATATGAGTTATGAGGAAATATAGGAATTACAAGGTACCAATAAACTTTGTGAAATTTAAGAATTCATCAAAGCTAGTAATATCCAGCCTGCATGAAATTTTCATTATTACCACCTATGTCAACATGAGGCAATTCTGATCCCTCTTGAAGTAAGGCAATATTTGTTGATGGGCTAACACCTGTCATTGGACCAGATAACATGCTGGAGAAAATGCAGACAAGTTTGCTGAAATAGAAACCCTTCTTCAGACTTGAAAGTCATAAAACTTTTTTCCAAACTATGTACAGATGGAAAATGTTGCATACAAACTGAATGAAAAAAAAGTTGGCTGGTAGCTGTGGAGTTTGGGAATCTTTGTAAGATCATAAGGTAATCAATTCTATGAAGGAGGAAAAAGGCTGGTAATTCACTGGTTGCAGAACAAGAAGGAAATTTGGAAAGCAGAGAAAATTATAGTATGTCATAGTGCCATATCGGTATTCAGTCCATTTTTAGCATCCATTGGTATGTAACTAAACCTAGGTACCAATCTGATACTGTTTCCTCTCCCTTGGTCAGTGTACTCCTTTGCCTGAGGAAGTTCAGATTTCATTTTCCTAGAAATTAAATTCCTTAGGCTTTCATGTCCACCAGTGCCTTATTAAAGTTGAATGCAATCAGTTTTCTTCTGTTCTGCTAGTTAAATTTATGTTGCTGCATGGAAATGAGTAGAGAATTCACCTGCACAGACAGATGCGGTGGTGGGTCTGTCCTAAACGTGTGGGAATTTATCATTCTCTATCAATACTGTACATACTACCTAATTTTACTTAATGTAAAATATAAATGCAATCCTGGAACCCATGGATAATTTACGACTTTCTCTCTTTCAAGTGATGATGACTAGATGGCATCATGTATTAGCAAGGATATTGTCATGGTTCAATCCCAGCTGGCAACTAATCACCACACAGCCACTCGCTTACTCCCTTCTGGTGAGATTGAAGAATCAGAAATTATAAAACTTGTGGGTTGAGATAAAAACAGTTTAATCCAGACTATGGTTTTCATTTTTCATATAGCAGATTTGGTTCTAATCATCCATACTTCTTAATTTCAAAATGAAATTAATTATTTTCATTAATTTTCAAATTAAATTCTAAAGTATCTTTATCTGGAGATAAACAGTATAAAAAGTAGAGGTTTGGTTGTTTGTTTGTTTGTTTGATTGTTGGTTGGGGTTTTTTGAGTGGACTTTACAGTTCTGATTGTTAGATCTGACAAAATTCTCTTGGGATGTTTTTCAGACTGCCACAATGGAGGTTTATAGAGGTTACATCTCCCTGAAGAGACTATATTGCCAGAAAGTCTCTGTAAAGAGGAGAAGGGGTAGATGTTGGTCCTAAACCACTTCAGGAAGGGATTGACATATGTATAGAATGAAAAAGTATGGACAGTATGGAGAGACATAAAGAGTAGTGCGTATCCAGGTCACCAGGGTCTTGACTTGTCCCTACTGATTGATTAAGAAACAGCTACAGTCAGGAAGTACAAGTAGTCTGAACACAACTATTTTCCAGTTTTTCAACCAGCTGGTATATTTTGGTTAAAGGATGATAACTTCTATATTTATTTCTGCTTAGTAGTAAGTATGGAACCTTAGACTATCTGAACATGCTTTATTTATCACTGACACTCATGATAGGGACATCAATTATTTCAGCCTTCAAGGAAATTTTCAAGGTACTGGCTCAAACTGAACTGTGTCTGCCAAATGACTATGGTCACAACATCGCAACTGTTATTGCTGTTTCATGCCAACTAATCTACCTCTATCCTTTCTACAGTCACATACATGACATACCATTAAGATATAGTCCAGATGTGTTTCTCTCTTATGGTGCCAGACTCACTCATTATATCTGTAATATGGAATTTTGGAACCTGAGTTCACTACAGAAGAGCTTCAATGCAGAGTATAAATATTCTTTATAATATAGTACCAAATATATATCCCTCTTTTTGATTAGTGTCCTGATTCTGGCCAGGCCAGAGTCAACCTCCCCAAGCAGTCATCAAAGGTGAGCTGAGTTAGCCTGGGCTGTTTTCCACACCATCTGTCATCACTTCCCCTTAAAAGGGTCTGGTTGGGGAAGGGTAGAGGTTTGGTGCCTCCAAGACAGTCTGAATGTGGCTGGGGAGCTGGGTAGGTTGGTTGGCTGGCCAGCCAGCTGGCTCTTGAGATGGGCAGCAGTTTGTAATTGTTGGGGGATGGTAAGGTGCTCTGTGTTATCACTGGGTGCGAGTAAATTGGCCGTTATTGTTCTACATTCACGGAGATTTTGTCAGGAAACTGTCCTCATCCCAACCCACAAATGTTCTGTCTCTTTCCTTCTGGGAATGAGGGAGTGGTGTGTGGTGCTCAGCCAGTGTTTGGGGCTAAACCGCACAATTAGCTTAAAGGTTTTGTTATTGTTGTCCATTTCATATCATCATATTTTTATTAATGTAAACACAAAATTAGGGGTTTTTTAGCATATGTTCTTCCCAGTATGTTCTCCATGTATTTCAATGTTTATAACTGCAAAGTTATGGCTGCTTTGGAAATCAAAAACAACATTAGAATGGAAACCAACTAGCTGCTACATGGTGACAGAATTGAAAAGTCATGTTGTATGTCAGGGAAATCAATACAGAATATTTCAACTTTCAAATATAATTAACTTAAAAAAAAAACCCAAAACCACACAATATAGAAACAACAAGCCCAAGCTAATACAAGTTATTCAAATGTCTCTGGAGAAGTTTTCAGTTTTAGTTGTTTCTTCTAAAGATTCAAGGGGAAGATTTCATTAACAAAATGCACATTTAATTATGGATATTTCAAATGGTATGATGCACAGGATGCAAACCTATTAAAATTCATTAGTAGGGTACAGCTGTTTTATGTACTTTTAAACTGTATCCTAAATTGATTGTGCTTCTTTATCTATAAACCAGCTGTCCATTCTTTATTAAGATGTTTGTCAGTTCATAGAAAAAAATAGTAAAAATGAGTGTTTAACAGCATTTAACTCAGAACCTCACAAAGACTTACTTCAAGAGGAATGTAAGAGAAAAGAAAATGTAAACCAGACAACTATAAACAAAACCACAGGTGATCTGGATTAAATTTAGTTTGTCATATGGGAACTAAAGTTATGAGCTTTCATCTGAGTCATTAATCTCGGGATATATTGTTTGATTAATAAAAATATTTTCTTCTGCCACAATAAGGATGATACTGTGAAAATATTAACCCCTCACTCTCCACTAGGAATTTAAAATTTAATTATAAAGGGTTCCCTTAATCTTGATACTAGCTCTGGAAACAGCCTTGGACCTCTCAACCTTCACTAAAAAGGGTTAGCAGGATTTTATTAGTGCATTAGGTCCTACAGGACCACAAGTCAGCAGTTAAGAATATGAATCTAGTTTTGGTTCCCTCAGTGACCAAAACTAATTACAAATGTTCAAGTGTAGTTCAAAGTTTTCATGCTCCTGGGTTACAGAACTATAAGTAAGACAAGGCTTTCGTTTTGATGTAAGAACATAACTGTAATCTAATGAAAAACACTCTCTACCTTCCTTTAACAAAGAAATACTGGCTGCGTGACCCAGTTTAGTTTTGAAAGGTAGATTAAAGACACAAAACACTTGTTCGCCAAAAATCTACTGTTTTGGGCTAATCCTCTTTCTGTTACATAACGGATGCCTGCTCAAGAATTTAACACTTTAATAAGAAATATTTTTTGAGAATCTTAGTTCCAGTCTCCTCTGGAATGACACCTTGACACTAGACAAGGGACTACCCATTCATTCAGGGACCATACAGACTAATTTTGTTAATGTCTCTGAAAAATTCACACCCATTTTGGTGAATAACCCAAAGACTCTTTTGAGGAACCATCAAGATGAAGGTAAGTGAGGGCATGGCCAAATAAGCAATTGCTTGAAAGACAGCATGGAAGAACCATGCCAGGATCATGTCTGACCCTCAGTTCCCTCACCAGGTGTGATCCTGACCCACACTAACGAGTAAGCTGACATCCCAGCTTGGCTTTTGTGCCCCTCTGATCCAAACAGAAATGCTAATACACCACACATACTCTTCTCCTCTGGGTTAGGTAAACTGAAGATGTGTGATAACAGTGTTGGACTGTAGTCCAAACAATTCCAGTGGCACTCCAAGATCTTTTCTTCCTGGAGTACACACACCTCCACTCCACCTCATTTAGTCTCTCAGAGAAAAATCTGTGAATGCTGTTGATCAAGCCATTTCAGAACAACGCTGCAAAAATCCAAACGAACACATTGTAAACTAGGGAAAGATTCCAATTAAAAAAATGTACTGTGCTTTGGGAGTATCGATGAAAGAATGAGGAACTATAAAAAGCTGTCCCAGTTTTGCCTGTGATAGAGTTATTTTTCTTTCTAGTAGCTAGTATAGTGCTTTGTTTTATATTTAGGATGCGAATAATGTGGATAACACACTGATGTTTCGAGTTGTTGCTAGGCAGTTGTAGTATCTACACTATATCAAGGACTTTTCAGCTTTTTACACCCTACCAGGTGCAGAATCTGGGAGAACACAGCCAGGACAGCTGACCCAGATTGGCCAAAGGGATATTCCCTGCCATATAACATCATGCTCTATATTTAACTGGGGAAACAAAAATCACTGCTTCGAAACACACTTGACAATGGGTTGTCTTTTTCTGCATGCACTGAGCATGAGGTGTTTGTGCATCACTTGTATAATTATTGTTGTTATTGTTATTCTCTTCCTTTGTGATCCTATTAAACTGTCTTTATCTCAACACACAAGGTGATTTTTTCCCATTCTCGTCTCCACCCCCTCAATGGGATGGGATAATTGAGAGGCTCCATGGTGCTTAAGTTACACACTGGGGTTAAACCACAACACAAGAATAACTGGTCTTTTTCATATATACTTTCTGTTATTATATAAACCTAAATGCCTTTTAATTTAAAAAAAGGAAAAAAATAAGCATTCTAAAGATGAAATGTCAAAAATAAGTTGTCCATATTATACAAATCATGTACATCAAGGAAATTACAAACAAAGTGTGAGAAGTACTGTCTTTGGATTGCTGGAAAGTAAAGAGCAATGCAAAGTCTTTATACCCTAGGATCCCAAGGAAAAACAAAACAAAGCAAATAAAAAACCCACCACAAACCAAAACTTTCAATTTTGTTTATGTTGACAGTTTCATTAATTTTTTTGTACTGAAGGTACACATTTTGATTGAAGCTTGTATTGAGCAGGAATTTTAATTTGCTCACATTGACCTTTCTGATTAGTAAAAAGTCCTTGAGAAAGAACTCATTTTGTTCTTTTATTTCACATCTTAGTTTGGTTTTCTTCAGTTCTGATCTATGCATTATAAGAAAACGAATCGAAGAACTTCAAGCAAATCAATACCACCACATTTATCTTTCCTCTTTTCATTTCTTTAGAACAAAAACCTTCCTGGCTTCCCTTAAAAGCATGATGCAGTTCCATCACCAGTTTATCCTCTGAAACAACTGTATATTAAACTAAATTCATATTCACACAGTCTACTGAATACATATTTTCATTGCTACCTCTTCATGTGTAATAAAAGAAGAAAAATACAGCTTTCACACAATAGATGTGCAAATAAAACAGGAAGCGTAAAACCAATCAGGTTTAATTTTTGTATTCTTGACTGATTTTCATTCATATTGTCAGATACGTGATATTGCTGTGAATTGTTTGACTTAGATTGGAATGTTTATTAATATCCAGGCTTAATTATACCTGTTAAAAAGAGAAGGAGGGACAAGAGAAGCTGTCTAAATTCTTTGTCATTCAGCATTTTAATATTCACTTCCTTGGAACCTTGGGGATTTATTTTAGCAGCAAGAGGGGGCTAATCTAAAATATTAATGAGTAAATGGCATTTCTTCTATTTCACAGTTGCTAGAAAGCATTTGATGTTTTTATTAGCTATAGATTTTACGTTAGATTGGCTTTGATCTTTTCTGAGTCTAAGTGTTTTCTAATGGGACTTGAAAAGTCAAGATTTTTAGATTGAGAGCAGCCTGAAGAGAAGGACTTGGGGGTGTTAGTTGAAGAAAAGCTCACCATGACCTCGCAATGTGCCCTTGCAGACCAGAAAGCCAACCATATCCTGGGCTGCATCAAAAGAAACATTACCAGCCGGTCGTGGGAGGTGATTCTGCCCCTCTGCTCTCATGAGACCCCACCTGGAGTACTGTGTCCAGCTGCAAGGCCCCCAAAATAAGAAGGACTGTTGGAGTAAGTCCAGACTAGCAATGCCACAAAGATTAGGGGTCTGGAGCCCCTCTCCTATGAAAATGGGCTGAGAGTTTCTCTTGTTCAACCTGGAGAAGAGAAGGCTCTAGGGAGACCCGGAGAGCCTGAAGAGGATCAACTAAAAGAAATCTGGAGAGGGACTGTTTACAAGGGCATGTAGTAATAGGGCAAGGGGTAATACATTTAAACTGAAAGAGAATAGATTTAGGTGAGACATTAGGAAGCAATTCTTCCCTGTGAAGGTGGTGAAACACTGGAAGAGGTTGGCAAAAGAGGTTGTGGATGTCCCATCCCTGGAATTATTCAAAGTTGGATGGGGCTTTGGGCAACCTGTTCTAGTGGAGGGTGCCTCTGTCCATGGCAGGGAGGTTGGACCTACATGACCTTTAAGGTCCCTGCCAACCTAACCATCCCATGGTTCTGTGATTCTATAAATTTAATGGGACTTGGATTTTATGAGTCCTACTCTGTCTGCTGATGGGAAGTAAAATTCAATATCAGTGAGAGGACAGCTTGACTGAGAAAGAGGCATCTCATTCCTTGTACTAAAATACTGTTCCAGGACCAAAAATGCCAAAATTTTCAAAATTAATTTTCATTTAGTATCTAAGATAGGCATACAACAGCTTTTATTCTCTGCATAATCGGATCAAATTCTGCTCAAGTCAATGGTTTACTTAAGGTTGAAGAAAGCCAGGAGTTGGGATTTTGATGTATCAATCTAATGTTCATCTTCCTTCCCCTTGGGTAAATTAAGACTTATTCCTTCCAATGGAAGTAAATTTAGTGTGAGCAAGCTGCAGATCAAATCCAACACCCCCAAATCCCACCAATAAGTAAACCAGTTTTGTTGTAAGATAACTCTTGATCTTGAAATTTGAAAAAAAAAACCACAACCCAACAATTTTAAATCTGCATGATAATCTAGTATTCAGTAACATTCTGAAGGACTGTTTCCTTTTTGAGGTGTCTGAAATAAATTGTTTGAATATGAAATGACTCAAAATTTTTGTAAATTCTGCATTCAAAATATGTACGCTGTTAATACACTATTGTATCAAGTAAGAGACTAAAGGGCATTGAAGTTCACTTAAAATGCTACTGGAGAGTTAGTGGCATTGCCTTGAGAATTTTTGATGACAAGAGCTGTCATATATTATGTGTGATGGATTTAAGTACTGGAAATATTCTTTCTCCCTTTCCAAATTTTAACCTGAACTGGAAGGTTAAACAGACCTTTTCTATATACATCCTCCGTTCTTTTTCCCTCTTCTGAGTCCTTGGGAAAGGCTACAGAAATGCAGTATCTGTGTTTGTAATTATTATGTACTATTATATTGTTGCATTGGCAGCTTAATTGATCTTTTTTTTGTGACATCCCACCCCTCAGAAAGATGCCATGCAGAAGTAGGGTGCCTGCCACTTCAACATGTGCTTTGTGCTTGGGGTGGTGGGCCACATACTGACATGCATGTTGTCTACCCTTAGCATGGAAGAGAACTACGACTGAGAAAAGGTTGGACATTTCTAAAGTTCTAGTGTGGACATACCCCACCATCCTCAGTGCAGGAATTGCTCTTCTATTGCACCAGTCCTTGATGGCCTCACACAGAGTTCTGGCATTCTTGTACTTGAATCATTGGACACAGGATAATTCAGGTGGGGATGGGCTTCAGGAGGCCTCACCCCCAACCTCCAGCTCAAAGATCCATGGGTTGCACAAAGGCCCAAAGAAGGTCTGTACACCGCAGTCTGCTCATGGACAAAGCAAAAAGCAGTGTCCAAGGGCAGGAGCCTTTCAACAGTGAAATGTCCCACAAACCAGAGACTGTAACCATGTTGATATCATGCTTTTACACTGTTTTTGTGGTTTTGCATGCAAGGTTCTGGTGAAGGAGGGGATGCTTTAGGGGTGGCTTCTGCAAGAAGCAGCTAGAAGCTTTCTGTAGGCCTGAAAGAGTAAATACTGTCTGGGCTCAAGGATTGACCCACTGTTGACCAAGGCCGAGCCAGTCAGCAGTGGTCATAGCACCTCTGTGAATCACATTTAAGAAGAAAAACCAATGCAAGCAGCTGCTTTTTTCCACCAGAGTATGGAGTAAAAAATGTAAGAAACTTTGTGGACACCAAGGTCAGTGAAGAAGGAGTTGGAGGGGCATAGGGCGGCGGGGGAAAGGTGCACCAGTTACTGGTGAGACACATTCCCCTGCAGACCATGGAGAAACCCATGGTGGAGCAGGTATCCCCCTGCAGCCCATGGAAAAGGACAAGATCCCACTCTGGAGCAGGTGGAGACATGTGGAAGATGCTGTGACCTGTGTTGGAGCAAGTCCCTGGCAGGACCTGCAGCCCATGGAAAGAGAGGCCCACACTGGTGCAAGTTTGCTGGGGGGTGCTTGTGACTCTGTGGGGGACAAGGATGGAGCAGTCTGAGCCTGAGATGTTGCACCCCATAGCAGTGACCCACGCTGGGGCAGCTGGTGAAGAGCTGAAGCCCCATGGGAAGGGGGAGAAGTTCATGGAGAAGTTGGAGACTTCATGTTGAAGAAGTTCATGGAGGACTGTCTCCTGTGGGTAAAACCCCACACTGCAGCAGGGAAAGGATGTGAGGAATGCCCCCCTTCTTCCCTCAAGAAGGAAAACAGCTCATGAGGAACTGACTGAAACCCCCATTCCCTGTCCCTTCCTGTGCCAAAATGGGGAGGAAGAAGAGAGAGAAATCATGACTACAGTGAAGTCTGCTAAGAAGGGAGGGGTGGGGGGAGGTCCTTTAAGATCTGGTTCTCATTATCCAACTCTGGTTTCACTGGGTGTGTAGTGTAGTGTAATAAATTAGAGAGTTTTCTTTCTTTTACTCTGTGTTGAGTCTGTGACGCTGATTGCGGAATGATCTCTCCCTGTCCTTATCTTGACTCCTAAGCCTCTCAATAAATATTTTCTCCCCTGTACAACTTAAAAGGGGAGTGATAGAGTGGCTTTGGTGGGCATCTGGCCTCCAGCCAAGGTCAAACCAGCACAAGTGTACTGGAAAACGCAGTTGGAGGAGAGGGGTAAAGTCTTATTCTGTTGTGTAGCATGTCAGGAATTGAAGTAGGCAAGCAAATAACTCAGTTCCCAGTTCTCTGTTCCTCCAGTCCCAAACACAGGGTATAGAAGTTAGCACTTCTTTGGAGAAACAACCAATTCTATGTGGGTCTCATGGGATCCTAGGGAACAGAGCAGAGTCCAGTGGAACTGATATTATCTGTAATGTCAAGGGTGAGTATAGCTTTAGTATTACCACCTTCCTGTATTTTATTAATTAAAATCTTATATTTTATGACTCCTTCTCTGACACCAAAATACAAGGGAAAAAAAGCAGAATATTTTAACTTTTAAGTAAAATAAATAACACAGCATACATAGACATCTAAACAATTTTAAACAAGTTCAAAGTATTTAAGAGTTGAAAAATAACCAGATGGATACCTTGAGAAAGACACAAAGGTCTATATTTCCCTTAAGAAGAAATTTAGAATATTTATGCTTGAGATAATTTTAATTTCATTTGATCCTAAAAGTTTTTTCTTAGTTACATTCCTGTGAATAGTTTTTCTGATAAGGGAAACAACTTAGTTGTTTGCCTGAGTTAACCAGGGACAATGCAAAGTGCCTTAATCATAGAATCATAGAATATACTGTGGAAGGGACCCATAAGGATTATCAAGTCCAACTCCTGGCTCCACACAGGGCCAGCCAAGTCAGAACATATGACTGAGTGCATCATCCAGATGCTTCTTGAACTCAGTCAAGCTTGGTGCTTCCCTGGGAAACCACTTCCCCGGGGAGCCTGTTCCAGTGCCTGACCACCCTCCCAGTGAAGAACCTCTTCCTAATATCCAACCTAAACCTCCCCTCTCACAGCTTCATACCATTCCCATTGGTTGCCAAAGAGAGGAGATTGGTGCCTGCCCCTTCGCTCCCCCTCATTTGGAAGCCATAGACCATGATGAGGTCACCCCTCAGCCTCCTTTTCTCCAGGCTGAACAAACCAAAGGACTTCAGCCTCTCCTCATAAGACTTCCTTTCCAGACCCTTCACCATCTAAGGAAAGGGTTTGAAAGTCCAGAAAATTATGCAAATAATCAATTTTCAGAGGTTTATTTATTCTAAAATATACAGTGAATACAAAAAGGAAGAAAATTGCCCGTTGTCTAAAAATATCTCCTAATTTATTGTTATTTTGGGCTTCTTAAGTGAAATGTAAAGGAAAAACATTCATTCATATAATATTCTGTAAAAAAACATATTAATGTGTTTGACTATTTCTTCAATCTAAGGTGATTGAGAAAATTTCTACCTGAAAGTGAATTCTGATATTGAGTATTTTTCATTTACTTTTAGTGCAGATGTTTCCAACTACAAAGTCACTCAAAACAGGCAACTACCCTGAAAAGATATAAAGTGCTTTTGATGCAAATTCATCATCATAAAAATTCATCCACAATTCTTCTAGTGCCCTAGAAGCTATCAGCTATCAATCAGCTATCTCAAACAGAAGAGATAGAATGGAAATAGAGTAGTGAACCATTTGGTTCTTGTCCCTGTTGTGTGGAATAAATTTTGTCTCCTTTAACAGGTCGTCAGCGTTTGTAAGCAGTCTCTTGCAGTTCCCAGAGATCATTATTAGCACAATACTAATTTGTCTATATTCTAATATTATCTATCTCCACGGGTAGCACAATGCATAGTTGATCATTTTAATCATAGCAACATTTGTTTTTTTCAACAGTTAGTTATAGCCTTGATATCTGGAGAATACATATGTCTTTTGTTTTCTTTTATAAAGAATTATTCTCATTTGCTTGTTTTAATTTCCAAATACTTTTATGAAGAACATTGTCTCTCACAGCTGTTTAAAGCCATATTTATGCAACTCAGAATGTTGACTGGGAATTAGAATTTTCAGGAAACTATGTGACAGTGGGTTTTTTCCCCAGGGTATGTCAGTCCATCAACACCAAAGTGTTCCATGGGAAAGAGGACAGCGCCAGTGGTCTTTTGAGGAGTTTTCTTTGTCAGGAGGGATTTTGGCTAGTTCACTGTCCAGCTGCTGCCTAATGTGCTGCTGGGAAGAAGCCCTGCCCTGGTGGCAATTGGATCCCTAGCCTCCTACCTGATCTGCCAGCCAGGATCCAGGAATCCCAAGGAGCCCCAGCTCAGATTCCATCTGTATATCATGGATGGGCTATTATGGAGCTCAGACTCAAAAGCAAGAAAAGTCAAGAGATGGTTTCTTAGATGACAATAAAACAAGGAATTGGGAAAACAATTCTCTGTCTTCTCAATCATCCAGCTTCATGAGAAACTTGGCAAGTTTTCTGCCATATCTTGTAAAATACTGATCATGAAAAAAACCACAAATCTCCAAATTTTCCCATTTCACAGTTGATAACATTTAATTTTAAAAATATTTGTATACTCTGGATTTTTAAAAATTTCTGTAGCACATCTAGTTCATTAATAAAAATACGGTGTCATATCACTTGAGATTTTTAAGAAATCAAATATTTGTGTTATTTTTTCATCATTTAAAATTGCTCATACTCTTCTTTCTCTTGCTTTCTCTTTATGTACATCCAGGTTTTTGCTCTCAGAATACGTTAAGCAGTATTTTAACATTTTTCTTCTTTCATACTCTCATTTTGTTAAACAGTTATGCCTTGCGTTTATTGAAATACATATTCTTCAATTCTGAGAAATGGCTTCGTCCTTCCTGGGGTCTCTGTGTGTTTCATGATAGTATCCTAATTCTAGTGTCAGTTAAAGAGCTAACTATGGTGTTTTAATATCAGGAGAATTTCCCTTGGTTTAGTGATTGAATGGTGATCTTCAGCACATACATCACTTTACATCACTTTGCTGAACTGTATGTTAGGGGTTTTTTTTCCTGGGCAGCTCTGTGCTTGTGTTCCAAGGTTTTTTTATCTCAAGCATTTCACTGCTCTGTGATCAGGAGATCAGTGCAGAAAACATAAACATCTCATTTTCAGTCAGTTATCAGTAATGCATTATGTAAAATGGAGATTAGACTACTGCCTCAGAATATCCATGCTTTATAGTAGAAGGTAGAAGTATAAAAGATATAAGTAACCTTAGGGACAGCTGTATGTGTATAAAGCAATCTGAACCCATGACTCCTTCAAGCTTAAATCTTTTGATGCCAAAAAACTTACAAGCTCCAAAGAAAGAAGTTAAGAGGAAATTGAAGGAATCCAATTTAAGATTTAGATACAGAAATGAATTAAAGACATGGACTGAAACCCAAATATTTGCATCTCTTTCATAACATTTAAAGTAGGCTTTGTTAGATATATCTCAGAAGATTTACAGAATTAATGGATTTCTCTTGTTGCTTTTTTTTATAGCTAAAATAAAAATACCAATATACATGTTTTGTGAATTGAGAAGAGCAAGGTTAAGAGAATTGCCATTCTTAAGCCTATTTTCAGTATTTTAGAGAAGGGGGAAACTCATATAACATGAGCAAATAAGGCTCTGAAATATATTTTATTCTTTTTCTAATAGTACAGAATACTATTATATTTAGTATAGTAGACTTTAAAAAATAAAGAAAAAAAGACAGTGAAGTTAACACATAAACCTAATTCCAGATATCCTTTCAATTACTACTATCACTAAGGATTATGAGTCATTTTTTTAACACAAGCAAATACACCAAAAGCACACCCTGCCTCTCCCACCATGGAGATAATCTATGTGCAGATAATGAGATCTTCTGCCCTATCCTTATCCTTAAATGCTGAGTTAAAGTGCTGAAGGGCTGAAAGGAGCTGTACAAGCCACAGTGGCAGCTGATGGTAGTGTTCTGGAGATCCCCTACATAAGCCTCAGCAAAAGGCACAGATAAGGACAGCACCAAGATCAAGGTGCAACACAGTCATGGCAGATTACCATCAAGACCCAAGGTGTGCCCATGGGCTTGCTGTAGGTTCGACAGACACCTTGACTCTTTCAGTGCAGGGTATAATGAAACACCCTTGGACTAAAGAGATGCAAAGACATTTCCCAGGCAGGTTCATGCTGCACTTCTCCAAGACTTGGCGCAGAATATCCACAACAGTAGCTAAATTCTGTGTCCACTTACGTGATTATAACTGACTGAAAAATCCACACTGGATTTACAGCCCTTAAGACCTTACAGGCAAGTCTCTATTGTCATAAATCTACCTGTGGCAGGAGGACTATAAGTCCTCAAATAGCATGTCTACAGTGTGCTTGTGTTGCCTCCCAAAGTAATTATTCTGCAGGGATGAGAAAGAACAGATTCCCTGACACTGCAGCTTCCCTGCAATGTGAAAGGATAGGGCCTTGGCTGGCACCAATGAACCAGCACTGAAAAAGAGGTGATTTGTATTTATTACAAGGCTTGCACAGACTCTTGTCTCCCTAGAACAAGAAAGAGAGTGAAAAAGAAAGTCTTTCTTTTCTAGTTTGTGCTTAATGGAGAGCATCTATCATTCTTTGTTCATGCTGAAATCCAAGTCAGCTTTCTGCTTTACAGTTAAGTACTGAATATAATGATAACAAAAGATCATCAGTTAATTTGTTTCATTCTTGAAAATGGAGGGGCAACTTATGTGTCTGCTACTGTACATTGTAGCCTTTCAAGTTTCAGGGAAAAAAAAAAAAGAGCTGTTACCATTACCAGGAACAATGACCCTAAAACTAACAGAAAGTTTTATTTCAGCAGTTTCGCACTCACATGAGCTCTGGTATGATTAAAATTTTAATTAGTTTACCTGTAGTAGCTAACTTTTTTTTTAAAGACTTCCAATTTTATCAAATAACAAGACTTTCAATTATTTCAAACGTAATTGTACAAAAATATAAAAATTTCCTGCTTTACCACACTAGGCAGTCCACACCAGACTTTACATTCTTTAGGAGAAAAATTTTGGCTTAAAGCCACATCTTCCAGGCTCCAGATCAGAAGTTATATTAAAGTATGCCAAGGTCTTGCCCTCGGTTGTATTTCCTTTATGCAGTGTTCAAGCAGTATCTTAGAAAGCATGAGGTGGAGAGACCATTAAAAAAATCATTTGTCCATGACAAGCAGGAAATGAAACAACATCTCTCTTGACATAAGTCAAGTCATTTAGACTTGCTCCTGACACAACTACATCCAAGGTGGCTTTATAGTAAGTGATAAGGGATAAAAGGAAATACTGGCTGTCACTGGAGTTCAAGAAAAGTGTTAGCCTACATTTTATTTTATTTTCTGACTTTTTTTAATAAAAAACTATTATTAGTCATATTGAAAAGATTCTTACTTTCTAATATCAAGAATTAAACAAGACTTCTGTAAAATATTGTGTTGTAAAGATAAACAGACAATCCTTTCTCCTGTAAAGTCTTTCATAGAAGGTGAAAAACTGTAGCTAGAACACAACCTGGAAGAACTGCTGCTGCACAGAATTCTTCCTTTGCCTAACGCCAGCTAGACATCAGGGTTGAGAATTAAAGGAAATAACTTGAAAATGCCAGTAGGCATTCTAATAACTTTGATATCAAAGACTAAAGCAACGTGTTGAAAAAGTGTATGATCAGCTCCACTGTTTTTGATTTTTGATCTCTACTTTATCTTTGCTAAACCAAAATCTCTGTGAGCTAGACTTCCAGATTATGCATTCCTTCTTTCTTGCCCCATTGTTGATTGCTAAGAAATTCACAAGTTCACTAAGAGACTTCCTGTGAAGAACCAGTACATTCCAAATGAGAATTATCAACAGATTTTTTTAACTGCTTCTGCTGGCCCAGGACAGGAAAGCATCCATGTCTTCACTCGCCTCTAATGTACTTCAGGTTAGTAGCAAATTTCACAAATGTACGGGAAAGAAACAACAGTTTTTGAGGAAGGAGGCACAAAAGTAGGGGTTAGAAGAATTAAGGGAACTAGTTAGACAGAAAGGATTAGGAAACTAAAATGAATCAGAGAGAAATACCTTGGTTTCTTATCTTAAATTTCTGAATACTTCAAAAGAAACTGATACTCCAAATTTTTTTCTGGTTTTGGTGCCATTATTAATTTCAACAATATTGTCATAGCCATTTGCTCAAACATATGAACAGTGTTCAAATAACAAGGGTCATGTGAATGCAAACTACTGAGAAACTATTTTTTGCTATCTTTAAAGGTCTTATGAGGGTGCAGGGCTCTTTTAGAAAAGACGAAATATGGAAATAAAGGAATTGATAATTGGAAAAATAGTGAAAAGTGCATTCTAGTTTTAGCTATGTGTTTTGTAAATATCTTCATTACAGATCAATTTTTCAACTATTGTAAAATAGTACAGATCCATTTAAACCATTTTATGCCTTTTATGGATCTGGACCCAAAACTTTACCTGAGGGCTAGTGCAATTGTAATACATGGCCTGACATTAGCAGAGCTACTTAAGGAAAATATTTTTTCATGAAAATGTGTTGAGTTTTTGTTTTATCCTGAGAAAGGAAACCTACAACTTAAAGTCTTCAAATGAAACAGTTTTTCTTATCTAAATTAGTAATAAACAACAATAAATTACTTTTTGCAAGTACTAGTGAAAGAACAAAATTGAAGGAACATCTAGCAATGGGTTTAATGAATTAGAAGAATATGTTCTTTGTATTTGAAAGAGAAGCAGAAAATTGAAAGCATTGATTTCAGAATAGATGTTCCCTTAATTGTCTGGAGAGTGTCCATCAGAGAACAATAAATTTCATTCACAGTGATCTCTTACTATTCATGCCAAAAAACAAATCAGAGAACTGACTTGCATTGTCTCCAGCTTTGAGGCTTCCTGTATGTTTACTGTATAAATAACTTCAAAATACCCACAATTAAAAATATACACATCTGGAAGACTGTAGACTACAAAAATTGGTATGTATAACTGTTGAAGAATTCTATAGAAAGCAATCAGTCATTATCCCTGTATAATCATTATCTTCATGTAAATATATTGAGAATTTAAGGAGCTCTTTAAACCAGACTTTTGTCCCTGCGATCTCTTAATTTCTGTTAACTTCAACAGAGCTGCATGACCATGGGGGTGGACCTGTGTGCACTTGATTACCTGCTTAGAGCTGCATGATGTAGGCAAAAGTAAAAAATCATCACATTTTTCTTAGTTAGAGAACTGGGTCTGAGATATTCTGGATAATGGAATAAATCTGTAACAGAAATGGTGCCACTGGGTCTGAGTTTCCCTGGTCTAAACAGTATAGTCATGTCCATGCAGGGCTGTGACCAGCTTGTAAGTTGTCCCAGACCAGAAAATATTGAAGCACACATTAAACACATATTACCTTGTCAATCAAACCCAGAAACTCATAGAACAATAGAATACTTGGTTCAAAAGCACCTCGGGAGCCAAATCAAGCTGTTCAAAGCCAACTTCAAAGTTAGATCAAGTTACTCAAGGCCTTGTCCAGTTAAGTTCTGAATATATTCAAGGGTAAAGGTTTCACAGGTTCTCTGTGCAACCTGATCTGAAATTTCATTAACTTCACTGTGAAAATGCTTTTCTGACATTTAGTCAGAACTTCCCTTGGTGTAGCTTGTGACTATCGTTTCTTATCCTTTCTCTGTCCCTTTCCAAGATGAGCCTGTCTTCTTTAAAACTGTTATCGTACTTATAGATAGCTATTAGATTTCCCCTCAGCCTGTTCTTCTTCAGGGTGTGCAAACCTAACACTTCTGATCTCTTTTTGCATTACGCACACCAGCCCTATAGCATGGTTGTATAGTAGAGTATGGTTGACTCTCTTCAGTTCACCTGAGCCTTTCTTGTGCCCAGGAGCCCCAAACCAGGAAGCACAGATCTCTGGGTACTTTTTCACAAGAATTCAGCAGAGGTGAATAATTGCTTTTCTGAGCCCATTGGCTACACTTCTACTAACACAACTCAGAATATAGTTAACCTTCGTAGCCACAGGGAGACACTGCTGACTCAAGTTCAACTTACTGTGTACTAGGACCATTTCTGTATAGCTCCTTTGCAGGTACCTGACTGTCACACAACTGCATGGGGTAATTCCAACACAGGTGCAGGCTTTCACATTTGTCTTTATAAAACTTCCTGAGATTCCCATTATCCCCTTTCTTCTGTCTGGCTACAGCTGCCTGGAAACCATACTATCCAGTATATCAACTGCTGTCATCTGCAAACTCACCAAGGGCATGTTCTATCCCATAGTCCATGTCCTAGCATGAATAGCAACACTAGGAAACACAACTACTCAAGCTGCTCCTGAAGATAATCTGGCTATACCGAATAGTGATGCTGAAGTCCTGCTAGCCTTGAGCTCATGTCTTCCTGGAGCTATGACATGTTATTTCACTTATAGAAGGGTTTATCTATGAACCAAATGTTCCAGTTAAAGACTTTGGGGAAGTAGTCTGTATTGTACCAGAATAAAAAAGTTAAACTTTCATGTAATTAATTTGATTTTTCCTGGAGTGACTTAATTTTTATGTCAAAAGCTTTTCGTGTCTACAATAAAAGTTATTATGTCAATATAGTCAATTGACTATATTCTGAAATCTGTGTTATTAGAAGTTATCAATATTAAAGGGTACTCCCATAACATGCAAAAAATATAGCAAAATAAAAGGCCTGACCAAAGGTTAAAGCATGTTTCTAAGGACACTGTTCCAATGCCACTTAGACACTGACAGGCTTGGAGCATTGACTAACTCTCTAGGAAGCCTGTTCCTGGGTTTCACCACCCCCAGTAAAGAAACACTTCCTCATGTCCAGTCTAAACCTCCCCTGGCACAGCTTTGAACTATTCCTATGTATCTTGTCACTGGATCCTAGGGTGAAGCTCTCAGCACCTCCCTCCCCATTTCCCTCTTCAGGAAGCTGTATTGAGCAATAAGGTCACTCCTCAGTCTCTTCCTCTCCAAACTAGACAAACCCAAAGTCCTCAGCTGCTCCTCACAGGACATTCCTTCCAGCCCTTTCACCAGCTTTGTTGCCCTCCCCTGAACACAGTCTCACCTCTGCTAACCCTTGAAAATGAAGCTAGACCAAAACAAAACTACCCTTGTAAGCTCAGGTGCAGGTGTCAGTTTTACGTGCAGATTCACAAACAGGGATGTGATATGCCCATTATCAGACAGTGGCCTGGATTCACTGAAGGATTTAGTTGGTCTACAGCACGGACTTTGTAAGACTTCTTACATTTCCCGCACTAAACATGTTCTTACATATCCAGCATTGAAGCTTCATAGACACTGAAGTAAGAGACCATAATCTTCCTAAAGAAATCCTTGAGGATTCTTAGACAAAAGGGGAACACTTTATCTGGCAGCTTTACCAGACAAAGGGTTAATGTGGTCTCTTAGCAGCCTCTTAATGTTGTCTCTCTTAAACTTTCTATTGGGGGTGATCTCAGGTGCATGTGAAATGCGAAAAGTGAAGTGTAGGAAATTAATTTTGGTACATGGTTAGCAGGTATTTTTAAGTTATCATAATTTTAAAGGAAAAATATTGTTGGAAAAATCATCATCTTTCTGCTTTCAACTCCTAATAAGAGTTTCATAATCATACTGTTTCTATTTCACATCCACAGATGATACATATAATGTTTTAATTTTAACCTGGGCAGATGACTTGCAGAAATGTGATTTGATTGAACTTTTTTGTGGCTGAAGATTTCTTTTGAAGATCCAGCACTACAGAGAATATTGAGTTCAAGTGAATAAATAAAAGACCAACATCAATAAGTATGAGGAAACAAATAAATTAAGACATTATGGGACAACCACAGGATATTTAAAAGTGTTACATAGACTTTATAATGAAAAAAAGGAATGTAATGTAAATTTATTTATAGCCACAGAGGATGTAAATCGTTGCATGAGGCAAAACGAAAATTAGTTGTTTGTTTTAAAGTTTTGTAGCTGTGACCACAGATAGGATAAAATTATGCTGTGCTACAACTCTGTTATCCTGATTTGCATGCTGGGTGGAGGTGCTGCAATATTTTGCAATGTTCACAATGTATATCATATAGAATTATATTTGACTGTACATCAAGAGGCCTACTGAGAGATACTATTATTTGTTAGACCATCCAGTGAAGTTGGGGAAAATGAATTTGCTTTCCAGTCCATGAAATCATCTTTAGACTTTCTTATAAAGCCATGTCCTACCATACTTGCATCCAGATTATGATAAGGTCACATTATGGTCATCACCTCTGGATTATAAAGTCACATTTTGGATAGGACTGCTGTCCCTGCCACGTGCAGCACAGGATTCGCTTCCTTTCTTGTCTCGTTTGTTTTATGTGAAACTTGTGAGCTGCAACAGTTGTGCTCTCCAGGATAAAGCTGTGCAAGTGACACAAATATTTGCAGCTGGATCTATGCTTGTTGCTGCTGCCACCTTACAAGCACTCCAGAAACTACTTTTGTATCATTTTCCAGCATACAAATTGTTATTTACAATGTACTCACAACCACCATAAAATAGGAATCTAATTGGAAATAATTAACAGACTTCCACACCCCCAAGGATTATTGGCCTGATCCCTTCGGATGACTGACAAAAGCTGTTTTCTGTGCTTTGGTGGTGTGTTTTTACATGGAGAAGCAACTGGATTACTAACCTCAATTGGCTAATTTTTATTTTCTTTTGGTAATCCAATTTATTCTGAAATATGGAGCAATGGCCATTACTTATATTTTATCATTGTAATAATGACTGAGGACATGAAAAAAAAAAAAAACCCACAAAAAACCTAACCCACATCAAATATCTAGTGAGTCCAATAAATGCAACCATGTTTATGACTGCCTGTCCCATTCTTTCAATAAACAATGCTTGATGGGGCTGCCATTTTGATGTAAGATATTTGAGATCTTTCTTTGGAATTAAATTTGTTGAAATTGGCACTGGAAGTCCCAAAAATGATTTGGTAGATACAAAGGCTGCAATAAAAACAAAACAAAAAAATAATCACCTGCAAGGGATTATACCACATTTGTATTCTAAGCACCTTTAGTAGAAGAGAATGGATTTAGGACAGTAATACAGCTGCTAGATAGGACTTTTGAGATAGCTGAAATGTCAAGTTTCTTCTGCCTACTGGAAGCATACTCATCTATAAGCTACTGAGATCTTTTGGCTGCATTCACACAATACCTGTTTAAATTCTATGAAATGTGCATAAAGTTTCTGAACATTGCCTTAAGCCAGTTGACCAAACTTAGGGAATTGTTTTGACAGAAAAGTGTTGCCAAAAAAGCTCTTCGTGATGA
This sequence comes from Zapornia atra, assembly GCA_013400835.1. Classification (NCBI taxonomy): domain Eukaryota; kingdom Metazoa; phylum Chordata; class Aves; order Gruiformes; family Rallidae; genus Zapornia; species Zapornia atra. The sequence continues at coordinate 65,594 of VZTU01006517.1, forward strand.
CATGCCAGGGATATGTCAGAAACTGGAAACATGTCTAAATTGCACAGCACAGCTCCTGGCAAAGGATCAGCTCAGGAGTAAGCTTGTAGGCTGGCAACCCTTAAAGTGCTCTTAACTTAAACCAAGGACCAGGTAAGCTAGCAGTGCAAATAAGATGAGAGTTTTCATGTCACTAACTAAATTTTCCAAGGTGGGTTTCTCCACTCCTCTAATACTTAAAGGAGAACAGCGTGAGCAACACAAGCGCTATATCCCCAGTGCAGAATTCCTATGGAGGCACTCACCTCAAATTTAATAATACAGGAAGTCTAGGCATCCAAATTATGTCTGACATCAGAGAGCATGAATGATCCCAAAACTCCTTTCCTTTCCATTTCTGTTGGAAGTTGGAAAGGACAAGCAATACCCGAATAACACTGCAGTGGCTAGAAAGGAGGTTCATAAAATAAGATGCTTCCTTCTTCTTCTAGCTTCCTCACTACTTAGATTTTTCTCCCTTTTAATTCCCAAGTTTTATTTACCCATATTCATCCCTGCTGAAAAAAATAGCACTTTGATTCTCCTCTTAGCCTCTCTAGTCAAAATTGGGTCTGCAGATTTTTCCACAAGGGTAAAACCCCTGGGCAAGCAGAAGTGGACCTGATGTTTTTAATTTCACATAGTACTAAAACAGAAACAGTACTAAAAGCATCACAGAGGCTTTTTACTTTCCCAATTTTATTGCAAACAAGGCCTAACAACTCTCTTGAGAGCAAAAGCTGTCTAATACCGACCTTTTTAGTCAATTCATCCAGTAACAACAAATGAACATTATCTTGACATTTTGTGCATTGTTCTAGCTATTTTCAGTTGTTGCTATTACAACCTGCTTTAAGGCATCATGCCAAACAGAGGTTCAATTTCTAAAGCACCTGAAGGTACTGTCAGTATTAAGGAAGCATGCCAAAGTTGTCAACAAGTACACTACAGCAAAAGATGATAAAAAGCTGAGCTGCAAATCACAAATTAAGCATCTTCCAAAATATATGACATAAAGTTATGCAGCTGTAAGGACTTATCTAGAGTAAAATCTACGGTAGCAGTCACGGGAAACAGAAGACAGCAGGCAATTTCTTGGTTGTGTTCAGAAACTAGGGTCTGTTTTTATACAATGCATTGATTCCCTCCTGGAAAATACTGTCTTTTCCATTTCATGAAGGCTGCCACTAAAAGCAGTGGCAAACCTGTGGTCCATTTGCAGTAAGATTTCACTTTAAGAAGGTTCATTTGAACAAATACATCCCCTACCCTAGGGATATCAGGTTTGTCTCTATCATGCTAGCTATTTAAGAAAAAGTGTGTGATAATTAATTAAATTTGTACTGAAAATATTGAACTCTTGCAGATGAAGTTATGAAATTTTCATGAATTAATAAAACCCTAAATGAACAACACCGAAGTATTTTAATTCAATACAGATTTTCAGTAGTACACTTTTACCTTCTTAGTCTTACACAGATTTATTATCAAAGATAGAAGCTTTAAGGTACAAGGTATACATACATTTTTTTCATCTTGCCAAGACTTATATGACGAGGACAAGATAGTAAGGGTACATACGGGGTGCAAAGATTTGTTACCTTCACTTCCTTCACTTTTTTTATTAAAGGGTTCTCCATGAATTCTTGAATGGCATACAGAATTCCTGAGTGTGAGGAACTTTTTTTTTTCTTTAGTTAAAAACATAATTTGGCCCAGAATTTGGAAAAAGCTTGTTTTATGGTGTTTATTGACAAGTATTTATATCTTTAAAATTATTAAACACCTGTGGACTCTATAAATAAATACTTGCATCAGCCAAGGCCATTGTAATTGTTTTTTCTTAATGCAAGTCCAATAACCTGATAATTAGTATCTGAGTCACAGGAGAGTATTGCTTCTTCTTCCAGGAAAAAAACATGATTAAAGTTAGATTACTCAGTTTCTAATAGTAAGTAGCCATTAATAATGAAGTGTATAAGCAAGCAATAAAAATTCTTTCTTCAAATATAATCTTTGCATGTCTGTTGAGCATTTTACAGACATTACCATTTTTACATTAGTCTTTTCTTTCTTTGGGCACCATTCTCCAAATAACTGAAGTGTATTATTCCTCAGATCAAAAGTGACTTCTTTCACAGCTGACTGATCAGACTTTGTTGCTTTGTGGGTTTTTTTAGCTTCTGATGTCACTCCACATCTGTGATATGAAAGGAGGAAGGGAAATCTAAGGCATATTGAGGTAGGACAGCAGTGTTGTGGAGGAATATAACCAAACTATACTTGGGAATGTTCTTTCCATATGTCCAGACAAAGCATTGCAGCAGAGTGTTAACAGGCAGCTCACGGGATTTGCAGTTCAGCTTGAGCTAACACATTTAACAGATCTTAAAAGAAATATGAGATGTTTTTTTCTTATTTAGTGTCTCCAGTGGACTGACTCTTTCTCATCTTGGATTCACTCGTAGTTCTCCTACAAACAAGTGTATATTGGTGTTGGGAATACCTGACAGAGGGAAACTCAGGCTGCCTTCTGACTTACATCGGTTTAGAGTTAGCTGAAGTAAGATGGGAAAGTCAAAAGCAGATAAACTTTGAAATTGGCTTTTTGCAGAATAAAAGTTTAGCTAAGCAGAAAAATAGGCTTAACTGTTGGTATTATTCATGCTTCTATAGAAGAGTAGCCTATGAATCACTGAAGTTTTGTATAACATCTATTTTGAGAATGTCTCGAATCAAAACATTTCACTCGGGGTACAACCCAAGAAGGGAATGTCAACCAAAACAATTGACTTACTTACAGGAATAGAGTTCGGGAAATTGTTTTGCTTTTACTGCACAAATAAATTTATTCTATTAAAAGTCCCAGCTGAACAAGCCATCCCACTTCAGGAAAAGGGGAGTAAATGGCTGTGTGTTTGTTCAAGCTGCCGGCTGAGTCAAACCACAGGAGTCCTTTTTGGTGCTCAACGTGGAGCATCTTCAACATGTATCCCTCCTCTGGTAATACTCAAAAATCTTTGCTTTCTGGCTACTCCCTGATCACTTCCACAATTCCTGGGGAATTGAGATTTCCTGCTCAAGCCCACTGTATGATTAGTGCGACCCAATTACTCCATGTAGCATCAGTTGCATGATGTGTAGAGAGAACCCTGCTTTTGAACATCCAGCCTAGCACTGGCAGTGGGGCAGCAGGGGGAGCTGGACTTCAGTACAAATCACTTCCAAAACAGCTCAAACCCCTTCATATGCTGCTAGTGTCTCTTTCTCAGTTGGAGCCCCCCAGCCAAAACCAGCACAGTGGCTATTGCTGATAGCTGAGAGGCAACAAAATATGGTTTCATAAACTGTTGTAAAGTTGTAAATGAGACCTTGAGCTCTTTTCAAATTAAAATCAAAGGTTAGTGAAATAATTCCCAGTAATATATATATTAATACAAGTACCCTTCCCAATGACTTCAGTAGGTCTAGATAAATGATTTAAACATATATATTCTCTCAGGCACTGGACCATAACATGAATGCTCACATAGACAAGGCTAATTTGAAACAATCCTTCTTCCCTGCCCAATAGATATGGCACCCAACCACAGACTGCTGGGATGCAAGTGCAGGTGACACAGCATGCCAAAGCCCTGCTGCACCAAAGCCCTGAGACCTTGGGTGAAACAAATGTTGGGTAGGCCTATGCCACCCTTTTTACATTTCATTGTAATATCTATAGAGTATGCAGTGTGTAATGCAATGCCTAAGGACATCCATTGACCAATGAGCACAAAGCAAAGGCTCAAATCATTGCTTATTCTGCAAGCACTGATCATTTTCTGTATTAAGTCAAGGTTGGAGGAAAAGTGCATGACATACTTTTGAATTATATATATATCAGAAAGTAGATGTATAGCAGTTTAGAGTAAGGCAGCACCAACAACTATATTTCTGCCACTTTCTAACTGTTGAAATTTTGAATTTACAGCTTTTTAAAGTGTTCGGTTTTCTTTGCTTGAATCTTTCGTCTGCTATGTATATGTGTATACAGAAGAATTACTACTTAGATCAGTTTGAACTAGTATTGAAAAAGCTTTTTTATCCTCAGGTCTATAAAAATTTTGTACCATTATATCAACAATCCTTTGTACTTTTTTTTTTTAACAAGTTTGCAACATAGACCTTATTTCAGCCAAAAAGAATATCCATATACTGCAAATGATGTGTATTTTTTCAGAAATCATATATGCAACATCTTGGGCCAATATGTCTATAGAGAAAATACCTGTACTTTCTGTGATAGAAGATCATAGTTTCATAGGTCTCATACAGATTTAATTCATATTCTAAGTGCAGTAAGAAGACAGTTGTTGGAAAATACATTGATCTTACAAACTGTGAAAACGTAGATGATAATTCAGGGTTTCATTTTTGTGTCAACAGGATTCCTCCACACTTCAACAAATCCATTCTCCCTTCTGCTGATCCCTGCATTTTGCTGCTAAATGAAAGCCTTTCCCTCAGTGACTAAAATGACCACTTTGTATATTGCATGAGTGATGTTTTTAATTTCTCTCTCTGTTACTTTGGACATGTATCAGAAAACAAATGGTTATAACCGTACACTTACAGAAACATAAATAAGTATGCCACTTACACCAAGAACATCCACAGTGAGTAGCATTTAGTAACTTCAGCAGATCTTTTTGACCTTGGAAGCAACCAATGTACTATATAAGCTAACACACGAGAAACAATCTTAAAACATATTTCCAGCTCAACAAGAGAGAAAAGTCAATCTATTTAAAAGACTCTCCCCTCTTTTTTTGCTTATGCTTTCAAAAATCCTGTTACAATAAAGGAAGGAGTAAGATTTATAGCTTTTTTTGCCCTATGTCAACTCCAACAAAGACTGACATGCTATGTTTGTTAAAGACTTATTAAATATATCCAATTAGAAACATAAAATGTTGTTATTAATTTTATTATCTTTTTTAGGGTTATAAAGTTTTATAGGTTAGATGGAATATAAAAATCCCTCAGTAAGTACAGCATACACATTTTCTTGGGAACAGTAGAAAAAGGGTCAACTTATGCACCAGTAATTAGTGTAAGAACCAACATGCTTCATCAGCTGTATGTGTAGCACCGGTACAAAATAAAGCATTTTTGTTATGTTGATAAAGTCTTCCTGACTGTCTTCAAGGACCTAGAAAATAGGTAATCTAAAAAAGAGAAGTTTCATTTTAATACATTTTACTAAATTCTACATCAAATCATGTCCTCAGAGACATAAACCTCATTGCTAGCTTTGATGTGGTCAGGTTTTGGACCATTATAGTGAGATAGTGAGAGCAGTTTGTTTTGGTATCGCACTTCCATCACTGAGAAGTAAGTAAAAAACACTAAGGGTCAGATTTTCAAAGCAATTTAGGATCTGTGACTTACAGAAATTGGTGAACATTTGTTAATTGATGTCTGAAGGAAATAAAAAACCTCATATTTTATACTATAGTTATTGCTATACTGCTCAACTGTAATATGCAGATGACAATGAGATGAATATTTCCATTTTCCTAGAATAGAATTTTAACTTTACTTCTTTTTTCCTTTTTTTTTTTTCCCTTTAAGGAATGTCTGTCACTAACCCACCGTATTCCAATGCACCCAGGTACACATGTAATTTAGTGGAACTGTCAACCCACATTACTGGGAAACTGCACCATGTTTTTCTTCATTTTCTAGTCATGTACCAGAGGTGGAAAGACTAATGTTGTCACAATAGCAACAGAGGAAACCAGCAGAACTCTTTCATAAATTTTATCACCAGAAGGCAGAGCAGCTGGGACTTCATAATAGCTCTGCCTTTAAAATGCTTTAACACGTCTTTCATTGTGTGGTAGGGTATTTACTGTACCAAGACTGGATATTGCTGTGAAATGAACGTTTCACATTGTACATGAAATGTCGCTGCATTGTGCATGTGTGTCCTATTTTCTGCTTTATAGTTTTATCTTCTGCTTTCCAATTCCATATTCCTTTGTTTGTCTAGCTAATGTAAGAGAGAGATCAGAGCAAACATATAAAATAATGCGTGAGAATCCATTTTATTGGCATTTGTGTGTTCTAATATTTTTCCTTATAAAAACGTGATATGTTTTTAATAAGAGAAGTCATAATCATTACATATAAATCTAATGTGAAAGCTATCTGAGAAAGGGGTGTTTTTAAGTTAGTTTACTGGACTGACTTCTGTTTCCATAAACAGAACGGTTTAGTGGTATAGTGCAACTATATTGCAGTTAAATAAACAAAAAAATAATACATTCAACTTCAACTGCACAACATATTCAATAGTTTATATTGAATTTGACATATACTTATCCATGAATTGGGAAGTAGAGTATGAGAATCACAGAATAGCAGAATCACAGAATCACAAGGTTCAAAAAGACCTTTAAGATCATCAAGTCCAAATGTTCCCATCCTGTGGTAAACCATATCCCTAAGTACCTCATCTACCTGTCTTTTAAACACACCCAGGGATGGTGACTCAACCACCTCCCTGGGCAGCCTGTTCCAGGCCCTGACAACTCTTTCAGTAAAAAATTTTTCCTAACATCTAATCTGACCCTGCCCTGGCACAGCTTCTTGCCATTTCCCCTTGTCCTATCTCCTGTCACCTGGCTGAAGAGACCATCGCCCACCTCTCTACAACTTCCCTTCAGGTAGTGGTAGGCGGTGATAAGGTCTCCCCTCAGCCTCCTCTTCTCCAGGCTAAACATCCCCAGCTCCCTCAGCTGCTCCTCATATGAAGTTCACCAAAATCTTATGTGAAAAGGCAGATTGTCTACTTGTTCATCACGCCAGTTTAGATGTAAATCATACTCCGTTGTACTTCGATTGAACTATCTTGTTATAATTTCCAATTGTAATTGCAAGCAGAAGAAACAACTATGGAAAAGTTTCACACAGTTGAAGATTTTGAACCAAAAGTACTCAACTATTTTCCATGCTTTCAAGCAGTGTTACAGAAAAATGAGGAAAGCTAATTGTGAATTGTCATTATTGTGCAGTAAAAAAAAAAATTAAACATTTTATGAAAAACATATTTGTTTTAATAATATTATTCAATGATTGACAAAAATGGCTCTGTAGATAGTTCGATAGGTGCAAGCAGCGTGACTTGCTAACAGATGACATTTCAATTTTAAAAATTAATACTATAGTATATCATTAGATCATGCTATGAGTGCTTTATGGAACCAGTGTGATAGATCTCAAAAAAACATTACTTCATGTGAAATTATCAAATTATTTCCTTACAATCCTCCAAAGGAATCCTCTTATCTCCAACATTGTTCAGCACTTTCCACCTGATAGAACAATGTCTCCTCTTCAAAACAGACTGTCATTCAGAACTGGGCTAATTGACATAAGAGAGAAACAAGATAATTGCCTTTTTCCATGAGTATGCAGACCCATGCAAGAGCACCAGTCCTCAGTTCCGACTGCTACTCATTGCACCCACAGCATGAAAATCTTAGCTGCATAACTAAAGTGTCTCTTCTTATTGGCTTCTTTCTCCATCAGCTCTTCCTCCTCGCCCTATGTTCTCACTAGTTTGTCTTTGGATAGTTATACTAGTAAGCAGTACTCCAATGCAGCAGTCGTTCCAAATTTTGGCAAAACAATTTGAGAAGCCTCCTGTCATTGTGATTTAATATCTTAAAGAATATTTCACTGGGCTAATTCCACAAAAAGAAACAGGTGCCTCAGCCTCTTAATTAACCTTCTGTAAAAATCTTCTTACTCAAAAGAGACATTTTAGCTTGGTAAATAGAATTATAATGTCTGAGTTCCTCTCTCTCCAGCTAATTTACCTTTCCAGGGGTCCTTTGGTATATGTTAGGCTTTTTGAAACTTAGGATGAGTCTGAGGAGGGATGTAGCTGCTTACAGTCTCTTGATGCCATGGGACTACAGCCTAGTAGTGCAGTGTAAACACTTTGGTGCATCTTTATGTGCTGTACAGTGACTACCCTTTTTTCTCACTTGCCTATAAAGTGCATTTACGAGGTTGCATGGCTGAATGACAGCAGTGTAAAATGGACTTTGGCATTTCTTCTATCCGGCCTCGTTTGTCCATAAAGTTAAGATTTATTTGAGCACAAGTAAGCACACGTAAGTATCATCTTTGTCATAACAAGTAAATGTAGAACGCAAGCTTGAACACTTTAACTACTTTCAAACACCAAAATAGGTATAACATATGTATTATTGACTGAAACACATCCCATTTCCTTAGAAGAAAAAATGGTGCAAAATCCACCTATCACATAGCAAAATTTGCATTATAAACAAAAGGAAATATATATACTCAGATATTATGCATACATTTATTTAAATTAGTTTTATACTGCATAATAGAGATATTAAAATGGGGGGGGGGTTAATCCTGTAATTTAAAAAGAAGTTAATATCCTTGTTTTCAGGAGTATTGATTTATTGAAAGAATATGACCCAGGATCAATGTTCATTTCTTTACATTTACTTCCAGCATACAATACTTAAGGTACAAATAAATCCTTAGGAAATTATCTATTGCTAACAAAGGTAACTGCAAGTATTTTTCAACACCACATCCAACAGATACAGAAAGGGGAAAGAAGATGATCAGAGAAAACACGACTGCATATTCAGACTACCTGTGTGGTTTTAGTTTAAACCACACGTACTGGGAATGCAGGAACATTAAAAGTGTCTGTGATCAAATCTGCATAAGTTGCTGAGTAGTAAAGTCCTACCTAGATAGAAAAGTTGGTTGAAACAGAAACTCAGTCAGAATAGCAACAAATGTTCATAATCATGTTTGCAGGCTGCAGAAATCACCATCCTTTAATGATAAAAGGAAGAAGCTCTAAAAGGCAAAATGGGAAAAATAACAGCTAGAAGTCAGTAAATCCACAGGACACAAGGACGATGGAAAACCTTTCTGATACTATTCAAAGATGTGATTTTACATCATACAATCATCAAATAATTAAAAATATGTAACCTTTCTTCTTTTAAAAAATGAAAATTATATTCTTTCTCTACAAGTGCCTCCTAGGTCTCTCATCTGCTTCATAAATTTTTTCCTATTTGTCCTGCAATTAACATTTCTGTATCTCCAATTCTTCATTAAGAAATTCCATCCTAGTGTTCAGTGATATCATATTCCATGCTTTAATATTCTTCAGATAAACCTAACTACTCAACAAGCTAAAAAAATCGTAAAGTTGTAGTATTTTTCTGTACTCATTCAGAAATAATTCCATAGTATGAACCTTTGTAAGAGAGAATTCCTGAAACAGAATTTGTTTGTATTCTAACACTCTAAAACTGATAATGACACCTGTCAAAACCAGAAAAAAAATGCTGTGTAGTTCAGAATCAACCACATCACTGTGACCCCCTCATAGAGGATAAGACTTTGCTGTGATTCTGACCATGCCATATTTATTGCTGTTACTCCTGCCAGAAAAATCATTCACCAGTAGATTCTGTAGCAGACAATTGGAAGAACATAAGAAATATAAAATTTACTTTAGTGATTAGCAATAGTGTTGCATAAAAAATATTTCCCATGACAGTAAAAAAAACCCCGCAAAACTACGTATTTTAGGTCTTATTTCGGAAAGAAATTTGTACATAAATAGAATTTCACTGATTTGTATTACTTCATCTAAACAATAGAAAAATAGAAATTATTAGATTCTGTTACAGGCCATGATCATCTAGTCTATCCTCCAACAAAACACAGACTACAGAATCCCTTGAATTAATTCCTATTTGATCTCAAGCATATCATTTAATAAAATATCCAGTATAGATTTATAAATATTCCCCAGAGATGGAGAATCCATTAGCTAAATGCTTACTATAGGCAATTACTTTCCCTCTTTGCTAGTTCTCTGCTAATAGATTTCTATTCCCCGGAAATTATTTATCGATTACACTGGGGTCACCCCCACAGACTTGTCTTTTATAAGACTAATTGTTTGAGCTATATATTTCAGTGAGAGCCATGTTTTTCCATCCCTTCATCATTCTCAAGGTTCTTCTCTGAATCCCTTCCAATTTCTCAATATCCTCTCTGCAGTACAGATGTTGTACCCTGTCTCTGTGTTCCATCAGTAATCACTCCACTCTCCATACAGAATACACTCACTTGACATTTCCTCACTATGCCTCTCCCTTTGTACCCATAAGGTTTTCCTGCCTCAAGCTTATTAAACAGTTGAAATCCATTTTTCCAGTCTACTGGCAAAAAATGGTAAACTATGCAGAACCCATTCCTCTGGGACACCTTGAGAAGCACATACCAGTGCACATCTTGCTATATGCCTCACAGAAGAGTAAGACAGATTAACTATTACTTTTTCCATCCACCTTGTAAACAACTGGAAACTTGGTTTTTTCAGTGTAACCATTCGATTTCCTTGCACTCCTTCTAGTCTGTGTTTGTTTCATTACCCTGCTTTTTTAATTAATCAAACCCCATCTCAGCTCAGACTCGACGTCAAGTCAAGATAGTTTACAATTAGCATGATAATTCTTTCCTTCCTTCTTGATTACTGTAACAATGTTGTCTTTCTTCACCTTTTGTGGAACTTTTGGAAATTTTTTGAAAGCTGATGGCAATGTTCCAAAATGCTCCTTTCTAGGTGCATAAAATTTCCAATGGTTGCATCTTATATATTTGTTATTTCTTTCATCAATTCAAATTTGGAGATTACTTTCAATATTGCAATAGCCCACTTCTAAGAGGACAAAATCAACATCACCTGCTGGGTGGATGAGTAGAGATCATTTAAACAGATCAATCTGACAGACAGTGTTAGGTTTCAGTCAGCAAAGATAAAAGATTTACAGTGTGGATGGTGGCTTAAACCAGATTGAGCTCTTCACATTTTCCTGCTTTTGCATCAGGCTGCTAAAGAACAATACAAGGAGTGGGTAGAAAATAAGTGAATTTGAAATTGTTTTAATGACTGATTTTTGCTAATACCAATGGATTCCCATCATTTAAATAACTTAAATTCCCATCTTTCCTATGTCAGTCATTTAAAAACTTTTCTTATTATCAAGGTGGTTACACACACTTGATTTTAAACATTTTAAAATTATATGCACTCCCAAGTCTACTGATCCATTGCACAATGATTCAGAACTTGGCCTTGGTGTAAGTTCTGGTTTCAGAGCCTGAAAGAGCTCACCTTAATTCCCAGCAATCATATGTTCCAAGGATGTTCTGAAACATTAAGGTTTGCATCAGAATGCAGAATTCTGTCATTATAATAGACTTTGTCCATCCTACTCAATGTTTCACACGAAACCTTGAAGAATTTTTCCTCCAGAAAGAGAGTGAAAGGGGTAAATGCAGTAGCTTGTGTACTTTCTTGAGAAGGTCAATCTTCCACCTCAACCTGAAATGATCTGCCTAATAGCATAGGGGTTTGGCGAGGATTGAGTTAATTTTCTCAAGAAACACAGCCAGGACAGGTGGCCCAAACCAGCCAAAGGGACATTCCATAACATATGAACTCACACTCAGCATATAAAATGGGCCAGCTCTGGGACGGGCTGAGTGTCCAGTGGCCAGGTGAGAAAATTGCACTGTGTAGCACTTATTTTGTATATTCTAAGTACTGTTGATTTTATTTTCCACTGCTGTCCTAGTAAACTGTACTTACCCCAGCCTATGAGTTTTACCTTATTTATTTCAATTATCCTCCCCATCCCACTAGGGACAGGAAGGAATAAGCAAGCAGTCTACTAGGACAAAACCATGGTACCATGCCAGTACTGGTTAAAATGCCCTACAAAAAGTGGTACTTGTTAAACAGCTCCGAATTTGTTTACTTAAGTTTCTTGTCTGAAAACAGTTTTGTGACTTCCCTCAGAAGAAATGATAACAAAAAGAATTTAATATTAGCAGTCAAAGAGAATTTTCAACTAATCATTCTAACCTACCCAACTAGCAATATCATCTTTCTGTGTTCAGACATTTCTGGACATTGCAAAAACATAACCTTTTCTGAATCTAATTATATCTACAAAGCTTGTAACTAAACCTCAGTCTTTGGTGCATTTTTCATTAGTATGAATATTAAAAAGCCTCTAATACTTTCAAAAAAATTTTTAAGAATGTTAAAAAGCAATCGTTTTCTCTGTATGCTTTTAATGTGATCTCAGCTAAACCTTAAGGGTTTTTATAGAATTTCTATTTACTTTATAATTTCTACATAATTTCTCACTTAACCCTGTCTGACCGTTGTAGAAGAATGTTTCTGCCAGGAACAATTTCTATCTGTACATAATAATGACATCTATCCATCAAATTTTTTTTTGTAACATATTATGTATATTGCAGGTCAAAGCTGAACTGTAGTCATGGTTGCCATCCACATTCTTTCAGAAAAGCCTAGTGCAGGATAGCTATAGCTACTAGGATTTTTTGGTGGGGTTTTGGGGTTGGTTTTTTTTGGGCTCATCCAACAGTTCTTGCCATTAGGCCAAACCTGTAGCCCACAGCTGAAATGTGCATGGGTTTGTATTGCTTAAGTGGTGGGATATCCTGCTGACACCAATGGACCCACCACAAGGCACAGCTGGTTAAGATAGTGGCACCTCTGGGAAAGTATGTAACACAGGGCAAAACACTGCCTGGCAGTGAGGAGAGAGGAAATAAGTGTGGGAAACAGCCCTGTAGACACCAAGGTGAAAGCAGAAGGAAGGAAGGAGGTGGTCCAAGTGTGGGAGCAGAGATTCCCCCACAGACTGTGGCAAGGACCCACACTGAAGTATTGCATGAGGGACTGCAGCCTGCAGGAAGGATACACACTAGAGAAAAGGAAAGTTGTGAGAAGGAAGGAGCATCAGTGAGGAGCTATAATGGACTGACCACAGGCCCTGTTCCTTGTCCCCCTGTGTTGCTGGCAAGGGGTCAGGAGACAGAATGACTCCTTGAGGAATCAAGGAGTCAGGAGTCAGAATGCATTTGAGCCTGGGAGAGGGGGTAGAGGGTAATAGAAGAGTTTTATTTTAATTTTTATGTTTGTTCTCACTATCTAGATCTATTTTAATTGCTAGTAAATAAAGCTAATCTTCCTCAGGTCAAGCCTGTTTTACCCATGATGGTAACTGATGAGTGATCTCCCTCTTTCTCAGCCCATGAGCTTTTTCATCTTAATTTTCTGCCACCTGTCCTTTTGAATGGAGTGAGAGAGTAGCTAGGTGGGCTCTTAGACAAGGTTAACCCACCACTTATACCCAGTTCAAACTGTATATTATTAAATGAAGCCAAAGGATGTACATGAGTTGGAAGTATAAGGAAATGATTAATAGTTGCCTATCAACTCAATGAGTTAAGAGTTAGTGGTGAAAAATTACTAAGCAAAGAGATAGTTTCAGATCGTGATTTTGGGCAAATATAGAAGGAGGACAGTACAAAAATTGTGCAAACAGTCATAATTCAAGTATGTTTTTTAAGACTGCTTACAATTATCTTGCTGTCTCCCACTATATATATATATACACATGCATATGTACATATGTGTGCCTCTATATCTTTTTATTAAGATATCTGTTTATAATACTGTTATTCTTAAATATTTATGACTAAATATTTATGTTATTTACAACCTTAATTTGCTACTATGCCAGAAAAAAAATTTGAGTATTTTTGCAGTAAATTGTCCCCTTCTGTAATGGAACAAATGCTCCTTTGACAGCTTAATTATTAAAAGACAACTCTAGCTGTTTACAGCATTTCAGATATTTAGACTGTAAAAGCATGTCCTGAAGACAGCTAATGAGATAGTCAAACGTAATTTAACATGTCTTTGGTTCTCAAGAATAGCTTCACCACCTTAGCAGTATGTGCAAATACTGAAGCAGAATGTATTCTGTGTGTCTGTTGGCCACCAAAAGATACTTGTAGCAAGAATATATTAGGAAATTTAGGCTCAACACTTCATGAGTTATTCCCTCTAATGTCAAGCTTTGGCAAAGGGAGCCTTTCCTTTGTGAGTAATTTTAACACTTTGACCACTCACTTCTGCAGGGCCTGTCACTCCAGGCTGTTCTTATCTCAGCTTCACTGGCTATCTTGTAGCTTGTCATCATTAGCTCTTTCACCACACTGTAATTCAGCTCTGAGGTTTTTGTTGTTTTGATGTGGTTTTTTTCTCTCATGTTCTGAATGTTTCTTTGAAAGAGATTAGACTTTTTTTTTTTTCTTAAAGGCTCAGGTGCTGATTTTCCTCATTCCCAGCAATACGTCAGCACTACAACAGGATAGGCAGTGCTTTCTTTTAGTTGTGGCACCAATAAAAGGAAAAAAAGAATCAAAGTTGGTGTCAGTGTAAGTCACCATTTCTCAAAATCAGTATCTAATTATCAGTGTTTTTACAGCAGATTCAGAGTCAGCCTTTTGCAGCAGCATCCCGTGTGAGGTCAGAGTTGAAATGAATACACTTTAAGGTATGCATAGATTCACCTGGTTACCAGGCATAAAAAAGTTTTTGACTCTATGGAAATAACTTTTCCAGGGATGTCAGGTGAGACCTTTTAGTCTCAGGGTTCACACACAAGTCTCAATTCTTTAGTAATCAATGCAATAGCATGTGCATAACAGCTTCCACTGGAGGCTTCTGAGATACACACTCCAGCTTCCTTTGAATGTAAACCTTGATGTGAGACCATGGCTAGTCCGTTCCTCATAGGAAAAAAAACCAAAAGAGTGAAACAAGGAAGAAGGTAGTGTGCAGGAAAAGAGCAAGGAAGAATGGCAAAGTACTGGGCCAAGATGTGTGCCATTGTGTAGGCTTATAAGAAGAATAGATGAGGAGGGTTGAAGAATTGTAAACTGACAAATTTGTTAATTGTATTCCTAGAATAACCTTAAGAAATAGAATAATTTTCTTCTTGGGGTCATGCTAAGATTACCACATTACATTGGTAAGGTGTTACAACTTTCACTCATGTTAGTATTGTAGTTTTTTTTATAATAACATGTAATTACTGCCTCTACTGAGAAACAAAGTAACAGTAATATACTGAAAATACATTTCTATATAAATATTTCATGAAATATGAGGTGGTTTTACAATTACAGTAATTATAATTAAAAAGAAAATAAGTGAAGTACTAAATTCGGTTATTTTATTTTTAAACATATGTCATTCTTATATTGCACATTTTCGTTTTCTGGACCTCAGCCTGTTAAAGGTTAGCCATCCCTGCCATAAGAAGCATCATCACACACAAATATGACAGAATAAAACCAGAAGAACCTAATTGGACAAGTAGTCAGTTATAAGACTTACTTCTTTAGTTTGTTTGATTAAAGCTTGACAATTATCATTTAATCTCCTTTTACCTGAATAATAGTAGTATGTTAAATAATTTCTTGAGGAATATCTTCCTAAACCTGTGGAACAGTGCAACAGATTCTTTTTTATGAGCAAATAAAAGTTAAAGGAGCTATAAGAACTGGCTACTGTAATTGTGAAGCGAGAAGTAACTTGAAGCTGAGATGCAGTTCACGAACAATAGCTCCTTCCAAACTATCATTCAGTGTTTGTCATATATAATTCATCCCCCTAATAGAAAGTTTAATTTTCCCAATGAGACTTGACAGTTTTCTTGAACTAGTTTCACAGATGATATATCTGCCATGAGTATAGATTGATGTGTCTCAGGTGGCATTACAGATGCCATTTTCTGTTGATCTGAGAAGGAGAGATAGAAACAAGATCACGACTTTATGAAAAGCTCATAGATTTTTGCAGAAAATGAAAGAAATTTCAAACTGACCTTTGAGGGGAAAAGAGACACTTCAGAGCATCCAGCCCAGTAAACAAACAAACTGACACTTTTGCAATGATGTGTACGCTTTGTAGATTGAAAGGTTGCTTGATGTTTAAATTGATCATCTTACAGCAAAATGTCAAGATGTTGTTCATAAGCATACAGTTCATTCTGTCCAAGTATTTTATTAAGAACATTCAAGAATGCTAAGAACCAGCTTCATAGAAGTTAGATGCTTACTGTGCTTGCATATCAG
The DNA here is from genome assembly GCA_013400835.1 of Zapornia atra. Lineage (NCBI taxonomy): Eukaryota > Metazoa > Chordata > Aves > Gruiformes > Rallidae > Zapornia > Zapornia atra. The sequence continues at coordinate 81,710 of VZTU01006517.1, forward strand.
AAAACCACTGGGCTGATGGACATACAAACATCTGATCTCCATTAAGTCATAGGATGTGAGCTGCTCAAAAAACAAAAAAAAAACCCAAAAAACCCACAGTCATGTTATCCCCCAGTGAATATTTGAAAAAAATTATTTGTCCTTTACGGTGTTGAATATATTTCCTTGATAATGATAATGGGTGGTTTTTTCTCCACCACCGACTAAAAAGCAAGCACAGATTACAATGTTAGAAATACAGGATTTAGATGAAGAAAAGCAAGAAAATGTAGTTCTATGATCAGTAATATTTTTGCAGGCATAGTTCTGTGCTCAATTTTGTTTGCACACAGAATCTACTATTAGTAATGCTGGGAATCTAGCACTTTAACCCACAGTTAAATGTTCATCTTAAAGATCCCATTTGAATGAGATCTTGTAAAAATTCTTTCCTTACAAACAGGGAAAGTTATTGCAAGTCTATGATATAACAGTTAATATAGACATTAATGGCTGCAAGCATTGGACTTTTATATTCAAAGTTTAAATGAGAAACTCCACTTTGATGCAGTGACACTCCTTCAGCTGAACCGTTTCTATTGTATTGCTGAAGTTAAATTTATTCAGGATATTTTAACTCCAGATGATGAATGGATTACAAATGTAATGCTCGTTCTAAAAAAGCAATGCTTGGCTTCCCCTGAAAAGCAAGCTCTTCTGGACAGTATCACTCATCAAAACCGGAAGGATAAACTGAGAACAAGAAAAGATTATATAATGATCAGCTTGTCTGTGCGTGGCCTGTAAGCTGAAAAGGAAGCTTACCTCAATGAATACATTAGCTGCTAAGTCTTATGTAA